>JAPQWN010000010.1:35360777-35533277 GCA_028538565.1 Umbellularia californica | reverse complement strand
TGGAGTTTGTGCTTGGATGATGCCTTGTGGGCATATAGGATTGCATATAAGACGCCCATTGGTATGTCACCTTATCGGTTGGTTTTTGGGAAACCATGCCACCTTCCAGTTGAATTGAAACACAAGGCGTATTGGGCTATCAAGAGTTTCAACATGAAGATGGATGAAAGTGGAGAACATAGAAAGTTGCAACTACAAGAGTTAGAGGAACTTCACAATGATGCATATGAGAGTGCACGGATTTACAAGGAAAAGACGAAGGCTTTTCATGACAAGATGATCTCTAGGAAGGAGTTTAGAGTTGGTCAAAAAGTCCTTCTATACCAATCACGACTTCGTCTTTTTCCAGGTAAGTTGCGTTCTCATTGGATTGGGCCTTTTGTTGTTACTAATGTTTTTCCATATGGTGCAGTTGAAATTCAAAGTTTAGCAACTTCCAAAGCGTTCAAGGTGAATGTCCATAGACTTAAGCCTTTCTATGAAGGTTTACAAGTAGAGGAGGTGGATAAATTGGACCTTGAAGAACCAATTTATGCCGATTGAAGACGGAAGCATAGAGTCGTGCTAACGACAATAAACAAAAGCGCTGCTTGGGAGGCAACCCAAGGGGAGTTCGTTCATTTTCTCTTTATTTTTGCATTTATATTTTGGTTATTTTTTACTTTTCTTTGCATTCTATTTTACATTGGGGACAATGTAAGTTTTAAGTGTAGGGGAAGGAATTTAGGTTGTGTTTTAATTTTTTATTTTCGAAAAAAAAAAATTGAAAAAAAAAATAAAAAAAAAAAGAAGCTTGAAAAATTCATAACATGATTGAATAAGTAATCTTTTCAATTAGTTAGTTATTTTCCTTGAGGATGGTAATGACTAAATTTGGTAGACAAAAAGCCGGTGAGATTTTGAGCCTTTAGACTGACACATCTATATCAGTCTCACTATTTTCTTTCATGAGAGATATTCTTCCATGGATTTGTTTCTCTAGAACTTGCCTTGATTCTATTCGAGGTCACATAAACACATGCAAACATGAACATGATTAAAGCCATCTTTGTTATAAGCTACATAAACCAAATAGCCTACCTTGCATAAAATTTTTTCTTTGTTAAACCCCTTTGAGCTTTATATTTCCGTTTATTGTAAACCCATGTTACAAGCTTTGATACTGAAAAAGTAATATCTTTACCCAAGCCGTAGAGCTGGTGGAGCATTGTGATGATATGTTTGGGTGTGCAAGAATTAAGCGTGGGGGAATTTGGAATTGTAGTATAGCTATGGCTCGTGAAATGGAGCAAGTTTTCATCCTCGATTGGTGAGTTCCATTCTTGGTATTTTATTGTGCTTAAAAAAAATGAAGTTAAAAAAAAAAAAGAGAATTTGTGAAGTGATTGAGGAAATTGCTATCCATGTTCATAAATCCTCATCCTCCTAAAATTCCAAGAAGGGGCATGTTTATAAGTGATGTATACAAGGTGGAAGTTGTTGAAGGATTGTTCCCTGCTACAAAAGAAAAAGTGTTCCTGTTGAACGATCTCTTTTTCAGTACAAGAGTTTACATGGTCTAAATGCTTTGAAGCCAAATTGAAGAAGCTGCTGAATGGAGTAATTGGTTTTGAATGTCTTATATATTCGAGCTTGAAGTTGATTCATTTTTGCTCCACTAGTTTCGATGGTTTTTGAGCCACATTCCCAAATATATCCCACCTTGATCCTAAACCCCATTACAACCTTTGAAAAGTCCTTTTGATTCGTGTTCTGCATGTGATCCCAGTGGTGGAGAATGAGAAGATATGCAAGCTTATGGTAGATCATTTCCATTGGAATGAATTTGAGCAAAATACCTACCCTTCAACCACATGAGAGTCGAGTGCTTATATCCGTGAGGGTCTACGTGTTTAGTTTGCTCTATCTTCGAATGAGAATGCTTACTGATTAATTGTAAGTTGCTTAAGAATGTTTGCTCATGATATGTTATGATTTTTGAAAAGCTTGGTTGTTCTTTGTTAATGTCATTCAACCTTGGTGTTTTTGAAAAAAAAATAAATGAATTTGAGTTTTGCCTGAGGACGAGCAAAAGTTAAGTGTGGGGGAATTTGACGAGAATGAAAAATGTTATATTTTTCTCTATTAATATTTAGTCCTTTGTACCTATTTGATGTCTAATTGCACTCATTATTCGTATATTTTGATTTAGGATGCAATTGGAGGTGCTAAGCGCAAAACGAAGATAATTGGGCAATTTTAGACAAATTTTCGCATCGCTTCGCAAGACGGGCATAACTCTCTCATCCGAGCTCCGGTGGAGACGATTCAAGATACTGTGGAATGTCAAAAGAAGGTGATCATATTTGATGTTGAATGGACGGAACTGATTAAGAGCCAGGTCGAGTTTAGAGGAAATTAAGCAAAAGGGCATTATGGTAAATTTGAAGAAATAAGGAGTTCGTCGAAACATATCCAATATTGGGCTTATATTGTGCGGAACGAAAAATGATGCAACTTTAATTCTTGGGTTAAGTCCAACTGAAGCCCAATTGAGAAGATATGGTCAAGAAAAGGAGTTTGACTAAGTTAGAGTTTTAATTGAATTTTTTTCTAATTCATCCTTCACCCTCACGGCTCCATCTTTCGTACACATTCTCTTTCCAATTCCTATCCTCTCTTCCAATGCCACCTCATCTCTCAAATCCATCTTTCCCTCTAATCTCACACAAGCCACCTTACCTTATTTCTCTCCTCTCTCTGCCATACATTCAATATAAATAACCCACTCCGTTCCAAAAGTCCCCATCTTCTCCTCTGACGAATTTTCTTTCTCTCTTTCTTCAATCTTTTCTTTGATTAATTTTGCAAGTCTTTTTAGGCCCTGCGTGGCTAATTTTCTGTAATTGGTCAAAGGAGACTGAAGCCTCGGAATAAATACTATGAGATCTAATTTATTTTCATTGTTCAATTTATGCTTTGAATATGGGTTGTTCTTCTGTGCTTAATTTGTTACCATGATTGTTTCGTTTAATTACTAGGAGGCCTACTAGTTTATTTTTCGTTGCAATCTACTGCTAAATTAGAAATCAAATCCTTAATTGTTTGATCCCTCTAATTTGCGAAGCAACTGATATTTAATAATTTACTGCATCAGTAATTGTTAGATATTAGGAAGAACACTTGGCTAAATTAAATGCAACCGCATGTGCTTGTGTTATTTAGGTTCATCGACCTCTCTAATTTTAATGCTGTTACTAAATTAAATCTATAGTGCTTGTCTTAGGTTGTTTAGTAATTAGGGTTAATTAGAGCGCGTGTTTTCTAATTAACTAATTAAGGAGGTAGGAATTTAATTCTAACGATGAATATTCAAAGTGTTAATTGATTTATTTTTGCATCAATGATCAGTTCTGAATTTTCGATGGTGGATGTTAACTTTGACCAATGCTTGCTCATTTGATTGAATTCGTTACTTTATTGCTCTTTATTTGCTTTTATTTATTTTTTTCTTCCAGCATAGACAAAACCCCTCATCTTTGATCACATAGCATAAAATTTGGCTAAATACTCTTCGTGGGAACGATCCTTTCTCGCACTACTACATATATTTTTAGGAGCAAAGGTTTTATTATTTTTGGGTGCCTACGATAGCACGACCAAACGACTTATAATAATTATCAATAAACTAAATCTATTTAATATAAAATTAAAATAATTTTTATTGAATATGTTTTCACCTGTAGATGTTATTGTTTTTTCATTTTGACGTAGTCCGTAAAAGTTGAGTTCGACGTTGCCTTGCAACCTTGGAAGGATTCATACATTCTTGATGTTCCATTCTTAAATAAATATAAGAGAGGAAGATATTTGTTTCTTAGTATTATATAACAAACACCTATATAATTCATGCAAAACAAAAAGGGATTAATATGCGATCGTTACAAATTTAAAATGAAAAAATAAAGGAAGATAGAGAAATTAAAATTACAAGGTTTGATCGCATTTAATATCAACATGATTCAAAGTTTGATCATGTCATAGTTAGAGCTATAAGCATACCAACAATTTATTTTTTTCACTGGTAATAATAGATTTTTTGTAAATTGGAGTCCATTTATTAAACATAAGCATGAAATGAAAATTTTAAAAATATACAGTAAGAAAGATACAACAAAGGATAGTAGAAAAGATTATTAAAAGAAATTGATGCCTAATTGTGGATGTTCTACCATAGGACCCTTGATTGTTGATGTTCTACCATAGGGATGAACTGTTAGTTTGTTTAATGAGAAAACAATGAAAAAATCACTTTGAGGATATGAATGAACTGTTAATTTGTTTAATGAGAAAACAAATTAACAGTCATCCATATCCATATTGTCACTTGATTGTAGATATTCTTCATTTGTTTAATGAGAAAAAATCAAACTAAAGATCTAATAGAGTGGAGTGAGTAAAATATATATATCTGTATTGTAGGCCCATAATGATAGCCCAAGATTTTATGATATGTAATATGAGCCTAACTAAAGATATTGGAATTTTGTCGTTTATGAAACCCATTTAAGAATGTGGTTCTAGGTTAGCTAAAATCTGCAGGCAATCAATCCAACCCAATCAGTCACCTTTCTAGGAATTTATGTCATATTATTCACTGCTACCAATATGATCAATTAGATATGAACATCCCTTAAAATAAGTTTTAAACAATTAGAGATATGATTAAAAAATAAATCTAAAAGAAACATACAAAGTTTGAAATCCATTCAACAATGTAACAAAAAAAAAAAAAAAAAGGGCCTAAACTAGATATAGAACAGTAATGTTATACCAACTACATACCTTATGACGCTTGATCTGGGGTAGATCCAAACAAAGTCTCAAGACACTTATAAAAAATCATTGTAAGAAGATATTTAGTGTAAGAGAAAATAAATTTAAAAAAAAGTTGGAATCAATTTTTATCATATGTATCTTCAACCAACAACATTTTTATCTTATCTATCTTCAACTGAGGTTTGTTCAAAAAATTTAAGGTAAGTGCCCATGCACAACCAAGCCCACCTCAGAGTGATCCAAGCCAATTGTCTCTAAATGTGTTAAATTCAGCTTTATATATATATATATATATATATATATATATATAACCATTCAAAAATTAAAAATCAATTGTGGGTCACATCAAAAAGAACTCTTACATTTTTTTATGCACTTGAGATATCATATCCCTCGTCGTTATCACATGATTCAAATTTAGCTTACAAAGCCCGGGCTTAGGGAAAAAAAAAAGAATATATATATATATATACATAAATATTTAACTTTTCAATTTTTTTCAGTGTAGTTAGTTATTTTCATTCATTTTGAGGATATGGATGACTGTTAATTAAAAAAATAAGAAAATAATTTATTTTTAATTAAGTGACAATATTTTCGTTACTATTCATTAAATGACATTGTCATTAAGAATGAAATTAAGAAAGAAAGAAAAACAAAACTAAGAAAGAAAATGATAAAACTAAGTAGAAGATATTATAAATGAATTAAAAGAGGAAAAAGGGAACATGAAGAGGAGATACACTAAACCATAGAAAGGATAGCAAAACCATTAAATATTTGGAGAAATGTGCAAGAATAATGGACGAGTCATTATTGAATAAAATAGAGAGAAATTACATAACTGAATGGTCAAAATAAATTGAGCGGTCAAAATGAATTGAACAAATTCTGGATGATTTCTCAATTGAAATCAGTCTCTTTCAACTACCCGGGCCCAAAAAATAATATAATTTAGATATATATATATTATTAGAAAGAAAATAAATCTAAAAGGAAAATGACCATATTATTCATTATTCTTAAAATTCTATATATCAAAATATTATCATCATCATCATTTACCAAGCTCTTGACACTTTCAAATCCTTATCTTTCAAACTCTCTCTTGGAATACCCACTCAATTTTTTTCTATTTTATATTTTGATATGTAAAATTCTATATATCAAAATATAAAAGAGAAAAAAATAAAGAAAAGTTTTTTTTTCTTTTTTATAACGGAGGGTGTCCCAGTCCTTTGGGCTGAATTAATCCCTACAGGACCAAGGGGAGCCCGGTAAATCCGTTGTGACCCCAGTGTCATAGCACAGTTTTGAATCTTCAATCTACGCGAGCAAACCGTGGTCTTAGGCCAACTAAGCTACCCCTAGGCCAAGTAAAGTTACACACATCAAAGAATATAATAAGAAAAGGTGTGTTGCTTGAATCTAAATTCAATTCCAAATTCTAATTCTCTACCATTACCTAAGTTCGTGACAATCTCAATATGATGCTTCGGTTGGCCAAGGAAATGCAATTCATAGCATATCCACCACTGAAATATATGATATATGTAGTGCATCAGATATGACAGCCTATTCTATGTCATGGCAATTGTATACTTCTCATACAATCTAAAAGATAGAAGAGACCCAAAAAACTTAAATGATCTATATATTTTAACTCTATAGTAGAACAATGGAATTTATTGAGGTCATCAGTACATAAGGTTGTCACCATGTCTTGGTGCACAATTAGCCTATTTGAATGTTTAAATTTGAAAGACATATTTGAAAAACAATCTGTAATCATTTAAATTTCAATTAACTGCAGTAAGAAAATATTTCAGACATTGAAAATACAGTACACTGTTGATACCTTTCCAACCATGGAGTAACATACAAATTGAAGGTGCATTTTCTGAAGTCAAATTTTGAGGACAGCTAGTCATGATCAAATAACTTATTGCTTCAACATTTTAAAATTCATTTTACCAATTTTTTTTAAAATTCATATCAATAGAAAAAGAAAAGAAAAAAAAAATGAAATGGGTCGCTAATGTTAAATAAAAAGCACTACTTTAAAGGAAAACTATAAATAAAAATGATGATAATCCTTTTCCAATCGACAAAAATACGTACTAAATACTATCTCTTCATAAATGCACAAGATAAATTCAACATGTCAAAAACACATAGATACGGGCATTAAGAAGTAACTAAAGCTGTGGTAGATAATAAAATAGAAGTTGTTAAAATTAAGTTTGAACTCAGTATTGTCTTCTCACAGACACAATATTCGACCAAAAGATTTTGCACATAGTCAACATCAAAGATTGCAAGTTAATATAAATAAATCATCAAAAAGTAGAAAAAGAAAATAAAAAGTTTAAAATCACAATCTGATTTCATCCATTATGAGAAAGAAAACTTAGGATTTCAATATGTACAAAAAATTCCAAAAAAAAAAAAAAGAAGACAATTACAGCAGATCAGGGGATCTTTTTTCACTTGATTGGTAACATAAACTTCATAACCTCAAGGTAGCAATCATGAGTACCTTCCATCGTGCCACTTAAACAGTGGACTTTCTTTCAAAGAACTTTAGGCCATCTGCATGTATGCTTACTAATATAATCCAAATTCTCACCTTGGATACCAGTCTTTAATAGTAAAACCCTATTGTGTGGATCGATCAGCATGAGAAAGAAATCATGACTACGTAAAACACAGATCTCTGCCGTCACTAGTGTTAGACTTGAGTACAGTCAGTAATAGTTCGGTATTTAGGAGACAGGTCTGAACACAGTGAATTAAACAACAAGTAAATACAGTATACAACAAGTAAATACAGTATCAAATCACTCACTGTTCGAAGACAAAAACAGAGTGTTGTTGTAGAAGTTTTGAAGTCCAGTAATTCGCAGAAGATGGATGATCAAGGCTAGTGTTACACACTATGTCCTTAAGACAAAATTCGCCCCCGCAATGGTGCTTACGAGCTTCAACAACATTTGTCTCCCAGGATACAATGATCAGAACCACAACAGTTGCAGCACTACAAACTGTGTGATTGGCGAACCAAAAGTGCAGCAGAACTCTCTCCTTGACTCTGATGATAACTCGAAAATGCAATACACAACAGCAGTGAATGGATGATCAAAAGGCATGACCGAGATGCATATTTATAGCTTGAATCAGGTCTCTTCAAAAGGGGGTTGCACTGTTTAGAACAGTAACTGTTCAGTGAACATATGCATCTTCTTTGGACACACCTCATGGGTTTGGACACACCCTTTCAGATGCGAAAGGCCACACACCACTAGGAACACATCCCATTTGCAAAAATAAATTTTATTAAATAAAATTTCTACAAAAAATAAATGGGTAGTGGGCCGAGCCAGGCTCAACTCGCGTGTGAAGCCCAAGCCCATGCCCGGCCCGGTTCGGTGCGGGGCGGCGCGGGCGCGCGGTAGTGACACCACCTTGATCTAGGTCCTCCCTCCTCCACAAAAGTGGGATGCACCCTGGGGCTCATTTTATATTACCAAGGTAAGTATATTTATATCCAAGGAATGTTTTGCTCCCAAGCAATGTGGGAAGCAAGTTCACCACTTCCTTTGTTTCCATGTTTAACATGTTCAAGTAGTGGTGTTTAGGAGGTAATTTCTCATTCACTCCTTAATGGATTAGAGCAACCCAATACATGTCATTAATCTACTCATGGAGTAGAATACATTCCCATGTATTCCCACCAAAAAGGATAAGTGGGTCCCACTTAGTTTTTTACTCAAACTTTGACAAAAGTAGTGGTGCTCTTAGCCATTTTTCGAACAATCCCCCACATGAATGAAATTGACTGTAAGCAATGAAATGATATGTAGACACACAGAGAGAGTACAATTGGAAATCTTCTATATAGAGGAAGGTAGCTTTTGGCTTTGAACCTTCCCTTGTGAAGTACTATCGGATTTACTTGTTGAACAGTGAACATGATGTCTTGAACTGCTCAACCTTTTGCGTAAACCGAGACAATAGAGTTTACACAGAATCTTCCCTAACACAGTTGGTTCTCATGATTGTGTTCATTTTGGCCCTGAACAATGCCTGGTTTTATGAGTGCTTTAGAGAATTTAGCCTTATCATTCTCATAGAATTGGCCCAGTTCACACTCACATAGGTGATTCTTATTAAGAGTATCCTGCTATACCTCATCTGATTATCCAATATATAATAATCATTAAAAGCTTGCTTATCCTATTTACTGCTGCAGGTATCACTAATAATATCATAGGAATGAGCAAGAGAGTTGATTTCCATAGTGATATTCTTAAGTCACACATAATTCGGTTGTCCCTTTGAACCTAGATCTTGGGATCTCCAGTCAACTAGGTAGGGTTTCCATTATGGCGACTTTTGAGTGATAGGCTTTAAGCCCATTCCCCTCGATCAGCGATTTATTTGCTCTCTTGCTAATCCTTTGGTAAGAAGATCCGCAATGTTATCTATGGACTTTATGTACTGAATCATCATAATGCCATTGAAGAGCAGTTGTCTCACGGTATTATGCTTTCGACGAATGTGTCGAGACTGACCGTTATACATTTTACTTTGTGCCCTTCCAATTGCTGATTGACTATTGCAATGAATGCAGATAGGAGGCATAGGTTTTGACCACATTGGAATATCTTCTAGGAATTGACGAAGCTACTCAGCTTCTTCGCTAGCTTTATCCAATGCAATAAACTCAGATTCCACAGTGGATCTAGCAATGCAGGTTTTCTTAGAAGATTTCTATGATACCGCTGCACCACCAATTGTAAATACATATCCACTTGTGGATTTTGAATTTTTGATATCGGATATCCAGTTGGCATCACAATAGCCTTCAAGTACAGCTGGATATTTAGAGTAATGTAATCCATAGTTTTGGGTGTATTTTAAATATCTTAAAACCCTAACTAAGGCCTTCCAGTGGTCTGCTCCTGGGTTACTTGTGTATCTACTCAATTTATAAACCGCATATGCAATGTCAGGATGAGTGCAATTCATTACATACATTAGGCTGCCAATTATTTGCGCATATTCTCGTTGTGATATGCTTTTTCCATTATTCTTGGATAAATGGATACTAATATCTATAGGTGTCCTTGCTAGACTGCTATTATCTTGATTATATTTCTTGAGTATTTTCTCAATATAGTGTGATTGAGATAATATCAGTCCATCCGATGTTTTAGAAATCTTAATTCCTAATATAACATCAGCAACACCTAAATCTTTCATATCAAACTTATTGTTCAACATTCTCTTGGTAGCTTGAATGATGGCATTATTGCTACCCATAATGGGTAAATCATCAACATATAAGCAAATTATGACACAGCCATTGTTAGTATTCTTGACATACACACACTTGTCATAATCATTGATCGTAAACCCATTTGACATCATTAGATTGTCAAATTTCTCATGCCACTGTTTTGGGGCTTGTTTTAATCCATATAAAGATTTGACAAGCCGACAAACTTTCTTAGTTTGACTTGGAACATTAAACCCTTTTGGTTGTTCCATATAGATTTCCTCATCTAAGTCAACATTTAAGAAAGCGGTCTTTACATCCATTTGATATATCTCGAAATTGCATATAGCAGCAATTGCTATTAACATTCGAATTGATGTTATCCTCGTTACTGGTGAATAGGTATCGAAATAGTCCAAGCCTTCCTTTTGTCTGTACCCTTTAACAACAAGCCTGGCCTTGTACTTTTCGATTGATCCATCTGCTTTCATCTTTCTCTTGAATATCCACTTGCATCCAAGAGGTTTGTAACCTTATGGAAGATCCACTAGTTCCCATGTATGGTTTTGCAAAATGGATTCAATTTCACTATTTATTGCCTCTTTCCAATATGGTGCTTCGGGACTGGAAACTGCTTCTTTAAAGCTTTGAGGCTCATCTTCTAACAGAAATGTTATAAAATTTGAACCAAACGTTTTTGATGTTCTAGCACTCTTACTTCGTCTAGGTTCATCAATCTTTTGTTGGTTTTGTTACTGCTACTAGCAGTATCATGAGTTCTTTTGGGAGAACTCGATTCCTGCGATGGTTTGTAAGGAAATACATGTTCAAAGAACGATGCATTCCTTGACTCAATAATAGTATTAGGATGCATAACAGGAATCTCAGACTTGTGAATTTGAAACCGATACGCACTGCTATTATGAGCATACCCTATGATACACAGTTAACTGTTCTTGGTCCTATTTTAACCTTTTTAGGTGTAGGAACCACCACTTTAGCCAAACACCCCCACACTTTCAAATATTTGTAAGTAGGCATTCTGCCTTTCCATAATTCGTAGGGAGTCTTATTGGTTTTCTTTTGAGGTATTCGATTGAGAATATAATTTGCGGAAAGGATAGCACCCCCCACAAATTCTGAGGTAATCCAAAACTGATTAACATAGCATTCATCATTTCTTTCAAAAGTTCTGTTTTTTCTTTCAGTAACACCATTTTGCTGAGGTGAATAAGGGGCAATAGTTTGGTGTATTATACCATGCTGTGAACAGAGTTCACCAAAAGGTGATTCATATTCACCCCCTCTATCGCTTCTTATTACCTTGATTTTCTTATCAAGTTGATTCTCAACCTCATTCTTGTAATGTTTCAACATTTCCAAGGCCTCATCTTTACTTCTCAGTAAGTAAACATAACAGTATCTTGTGCAGTCATCAATGAATGTAAGAAAATATTTCTTACCACCTTTAGTTTGAACAAACTTTAGGTCACAGATATCAGAATGAATTAACTGAAGGGGTTCAGAAGTTTGTTCAATTGAATGAAAAGAAGTTCTAGTAAGTTTAGTTCTACACATGTTTCATATTTGATAGTTGAATCAAAATTGCATTTAGACAAACATTCCATATTAACTAATCTACGCAAAGCATCATAGTTAACATGACCTAATCTACCATGCCACACATTAGAGGACCCAAGCATATATGCAGAAGAGTTTTTCTTATTAGGTACAATTGTCATTACATTCAGCTTAAAGAGCCCATCGCTCATGTACCCTTTACCCACGTACATCCCAGATTTAGTGTGGACAAACCTATCCGACTCAAATACCTGTTTGAATCCCTTCTTGCTCAGTAGTGAGCCTGATACCAGATTCTTGTCTATATCAGGTACATGCAGCACATTGTTGAGGGTGAGTTCCTTTCCAGAAGTCATCTTTAATAATACCTGTCCTTGGCCTTCGACCTTAGAGGTGGCAGAATTGCCCATGAAGAGTTGTTCTCCGGTTGTTGCATGATAAGTGGAGAACATCTCTTTAATAGAGCAGACATGTCGAGTGGCCCCAGCGTCCACCCGCCATTCTCTGGTGTTACCAACCAAATTGACTTCTGAGACCATAACAGAAAATTTGATGTCTGAAACATCAATGGAGAGAGTGTCCATTTTTGTCATGTTGGCCTGTGCTGGTTTCTTACTTGTATTGCCTTGGTCCTTGAGCTTACGACAATCCTTAGCACGGTGGCCTGGTTTGTCGCACACATAGCACTTCCCTTTGAACTTCTTGTTGTCATTGGGACCTTGTTTTGGACCGTTGGGATTGTTCTTCCTCTTCTTAGGATTCTGCCCATGTTTCACTACATTGGCCTTAGCTTCAGTGAACGTTTTTCCTACTTTCTTTTCAGATACACGATTGTCTTCCTCTATCCTCAATCTGACAATCAGGTCTTCAAGTTTCATCTCCTTTCGCTTATGCTTAAGGTAGTCTTAAAATCCTTCCAAAGTGGTGGCAATTTTTCAATGATTGCTGCTTGGAAAAACTCACTAAGAGACATTCCTTCTACATGAATTTCATGGAGAATTACCTGAAGTTCCCGAACTTGATTGATTATTGCTTTGGAATCGATCATCTTGTAGTCAAGGAATCTGCCCACAACAAATTTCTTCATTCCGACATCTTTAGTCTTGTACTTTTTATCAAGAGAATCCCATAATTCCTTAGCAATCTTCATTGAACAGTACACATTATATAATGTGTTGTCGAGTCCATTGAGAATATAATTCCGACAGAGGAAGTCAGCATGCTTCCAAGCATCTACAGCAGCAACCACTTGCTTGTCTGTCTCACCTTTTGTTAAGGCAGGAGCTTCTTCATGGAGGAACCTAGCCAAGTTCAAGGTAGTGAGATAGAACAACATTTTCTGTTGCCATCTCTTGAACTCAGTACCATTAAACTTTTCAGGTTTCTCCCCATTGCTCACCATAACAGGGGCAAGGGTACTGATTGGAGTATCCTTCTCAATACCCATTACTATTAACGGAACAAAAATAAAAGAAAACACAGAGTATACTGAGAGTTAAAAACTAATAGTACTGTAAATAGAAAATCAACTGAGGCAACAAGAAAGCAAGTGACAGAACAAACTGAAGTTCTGTAATGAGAGAAAGAAAAGAGAGAATCTTAGTTTTACAATACTGGTTTTATAAACAGAAGACTTAGAAACCAGTATTGTAAAAAAATGCAACCAGAAATACTGAAGTAAAACTGATAGCAGAGTGTACTCAGAAAGAAAAGATTTTTTCTTAAGATTGTTAGACCCAAGTATAGTCAGTAATAGTTCAGTATTTAGGAGAACAGGTTTGAACACAGTGAATTAAACAACAAGTAAATACAGTATATAACAAGTAAATATAGTATCAAATCACTCGTTGTTCGAAGACAAAAAATGAGTGTTGCTGTAGAAGTTTTGAAGTCCAGTAATTCGCAGAAGATGGATGATCAAGGCTAGTGTTACACACTATGTCCTTAAGACAAAATTCGCCCCCGCAAAGGTGCTTGCGAGCTTCAACAACGTTTGTCTCCCAGGATACAATGATCAGAACCACAACAGTTGCAGCACTACAAACTATGTGACTGGCGAACCAAAAGTGCAGCAGGACTCTCTCCTTGACTCTGATGATAACTTGAAAATGAAATTCACAACAACAGTGAATGGATGATCAAAAGGCATGACCGAGATGCATATTTATAGCTTGAATTAGGTCTCTTCAAAAGGGGTTGTATCTTCTTTTGACACACCTCATGGGTTTGGACACACCCTTGCAGATGCGAAAGGACACACACCACTAGGGACACATCCCATTTGCAAAAATAAATTTTATTAAATAAGATTTCTCCAAAAAATAAATGGGTAGTGGGCCGAGCCAGGTCCAACTCGCGCGTGAAGCCCAAGCCCAGGCCTAGCCCAGTGCGCGCGTATGGTAGTGACCGCACCTTGATCTAGGTCCTCCCTCCTCCACAAAAGTGGAATGCCCCTTGGGGCTCATTTTATAATACCAAGGTAAGTATATTTATACCCAAGGAATGTTTTGCTCCCAAGCAATGTGGGAAGCAAGTTCACCACTTCCTTTGTTTCACTACTAGAAAAAGGACTTTTAGCGGCCGCCAAAAGCCGTCGCTAATAGTGAACTGGCGGTTGCTAATACCCTTTAGCGACTGCCAATACAGCGATGCAAAAAATTCGCCGCAAAAAGTATTAGCGACCGCCATGTGGCAGTCGCTAATACTATGGACTTTTAGCGGCCACCAATGGCCGTCGCTAAAGCTAAAAATGCCGTTGCAAATATGTTTTTTTTAAAAATCTTTTAATTTTTTTTAAGTTTTTAAGACTTTTTGCGACCGCTAATGACCATTAGCGACCGCCAATTGCAGTCGCTAATAGTTTTTCATTTTTAATTTTTTTTTAAAATTTTGCATTAGCAACCGCCACTAGCGGCCACTAAAAGTCGTTTTTTATTTTTTAGTATTTTTTAATATTTTTTTCTAAATTTGTTCCTGCTTTTTATACCTGTACCTGAATATATAATATCCAACTACTAGAATCAATTAAAAATAATAATAAAAAACAAAGTCTTATATTATTGATATTCAAAACATTACAAAAGTTACAACAAATTAAATTATTACAAAAGTTTCAACAAATTATATTCATTACAAAAATAAACATATTGTCTGAAAAGGGTGCCGTGATCGATCCAATGCTCTCAAACCTAAAGAGAAAAAGGGAAATAAATATTAATAGTTAATTATAAAAATTGACAATATATAGTAAATATAAACAAAATTAAAAATTAAAATTAAAATTTTGAAAGTGAAACTTACGTTTCAATTCTATGGGCAATCCGGGAGTCGGAATCTTGAGCCGTCAATTCTGGCAGGTCAGGAATGCTATGGGCCCGTGCCCGTCCAGTTTCACGGGCATCGGAGCCCATTTGCCCGGTTTGGGCGCTCGGAGGCCAATTTACTAACTTTTAACTTAACGTTTTAACTTAAACCTACGTTTCCACTCTACGGGCAATCCGAGATTCGGAATCCCAAGCCGTCAGTTCCGGCAGGTCAGGAATGACTATGGGCCCGTACCCATCCAATTTCACGGGCATCGGAGCCCGTTGGCCTGGTTTGAGTGCTCGGAGGCCAATTTCCTAAGTTTTAACTCAACGTTTTAATTTAAACCTACGTTTCCACTCTACGGGTAATCCGGGAGTCGGAATCCCGAGCCGTCAGTTCCGGCAAGTCATGAATGACTATGGGCTCGTACCAGTCTAGTTTCACGAGCACTGGAGCCCGTTTGCCCAGTTTGGCGATCGGAGGCCAATTTACTAACTTTTAACTTAACGTTTTAACTTAAATCTACGTTTCCACTCTACGGGCAATCCGGGAGTCGGAATCCCAAGCCGTCAGTTCCGGCAGTTCATGAATGACTATGGGCTTGTGCCCGTATAGTTTCATGGGCACTGGAGCCCGTTTCCTTGGTTTGGCCGCGCGGAGGCCAATTTACTAAGTAATAAGAAAACGATTTAACTTAAACTTACGTTTCGACCCTAGGGTAATCCGGGAGTCAGAATCCCGAGCCGTCAGTTCTGGCAGGTGAGGAATGACTATGGGCTTGTGCCCGTTCAGTTTCACCGGCACCGGAGCCCATTTGCCCGGTTTGGGTGCTCGGAGGCCAATTTACTTAGTAATAAGAAAACAATTTAACTTAAACCTACGTTTCGACCCTACGGGCATTTCGGGAGTCAGAATCCCGAGCCGTCAGTTCTGACAGTTCATGAATGACTATGGGCTCATGCCCGTACAGTTTCACGGGCACCGGAGCCCGTTTGCCCGGTTTAGGCGCTCGGATGCCAATTTACTAAGTTTTATAATAAAGTTTTAATTTAAACCTACGTTTTGACCCTATGGGTATTCCGGGAGTCGGAATCCCGAGCCGTTAGTTCCGGCAGTTCATTGATGGCTATGGGCTCGTGCCCGTACAGTTTAACTTGTAACGCCCCGCCCTTCACACATACATGATATTGTCCGCTTTAGCTCATGGGCTACTCGACCAGAGGACCTGGCCCAAGCGCATCCAATCTTCCCTCACGGTTTTGCTTCTGATGGGCCTCAACCCATCAAAATGCCTCATGCAAGGTAAGGGTGTAAGCTTTACATATAACCCCATTCACTTTCCTCTCTATAGTCGATGTGGGACTCCGGGGCGTCACATTCCACTCCCTTTAAGGCTGCACGTCCCTGTGCAGTAGCCTGCCAACCCCTGTAGCCTGCCAGCCATCTTGGCCCGCCCACATGGAGACCCGCCCACTTGTACCAGGCCACGGCAGGGGACCCACACTCGAACTAGTCGAGAGTCGGCTCTGATACCATTTGTAATGCCCCGCCCTTCACACATACATGATATTGTCCGCTTTAGCTCATGGGATACTCGACCAGAGGACCTGGCCCAAGCGCATCCAATCTTGCCTCACGGTTTTGCTTCTGATGGGCCTCAACCCATCAAAATGCCTCATGCAAGGTAAGGGTGTAAGCTTTACATATAACCCCATTCACTTTCCTCTCTATAGTCGATGTGGGACTCCGGGGTGTCACATCACTGGCACTGGAGCCCGTTTGCCAGGTTTGGGCAGTCGGAGGCAAATTTACTAAGTAATAAGAAAACAATTTAACTTAAACCTACGTTTCGACTCTACGGGCAATCCGGGAGTCAGATTCTCGAGCCGTCAGTTCCGGAAGGTCAGGAATGACTATGGGCCCGAGCCCGTCCAGCTTCATGGGTACTGGAGCCCATTTGCCCGGTTTGGACGCTTGGAGGCCAATTTACTAAGTAATAAGAAAACGATTTAACTTAAACCTACATTTTGACTCTACGGGCAATCCGGGAGTCGGATTCTCGAGTCGTCAGTTTTGGCAGGTCAGGAATGACTATGGGCCTGTGCCCGACCAGCTTTACGGGCACCGGAGCCTGTTTGCCCGGTTTGGGCTTTCGGAGGCCAATTTCCTAACTTTTATATTAATGTTTTAACTTAAACCTATATTTCTACTCTATGACCAATCTAGGAGTCCGATTCTCGAGCCGTCAGTTCCGGGAGTACTTTCTAAGTTTCTACATTTATAAGTTTCGAACTTTTTAAGTTTCAAAATCTATAAGTTTCTAAGACAACTTAAAAAATTTCTATACATGTTGAAATCTGGAATTAAAAAAATAATTATACCTGGTCAGGATCAGTTGAGGATGCTGGATCATGACTGCCCTCTCCAACCGAGTCATGTCATGCCCTATGGCCGCTGCCAGCGTTAGGTGCCTGTAATTATTTATTATACAGTTAAAAACTATTAAAAAAACATAAATATTGACACATCAATGACATAATTGACAATTTAAACGTACAAAATTTTTTCTTACTAACTTGAGTAGTGGGTGGCGGGTCTGATGCGAGCGGGCCGCGACTCTGTGATAGACGAGCCTCCAGCTCTGCCATCTCTGATCTCAACTCGGCCTTCATCTCTGCCCTGACCTCAGCCATCACCTCCTCTCTGATCGCTGCCTTCATGGACTGCAGCAACTGTTCGACCTCCTCATCTTTACGGAGGCGCAAGCCCTGGGAGGAGCTAGCACCGGATGACTCCGCTCGTGCGATGTGCGAGTGTGGAATGCCCGTCCCATACGTGAGCGTGTATCCGTGCCCGTCTCGGCCAATGATGAAGTGGAATATCTCATCCCTCCGCGATGGCAAACTGCACTCCTCCTCGGGCAAGTCCTCCAGGCGTGACTGAAACAGGGCCTGCGTAGTTGATTCATTTAATATACTATCATGCATAACAAGACATAGTAATAGACAGATAATATAAGCGGTTCAAAATAAAAACTTATGACGATAGCTGCAACCGTCGGGTGGCGAGGATATCGAGAACGCATCCAGACAGACATCCTGTCGATCGGACCGCCCTCGGTCCGCAACTGTACTTCATTTTCTTGTACAAGCTGTTGTCACTTGTCAGGATAAAACACCAAAAAATCTGGAGAGGCATCTAAGTTTTGTATAATGGGGTTCACCTGAGATCAGTGCAGGCCTTCACACACATTTCTACACTCAAATTGGTCCCATCCCAACCCATTAATTATGGTGAAATTGACTAGGGTATAGGGCTTACTGATAGTAAATCATTATAATTAATAATGTCATCTTAGCCTATCCTACTAAAATAGAATCAGCCATATCAAACTTGTTAGAGATACATAGCTTTAATCCATCCATATGAATTTAAATTGGGTTTCTCACAAAAAATTTAAATCAATTTCTTAAAGAAACTTTGATACATGCATCTCTAGATATAATGCATATTAACAGGCATTTACAACCATGATCCAGTTTAACTCTCTTTCAAGTTTCAACCAATTTGTTGAATTGAAATGACAAAGACCCTATTTTGATCCTGGCCATTCAGGATCCAAAACCCAGTTTTATATCCGCAGACATCATTGTTAAAATGTTAGATAAAATCATGTTAAAGAGTATCCCCATGATAGATGTACCACGATAGGACAAGCAACATACATGATAAGCTTGAAAAATGGAGATTAGTAAGAGATTAAGTCATAAAACATATAGATAAATCCTATCTAATCTAAGGTGTTTATGAGTGTTTTACAAGCCCAATGACCTGCTTGTAAGTTCCCACTTGCTTCAATATGAAAAGATCTCTTGCACACAATAAGCTTGGGAGCTCACCAATGGCCTTCTCTGCCTAATGTAGTAATGGTGTTTTACAAGCCCAATGACTGAAAGCTTAATAGCCCCCCAATTGGTTTCTTTGCCATTAGTAATTTACAAGTCCAATGGCTAACTAATCTATCTATGTACTTGATTCAAATGTAGATGAGAAAAAAAAATTTCTACGGACTTTTGCATCAGGACATTAAAAGAAGCATGGCTCTGTCAATAACTTAGGACCCCCCTCAATTTGACCGCACCAACCATGACAATGTTACCCATTCTTACATAGGAAGTAGGAGAGAATTACCTTTCTAGATGAAATTTGTTAACTCAGCTCTAGTAGAATTGGATGGAGGAGAATTCTCAAATTGGCGACTTTCATACTGGATTCTCTATTATACTCTTCTCTAATCTATATATTTACTGGAGCTCATCTTTGATTACCAGTTTGGTTTAAAGAAACATAAAACATGATAGGTCCTTTAGCACCTTCTTTCGTGTATATAGAATGGGGATTGAGGATTAGCGGTTAGTGATTAGTAATAAACGATTAGTGGCTTTGCAATGGGTCATTCATTTCCTTTTATTTCTTTTCTTCTCTTTCCTTTCCCTTTTCTATATATACATAAATCAAATGAAAAAAAAAAATAAATACATACCAGCAGCTGTAGCAAGAGATTGAGTGTATATGGTCAAGCGAAAGACAAAATTATAATAAATGCAATGCAAAGCATACATCTTATATCTTATGCTATACCCATTATTCTGATTTGCTTTCTAAAGAAATCGCCAGAAACAAATTTCAATGCATTTCAGGTCCAACTTGAAATGCACACCTTCTGGTTAGTTATCCCAAGTGCAGTGTGAATGAATGTGATCGTGCTAAAGATTGAGTCATAAAATCACTTGTATAATTGAGCACACCCCAATACTGCCAAGAAAACTAATGCTAAGTAGTCTTTTAAGTATTTTGTAACTCAAATAAACAGTCAATGCATTTCACTTTAAACTAATTTGCTCCAGACCATTGCCAAACCAATCCCAATATGGGTCCATCCAAACATGCACAAAATGGACAATAGTCACAATACAAGTTGAAACACTAAACCCCACAGCACAGCATATAAGAAATTTGCAAGCACTTAAAAAAAAAAAATTGGTCTTCTTAGAGGAACCCAAGAGCAGTCAAGTTCATTAAAATGACTTGAAACAGACAAAATAATGCTCATATTCAGCCCACTAAATAGGAATTAGAGAACCCAACTGGACCATATAAATTAGAGTACTGAGAAGTACAAAGTAGCCCACATCACAGCATACAATAAATCACTAACAATGAAAAAAGATCATATTTTTATAGGAACCCAACAGTAGTCATCTTCATCCAAGCGATTAGAAACGTACAAAAGCTTCCATAGATTCAATTCAATCCATTAAAGAAAGAAAAAACCAATTGGAAAAGGATTTGGAGGACCCAATTAGAAGAAATGAAATGGGGTACTAAGAAATTGAGCTTACCTTTTGAAAGGGAGATTGAATTTCCAAAAGGGGTTCTTGGGTTTTCTCTCCACAGGTGGAGCGTATTGGTGCGAGCTACGGTTTTGACGGTGTCAGCTCCGGCGCAGAGAGGGAGAGAGAGAGAACCGCTGGTGGCTCCGGCGCGTGGGAGGGCACAGTGAAGAGCGAGAACAGAGGGAGGGAGGGAGAGAGAGAGAGAGAAATAGAGAGAGAGAGGGAGAGGGAGAGGGAGAGGGAGAGAGAGAGAACCGGAGGCGGCTTCGGCGCAGGGAGGGAGAGAGAGACAGCCGATGGAGGCAAGTGACGCGCGGGATGGAAGAGAGCAGAGTGAGAGGGAGAGGGAGGGAGGGAGGGAGGGAGGGAGAGAAATAGAGAGAGAGAGGGAGATGGAGAGGGAATGGGAGAGAGAGAATTGTTGGCGGCTCCGGCGCAGGCAGGCTCCGGCTGAATCGTCGCTGGTGCGGCGGGAGTGCAGAGCGCGGGAGCAGGGGCGCGGGAGGGGCAAATGGGAAAAAAGAAGTGGGAAGGAGAAGGGAAAGTGGGCTTTCGGGGGTTTTCAGGGTAGCATATATGGAGGCTTTGGCGACCGCTATTGCGGCCGAATAGTGCTTGAGGTGGTCGCCTGCGTTTTTAATGCACCAATAGTCATTTTTCTAGTAGTGTTTCCATGTTTAACATGTTCAAGTAGTGGTGTTTAGGAGGCAATTTCTCATTCACTCCTTAATGGATTAGAGCAACCCAATACATGTCATTAATCTACTCATGGAGTAGAATACATTCCCATGTATTCCCACCAAAAAGGATAAGTGGGTCCCACATAGTTTTTTGCTCAAACTTTGACAAAAGTAGTGGTGCTCTTAGCCATTTTTCCAACAACCAACTTTACCTACCATTGGAGTTTCATCCAACTCATACAAAGCCACATTAAAATTTTCAAATTCATAGTAAATTGATTTTGCAGTGATCAAAGTGCAGAAAAAATACTATCTCTTCTCGCAAATAGTCAAATCATGATCCTCAGTCATTGCTAACAGCTCATTATATTCTTTATTCGATCCCCAAACTTTTTCATAAATAACAACTCAAAACTACCCAAAAAATAAAACAATACTAACCAAGAATAATATTTCAACAAATTATATGCATGGATAGATTCATACAACATGTGAGCTTACCAGTGCTTCTTGTGCTGAAAAAAAAAAGATTCAAAATTATCACCACTATAAAACAATGAGGACAATGCATGTCTATGTACCATTAATGTGTTAAATGAGATAAAAATAAAAAATAGTTTATGCAAAGTATGGTTCTCCAGAAATACACATTTTCTGCATTTCCCAAGTTATAAAGAAAAGATATCTTTAACGAACAAGTTCTCTGTTTTTTCAGTCAGATTCTTTATGGCAGGATTTGCATTTTTATGTAAATATCAATTAGCTCATAGAGATTAGTTATGCGGAACTAACTTAACCGCTTATAAAAGAGGTTCTATTTATGAAATAACTAATGTAAATAGTAGGCAACACTCATAGCATGTTCTCAAATCTATTAAGATTCCAAGAAATCTATACAAAAAGAAAAAAGAAGCTTGCCATCAACTTCACTGTAAAGTTGAGGCAACTAAGAAAGAAGAGGTGGGGATATACAATAATTTCCTCATCCATATCATGTTTTGATGTTCTCAAATTCATTTAGATTCCAAGAAATCTATTCCAAGAAAATGGCTAGCCATCAACTTCACTGTCAAAGAATATAGATCCAACTATCATTTGTTTTTCGAATCCACTGACAAAGAGTTAATGGAATTTGGCCAGTGGCAAGAGAACTGTATTGGCGCGGTCTAGTCTCTGGTTCAAATAGTTACAGTGGATATGCATTGAGATTTTTGCCTTAGTGGATAGGCATTGAGATTTTTGCCTCAGTGGATAGGCATTGAGATTTTTGCCGCCTCCTTGTAGCTTAAAGATTAAAAGGAATTCGAAATGTGAATTTGGAGCTTTTCTTACCTTCAATAGAAACCCTACCTTAAGAAGGTTATCTGAGGCGTAAGACAAATACGTTAGTCAATTTTCCGGACAAAGGGAAACCAAAAAAAGTAATGGCCCAACGCTCCCTAACTCAAAAAAATGTTTTTATTTATTTATTTATTTAGCATATGTTGCCGATGCCCTTTATCTCAAATTAAGTCAAATGGGGATCTCCAAGATAAGGTGATAGAGGTCACGCATGGTTAAATCAAAAGTTAAATAATTCTTCATGAATAATGACAAAATATTGACATTCTCCTACTTCTGTTAGAGCCAACCATTGCATGAAGAAAAAAATAAGAAAGAATATAATCCCATTAACCACTTTGAATAAAGACGGGAATAGAAACACATAATTATATTCTATCAATCATTCATCATTCAGTTCCAAGGCTTATGTCAGAGATGGAGGTGTGCGCAGGTAGAGAATGAAGAAGATGGAGAATAAGGGAAGAAAAGAGAAAAGAGAGAGAAAAAAAGGTGATGGTGCGGTGTGTGCTGTTGGGCAGATATGTGTGTGTGTGCTGGTGTGGGTTGTAGTGAGAGAACAAAAGAGAGGGAGAGAAGAAAGAAGAAGAAGGGAAGAAATAAAAAAGAAAAGAAGAGGAAAAGAGGGGTGATGATGCAGATGCAATGGGTGCAAGGAGAGGAGGAGGGCCTACCTGGTTTCGGAGTCCAATGGTGAGAGGGAGACGCAATCCACGCAAGAAAGATGGAGAGGCTGATGGTGGCGGTTGGCGCTGCCTAGGGAGGAGATAGCCAAAGAGAGGGATCTGCACAAGGGAGCTGTGAGACGGAGATGATGAGAAGGAAAGGGGGATGAGATCTTGAGAGAGACCGCCTAGGAGATGGAGGAGAGGGGTTCTGCGCGTGTTATGGCTATTACTGGCTGTGAGTGATTGAGTAGGATAAAGATGGATCAGGGGACGATCGGTTGCGGAGTGCTCTGCACAGGTGAGATGGGGTAGGGGGTTGGCATGAGATGATGATGAAAAAGAGAGTATAATGGGTGAGAGAGAGAACTTTGGGGAGTCTAGGATCTACGCATCTGAGAGGAGATAGAGGGGGAAAGACAAGGTTTAAGGGGGTTTGGGGGAGTCTAGAGATCTGGGACTCCTCTCTCCCTTATCCAGGTGATGGGCTAGGCACTCTGGGCCAGGTCGTGAGTTAGGTATAGGTTGGGTTCAGGTTTGATGGTTTGGTCTTGGGTTTGGTTTAGTTTTGAGGGGTTTGGTTTAGGTTTGAGGATGGGTTTGGTGGATTGAAGTCTTAGCATGGTTTGATGGATTGGATTGAGTCTCGACTCGGGAAGATTGATTGGAGCCCAGAAGGTGGGCTGCAGTGGGGTTTTAATGATTGCATTTCATAGGGGTTTAAAGGAAAATAAAAAAGAGAGAAGGGCAATTCTAGAATGTGGCATTGCAAAAAGTCTGAGGTTCTGCCACGTGTCATTCTCCAAGGCTTCCCCTTGCCGCTACGTGTCGCTCTCCCACGAAAAGGGTGCTACTTTACTATATATAATGTGCAAGCAATGATACATGCCCTTGTGCAACTTAATGAGCACCCCAGAATGTCAATGGGCCCACTTGCCTTTATGGTATTCAGTCCCACCACAGACTCCTGCATTGATTAATTATAATCTTCTCTCTTCCTCATAATGGGGTCAAACTTGGCTCTTTAAGTGAGAAAAACACAAAAATAAAAAAAAGAGATGCAAAATAGTACTACATGTGCTTATTTTGCAAAAGATAAACTGACTTAAATCTCACAATTTCCTGATTGCTTGTCTAGATAAAATAATGAGAATTTTACTTGAAAAAGCACCTTAAAGGTCCGCCAACCAAAAAAAGGTGATGTGCTCAAAAATAATTAACCACAATCACACAAATTTCTATTAAGTAGATAATGGCAAATACGGGTCGATCCACATAGATTTGTGGAAACAAGATCCAAAATACCTCAATCAGTTTCCACACTAGGGATTTTAAAACCACAATCAATCAAGAAAATAATTACTAAAATGATATCAAAGGAAATCTAAACACAAACTGATCAGAGAAAGAGAGACCAGGGTACTGGATTTCACCAAAACAGATTTAATCATTCCAAAATTACTTCATAGTCTTATCCCAATAAAACTCAATCCAATGTGTAAGCGATTGCCTTCGATCGGAAGATTTTGCTTTAAAAACCCTTTTTCTTAAAAATCCAATTATCTAATTATTACCTGAGACTCCCTTCACTTCAATATGTTGAAACTCTAATCACTATTTATCAAGATCAAGCACAAACCATTAAAGGAATTTAACTTAAACATGATATGTCAAGATCAAGCATAAAAAGTAAAAGACATTCCAAATAACCTTTGCAAAACCAGAAGTTGAATAACATTCATGAAGGAGAACCTATTAAACCATTTAGAATAATGACGGAAAGACATAGAAAAATAATAAGGAACAATCTCACCGGTTTTAGTTTCCTCCTCCACCCTAATCCACGGATTAGTGTTGAGTTCACGAATTTGCACAGTTACGTATCATTTTAGGATGAATTAGGGATTTATTTAGGTGAATTGCATCATTATTCATCTAATTTCATCATTTCATGCATTTTCACCTAGGAATCTGAATTTTCATACTTTTCATACATTTTTTGCATTAACTTAGAATGTTTTGCAAATTTTCTCCGAAGAGTCTCAGTTGGAGTAGAACTCTGTCAGGGTGGTTCCTGCTTCAATATGGGCTATTCAGTATTTGATGCGTTGAATTAGAATGTGCAGAAAATGAGAATTGCAGGCCTCTGTCATGGAACCCACTTTTAAGCACACATTGTCATCCGGGGCCTTGCATTGCTGAATTGAAGTAAATTGAAGAATTCACCATGTGGACCACACACATAAGCCATATGCAAATTAATCAAAGGAGGTGTCCAGTCATCATGTCAATTGAAGAGTCCCAACTACAGTAGAAGACTTCTCATATGGCCCACTGTTCAAGCAGATGAAATGTCCCACATGGAAAGGTCCACAGTAGTTGCAAATTTGAAATTATCAATGGATAATTCAAAGAGTACAATTCTGATTGGAACAAAAGAAGAAGATTTTGAATCATCCGCATCTGATGTCCTGTCAAAAATGAAAGTTGTACTGAGATAGAATGCATTGCAAATCAAATTTTAAAAGTTAATCCCCTTTTTCTCAGGATAACTCATCTTCAAATGGCCATAACTTTCAATCCGACCATCGGATCGATGAAATTTACTTAGTGCTGGAAAGCTTATTCAGAGTAGATATCCGTGGAGCCCAAGAACGTGCAAATCAGAGCTATATTGACAAAGTTATGGGCCCGGAGATTTTCATGTTTATTTTTAGACGGGATTGCAATTAAATCCACGCTGTTGATAATCAATTGCTACACATCACTTGTGGGACCCCATCTGAAGATTAGCCAAGCCACCCAGAGGTTTCCAGAAGCTTCCACCTCATTCAAATTCCAAAAGGATAAGAGATATACATTATCAATGAAGAAAAATCAAATCTGCAGAGAAGGTGTCCAGATTCAATGTATCTGATAGATAACCAGAGATATTCAAGGAACCAAAAAGTAGCATACGGAAGTAATCCCCTCCCCTTGGACGTCCCTAAGGATTCTCTCCCCTCTTTCTCTTCTTTCCCTAATTAATAGAATTTAAGAGTTATTTTTGGGTATTCTGGAGCCTTGTTCTAGAACTAGGTTAGAAGAGTGTGAGAGAAAATTGTAATTGCTATGCAGTTCTTAATGAAAACCACATCTTTTGCAATGGAGGAGTAGATCCCTAGATCAGAGTGTCAGATGAAGTTAAGTGTTTCTCATCGTTAATTTATATGATATTTTTGTCTCTTGCATAGTGATTATAATAATAAACCTGCCTTCTGTCATTGACAACTTATGTTATTCAATTTTTTTTTATTTGAATAATGCTTTAATCATGTATGTTTTCTTAATAAATTATTCTTAGATTAAAATTCATTGATAATCTATCTTTGATTAATATGTGATATTTAGTTAAGTTCATAATTTCATTAGGTGAAGGAGATTTTTGCCTTAAATAAATTGCGAAAGATTGTGCTTTTTGATAGACAAATTATCCAATCAGAAACATTGATTTGTTTTTTATTTGAAGAATTTTTGGGAAAAATTTATTTTATCTATTGCATAGAATGATGGTGGGACTACTTAATGGATTCATGATATTCTGATCTGCATTTTCTCATATTTTATTGCTGCACTTTAGATTTAGATTTTCTCAATCTTATTTTTGTCCTTTTTTTCTTTATCTCTCTTGTCATTATCATTTATAAAAAAATTGATAAAAAAAATCAGATTTTAAATTTTAACTTAGTAGTGCTCCTTGTGAGATTCGACCTGTACTTGCCACTGTCTCAAAAGGATAGATGTGCACTTGCAGCATTAAAATATTGAATTTAAATTCACATCAATTAGCTAAGCATTGTAGAACAAACAAGAATAAAGAAGCAAATCTCCATTATTGAAAGCCTTCAAAGTTGTCTATTACACTACTCACTCTCCACCTTCACTTTCTAGCAAAGATTAAAGAAAAATAATCACCCTAGAGCAACAGAAAGCCTCCCCTTAAAAAGAAAAAAAATAAAAGAAGAATAAGAAGGAGAGATAACTCAAATTCGTCATCCATCCTGTCCCTCCAATTGACAACTTTATTGATCCCCACAACGTTAGAATTGGGAGATTCTTGTGAGACATGATATTCTTCTCCTTTGAGTCATCTTTCCAACGCATCCATAATCGGAGTCTTGAGCCACAAGTTATGGTCAAAATAGTAAAGCTTGCGCATGATGGCTACAATTTCGAAAATCTTCTTTCCTTCATAATTTGATCACTTGCTAAACAATAGCATTCTTTTTGTTGTCCATGAGATTCCTTCCCTTTCTTGTAAAGTTGATTGCTAATTTTTAGCAACTATTAGATATGGTGGGGGCCACCAAATTCAAAAATAAAAATAAAAACTAATTGTTCCAAGTCTTGAACTCATGACCTCTAACTTGAAATTCGATCTCTCCTCCAACAAACCTATACGCTCTGTGTATATCTTTTCTCAGATGGGGTTTTAGCTCTAACCCTCTCCGAATTAAGCTCAAATATGCTCAGCTCCTTCTAATTCCTGCATAATAAGAAAAAGGCTATAATCAAAACATTTGAGACAAAATAAATAGCTAGAAAATTCAAATAAAAGGGTTGTAATTAATATTATGCCATGCATATCAAATACCCCTAAACCTAAAGTTTGTTAGTCCTCGAGCAAAACAAAGTAATATTAAATGTTGAAAATAGGAATCCTAACTCACTTTCGCAGGAATCAAGGTTGTATTTAGCATGTGTAACAAGCCATTAAACCACTAGATGATTACCTCTAGTGGACGAGTGTTGTCTCGTGAGGGTTTGCAATGAATTTACCCACAAAATTCTCTCTCTGTATTTTTTTTTTTTTTTGCAATCGAAGTTAAAACCAAAGGAAACTTTTCCAAAAGAAGATTTATAGACACTCAATATTCTCAATTCTCAGAATTTCTGAAATTCGGTTCACAAATCCTATCTTTTGGTCAAAAATTCTCAAAATCATGCTAAGTTGATCGTGCACGGTGAAAAATGTGTATGCATAAAAAGACATAACTCTCAAATGATTAGCTAGAAACTTCTATGGAAACAGTTTTCAATCCAAAATTTTGGGCAACCTAACCTCAACAAAGAAGAATAGTTTTCCTCTCAAGGCGACTATGACGGCCTTCGCACTCTTGTTTTTTAACATGCCGCAATTTTTTTTTCAAACACACACATGTGACTGTGCAATGCCTAGGTCTCTTAAGCTTTCTAATTAACCCGTATTACGAGAATTAGGTCAATGACTACCAAACCAAATGTCTTTAGGGCACTAGGTATGTAAATATCCCTATGGGCTTACTGGCTCGGGTTAAAAAGGTTATGAACCCAAACTAGTCACAAAACTTTTTATTCTTCTAAACACTTCTATTTCTTTATTTATTTTATTTTTTATTTATTATTTTTTTGCGGTCCCCAACAATAGGCAGCCCTTTCCATGTATCCACCCGTCTAACTAGGTTGCTTTGTAACACTAAGGGTTGATTTTCCTTTTTTTTTTTTTTTCCAATTATCAAAGAAAAACGGAAATCATAGCTTCACATTCAAAACCTTGAAAACATATATAACTTGTGTAAAAGTGAGAGATCAAGATTTATCACTTTTCCAAAAATCCTTTCCTGAAGGGGTCGTTCGTTTATAGTCATTTACATATGTAAATGACTCACATGTGAAATAGTTACGCATCATCATGTTTGTTTGCATTCATTTACACATCACATGTGCAAATTGCATATGAAACCGATGCGTAAACCAGCTCATTTTCGCACACAAATTTTCACACCTCATCTGATGGTAAAAGATTACACACCAAACTTCATGTGAAAAGGATTCATATCAAATAAGGCGGACGGTACGGGCCGTGTGTTTCCGTCACAAAGAGGGAGTTGGTTCGAAACCCGAATCTCCCATTTCTCTACTTTTTCCCCCTTTTAGGTATGCCCCAGCCAAGAGAACGAAACCCATTCTCTTCTGCTACAGTGGTCGCCCTTTCATCTCCCAGTCCCAGATCAGAGCACTCTCCTCCCAGGTATGGCCTCTCTGGTTCTCTATTTTCTTTGTGTTCCCCCCTCTCTCTCGTTCCCCCCTCTCTCCCCTCTCCCTTTCTACTTTTCTTTTGTCCACTCCATCTCACCCCCTCCCAGATATCTCTCTCTCTCTCTCTCTCTCTCTCTCTCTCTCTCTCTCTCTCCTTTCCTCCCTGCCCACTCAATCGATTCCTCTTTGCCCACTCCATCGATTCATCTCTGCCCACTCCATCTGCCCACTCCATCGATTTATCTTTGTTTTTCTTGTGGGTTTTGCATGGTTTGAATGATCTCATTGTTATTTATTGTTTTGTTTTGGGTTTTGGATTTTGTGCATTGGGTTGATGAGTTTTTTCTGATTCGTGTGGCGTTTGAAATAGTAGAATTGAATGTTAGCAGATGAAGGAAGGACTTCCTCATTCAAGTCGCTTGTATTGATTTGTGCGGTTTTTTTATAATTGGATTATGAGTTTTTTATTTCTGTTTGTGATGTGGGTTTTGCATCATTTGAATTGGATTGGGGTTTTTTTTTCATTTTTGGATTTCGGGTATGTAGAATTAAATGTCTTTTCTCCATGGTTTGATCGTTGTTTATGCTTTTTGCATGATGCGAATTGGGTTGTTAAGGGGTTTTTAGAATTTTAAATTATAAAACGGTGAAGAATTGTTGTCTACTATATGGGGTTTGTGATTTTTGGATTTTGGTAGATTTGGTGATATAAGTTTCTGTTGGAGTTGAGATCATTTCAGAGGACTAGATGTGTTTTTCAACCCACTGACTATTGTGGATCTTGGGAGTTGACACAGGCTGGGTGTTTGCTCAATTGGGTTTCAATAATGCTCCATAATTTTAATTGTTTCCAATCCAGTGCGACACATGTGTTCAGTATTTGGCACATTGGCTCACCTCGTAATCTAGGGATTTGTTGGTTCAAATTTATGAAGAGAACTCCATTGGTTTTGTGGATTGTTTGGTATAGGATGAATGTGTTGATGTAAGTTTCTGTTTTGATTGCATTCTCTTGCAAAAACTTTGTTGAAAGTTGACTCCCCTAAAATTCCATGGATTATGTGATCTTAACTGTCTAAGACATGCCATTTGCAGCCCCATTTGTTGAAAGTTGAAAGTTGACTCACCCAAGTTGCAGCCCCATTTTTGCAATGGTCACTCCCCGAAAATTCCATGGATTATGTGATCGTAACTGTCTAGGACATGCCATTTGGATTGAATTATCATCATTTACATCAGGCCTTCAAGTGTAAGAATTTATACAATGAGGAAAAGAGGTCAAGAAACAGATTCATTACAGCAGGGAGAAACCAAAAAAAAAAACTAGGTCTTCTCTTAATTTGGGGAATGTCAATCTCTTAATTTGGCTAGATTGTGAACCCTTATAGGGTGAAGTCATCCACTGTTCACTTAGTTGAAGTGTGCTCTTTTTGCTCACTGTTGTGAGTTTTATTTGATGTCCCATTTTCTTTTTGTTTTTTTTTTCTAATATTGGACTTTCAATTTCTTGATCTTTGAAGGTAGTTCTTGTTTGGATTTAAGGTCAATGTAGCTGTCTTGTTGTAAATATGAACTGATTATGGTTTAAACCGGCCCAAGTATGGGCTAACATTGGTAACCAAAATATGAATTCGATGCAGACATGTTATTAATCAATTGAAACTTTCATCAAGGGATGTTTATCTTGGTTTTCCGATCACTATTAGTGTAGCATTGTACCCTTTGCAATTATAGTATCTGATTGCACCCTCTGTACATTGCACCCTTTTCAATTATATATTATTAATATCATGGATTTTGTATCTAATCAGCTTTTTTAATAACTCTTTATGCTATATAGAAATGGATAATGAAATATGCAGTGAAGATGTTGAATGCAATAATGTCGGTACATCTTCTGGAAAAAAGCGTGGTAGGAGGGAAAAGAAGAATACCACATGGTCAGAGTCTGCAGATGAATACTTAGCTGATATATTGATAGAACAAATCAATCTCGGGCGAAAGGATGGAACTGGATGGACTACGGAAGGGTGGAGGGAGATTGAACGAAAGATGAAAGAAAAATATGGCAGTGAATGTGTTAAAGATAAAATCAAAAATCGCTTAAGAATGATAAAACATCATTACAATCATATCAAGACTCTCATGGGATTAAGTGGTTTTGGTGGGGATGACATTACAAAAAGGGTTACTGCAAGTAACCAAGTGTGGGATGATTATGTCAAGGTGAGTAATTATAAATATATCTTAATATTATATTAAACATTGTTAACTCAATAATTGTTACTTTCTTTTGATCACATTTGTCTAATTCAGGCACACCCTGACTATGATTACTATCGAGGAAGAAGCGTGGTCAACTATGAAAAGTTTGCTATTATATATAGAGATTCAATCGCTGATGGGAGAGATGTGTTGTTGACCAACCAACGTCCACCACATCCGATGGAAGCTCCCCAGGCAAACATCCATGATGTGGCGAGGGAACCAAGTAGCTCTGATAAGATGGATGAAGCTATCTCTGAAGCACCACGCGTCAAAAAACGCTCAACTGGTAGTTCTCGACGCAATGTGCAGGATGAAACTAAAAGCGATTATGAACTTGCACATGCAATTAAGGATATAAACACTACTTTGATCTACCTTGCTGACAAGATGTCTCAATCAGGGCCAAGCCAAGCTGATATTGTTGCTGCCATCGAAGAGTTGGATTTAGACCTTACTTTAGAAGTAAGGGCTCTCTAGCTATTGAAGGGTCCACAAGTGGCTAGTCAATTTCTTGCATTTTCAACAAAGGATCGACGCCCTGCATGGCTCATGGCGGAGCTAAGTGGCTCTATTTAGGATCATTGGTTGGCTGAGCTTGTTTCTTTGGGCCTTTGAGTTTGCTTTTTGTTTTTTTTATCATGGGACTCAGTTTGCTTTTTTGTCATGTTATGATTTGAAATGACTCTATGTTATTAGTGTTGTTTCCTTTATGATGAATGTTATAATGTACTAATTTTGCCATTTTTCTTATTGTGATACATGGATTATGTAGATTAATCATGTTGAAATATAGTGTAGATTAATATGCTATGTTAGTTTTTCTATTCTAATATTTGTCAATCAATTTTCTAGCAGTGCAAAAGTAATGGATATAAAGAAGAAGATCATATTTTTACACGTAGTAGCAATGACAATGATTACAGTTTTACTTTTATGGGACCATCTTTGTAAACATAAAAGGATAAAAAAGAGGAAGCGAGTACATGAGTTGTCTCTGTCTGGCCATGAGTTTACTCAGTACCTCATTAGGAGTAATCCTCGTAATTCCTATGATTTACTACGCATGAGTACTGATGTGTTTTTAGAATTATGTGATTTACTAAAGAGAGAAAGGCTACTGCGTGCAACTAAAAGAGTTTCTGTAGAAGAATAGGTGGCCATCTTTCTAGCTACTGTAGATCATAGTCAGAGAAATCGAGTAATGCAAATTCAATTTCAACACTCGGGCCAAACAATTAGCAAGTATTTCAATGCTGTTCTAGAGGCGCTTTTATATATATGCCCAGATTATGTAAAGCTTCCTAGACCAGAAATGTCTACTCCAGCTCAGATTGCACTCAATCCAGTATTTTACCCTTTTTTCAAGGTACATAAATAACTTATACGGTAGTATCTTTTACTCCTTATGATGAATGTTTAAATTGTTATTGATGAAAATGTTTTTGCTATATTGGGATAGGACTGCATCGGTGCCATTGATGGCACTTATGTTCTAGCATGGGTATCAATTAAAGATCAACAACGATATCGATGTAGAAAAGGTTTTATTGCACAGAATGTAATGGCAATAGTTGGTTTTGACATGATGTTCTAGTTTGTATGTGCTGGTTTTCAAGGATCAGCCAATGATCAAAAAGTTTTATCCGATGTTCTACAAAATAAGGGACTCTACAATCTTCAAGTTTCCGAAGGTAAATATTTATTTCAAGATGTAAATTTGAAAGTTATTATAATTTTTTAAAACTAGTTAAGCATGTTGCAATCTTCTGATAATTGTCATATTGAATCTTTATAGGAAAGTATTTTCTTGTTGATGCTGGATATGGTAATAGGCGAGGTTTTATTGGACTATATCGTGGGACCCGATATCATCTAAAGGAATTTGGAGCTCAAGCATTGGCTCCCAGGACAGCTAGTGAGCTTTTTAATCTGCGACATGTAAAGCTGAGAAATGTTATTGAAAGGACATTTGGCCTGTGGAAGGAACGATTTCCAATTTTGACACATATACCTCGTAATTATCCTATCAAGACACAGGTAAAGATTGTAAATGCATGTGCTGTATTACACAACTTTATCATGAAGAGAAGTCCTAGTACGTGTTGACACAAAAAAAGTCACTATGTCTCCTCAACATCAAGAAGCCTCGTGAAGCTGCATCCTGCTACAAAACAGGCAAAACTACTTCAAGCATTAGATCTTATCAGCATCAAACAAAAACTGAAAGATCCTTCAAGACAGCCAAAAGAGGGGTACACTTGAGGTTTCGGGTCAATCCGACATCGTTTGGACTAACTTCACTTCTCCGACATCTAAACAAGTGCTCCTGGCGGTGACATCATCAAAGACACCAAAACTTTGATCAGAGCCTATGGATGACTCCAGGATGTCTCCAAAGGGCTCCATGCCAAATTTCAAGTCAAACCGATAACGTTTGACCCTCCATCAACGCTTGAGCAGCAAAATCAAGCCTCCCGGCGGCGGGAACTACCGAAGCCATCATTCATCAAACAAAGTACATGAGTGACTTCAACATGCTTCCAAAAGGCCGCACGTCGAATTTCAGGTCATTCCGACAACGTTTGACCAGGTTTCGATGCTTCGAAAGAAAATCAAGCCTACCGGCGGTGGAGCACCTCGGGACTATTACATCCAAAACGGGAGCTAATGGGTCATCTCAAAATGACTCCAATAGGTTCCCTGTCAAATTTCAGGTTAATCGGACATCGTTTGACCACATATCAAAGCTCGGCATTTTCCCCGTAGCAAAGTCAAGTCAAGCATCGATGGGACCCCAAACGGCTTCAAAACTCAAATAAAAGCTCATGGTTGGTACTATCCATTGCTCAAGAAGCTTCACCTCAATTTTTAGGTCATTCCGACATCGTTTGACCTAGTTTCGACTCTTGACGGAAAATCGGTTACAAAGTCTTCGGCTTTCCCGAAAAATGGGAAACTTTGTGCTCCGGTTTTGCCCGGGTTCTCGTCAAGTTTTCTCCAAGAAAATCAAGTCAATAATTGAGGAAAAATGTCAAGAAAAATACAGAAGAAAGAAGGAACAAAAATGACAGAAAAACGGCCGAAAATGAAGCTCGGCGACCAAAAGGACCTTGGCCCAAGGTCGGCAGGCGACCCTGGCCCAAGGTCGCGGGTGACCCTGGGTGCATGGTCGCCGGCGACCCTGCAAATCCGGGTTGCCGGATTTCGCACCAAACGGCTCTTTTTCCGATCCTTTTCGCGTTTCGGGTGTTCCTGCCTCTGTGATTTTCTGAAAATCCAATCTTTGATGCTTGAAAACTACTGATCTTCACCAACATCTTGGATCCGCCGTCAAAAGCATGAAATCATCACCGATCGCTCCAAGATCGCCAACCGGCTGACCAAGAAAGTATACTTTCTGTCCGACCGATCGTGAAATCGACAAGACAGATGTCATCGGCCCACTAACATCATTCAATGTCGTAAATTGCACCGCAATCCGACATCAAACAATGTGTGGATCCACCTGTGATGATCACAAGAAGAATCTCAAAAGACGCGGCACGGCCCGCGACTCTTCACATGCCCTGGCGACCACTTAATGTCGTTAATTGACCCGTTTATGACGACTTAATGCGGTCATTAACTCATTATTTTGGACGGCCCAATCAGATTCAAGCATTTGGGAGTTACAAATCCGAGCAATCATGACACTAAACCCATGAAACTCCCATCATCATGAAGATTAAAGGCGATTAAATGCCCACTATCCTTCATTGGCCAATCACAAGCCATGAAAAAGGAGTTACAAAATCAAAGAATAAAAACTTGTAACTCCTCATCAATTCTCTCACCATGGCCATCAATGCCTATAATCACCTCATGGCTACCAAAAAGCCTATAAAAGGAGGTCCAAAAGAAAGAAATGAAAAGGGATAAAAAGGAATCGATACACACATCGACTTGAAATTCTGCACTTGCACACTTGCAGTCTCCCGAAGAAATCCAGACGAAGTTCTGCTGCAAGAAACACCACAAGGTGATCAAAGTTCCTTGGGGGACCACCCCCCCAAGGTCTCCTCCTTCTGCAACGTGGCCGAAACGTGGCTTTTTAGCCCGTTTACTTGGTTTTTCATTGGATATAGGACCTCCTCTTGGTCCTTATCTTTTTAAAAACTGAGGTTAGGAGCCAAGCCGAAGAATCAAAACATCAACCGTTCTCATTTGAAGGACGATGGCGAAGTCCATACATGACTTGCGACCATCGATCTATTAAGAAGTTAGATTCCTTTTCTTCCTTTTCTATTGTAGTTTGTATTTTTTAAAGAGACAAAAAGAAATCACAATTCTTGTTTTTCATATTTGATGAGTTTTGTAAAATCGCCTTTCACGGCAAAATCGCCTTTTACGGCAGACAAACAAAAAAACGCCTCCTACGACATTCTCAAAAACAAACTTGTCTCTTTTCTTAATATTTATGCAATTTGAAAAGTTAGAAAAAAGGATTGATTTCCTTTCTACTTGTGAAGGTGAATCTCCGGATCATCACCATTCCAAATTCCAAGTAAAAAGTAAATCTGGCATACCCGTACAAAAATGTTGATACCCGCGATTTCCCTCCTCCGCTGAGACCCAGGTCAGCCCCCGGGGTGCGGAAGGAGAGGACGGAAACCTCCGATGGGTCCATCAAGTTGGCATACCCGGTGGGACACGTTGACTTGAGAACGTGATGCTTTGATCCCTTGGCTCCTTTCTAGTTGGTGGCCTATGTTGCATTTTGCATCTAAAAAAAAAAAACATGAGATGGGATTTCAATTGTTCTTTCTCACTTCAAAAAAAAAAAAAAAACTCAAATTTGATTTCTTTTCTTAGATTCAACTTTGAGAAATTTTGATCCTCTCCTCCTCGAACTTGATAGCTCACAGAAATGTTTGCAGCTATCGTTCATATCAGGGATTGGGCCATCTTTTCTCTTTGATGAGTCCAATTGGGATTTCAAAAAAAAATATATATAAAAAAAAACTTCATTTCAAATTCTTTCAAAAAAAAAATGATCTCTCTTTCTCAAAATTCAACTTTGAGAAATTTTGATCCTCTCCTATTTGAACTTGATAGCTCATAGAAATGTTTGCAGCTATCGTTCATATCAGGGATTGGGTCATCTTTTCTCTTTGATGAGTCCAATTGAGATTTCAAAAAAAAAATTATAATTTAAAAAAAAAATCAGTTTTCTCTCTTTTGAATTCAAATTTGAGAAACTTTGGTTTTTCCTTTTCGGATTTAGCGCTCGCAGAAATGTTGAGCCTTTGTTCGGATTGGAACACCATTCACTCTCTTTGATGAGTTCATTAAAAACCTTAAAAAAAAAAGAGTTCAAAAAAAAAAAAAAAACACTAAGGTTCCACCAATTGTGTTCTTTGACCAAAGTGGATTTAAGAAAGGCCTTGTCCAGAGTGTGGAGACAGCTAGACTGTTCGAGGCAAGGGTCCTCCAAACGGGTTCATTAAGTAATCTTACCCTTACCTGGGGGCTGATCTATCTACTAAGGTTTCATAAGATCGAATTGGAAATCTATGTGCATCTTTTTTTTTTAAAAAAAAAAACCTTTCAAAAAAAAAAAAAAATCTTCAAAAAAAAAAAAAAAAAAAAAAAACTCCTGTCACTTTTGAATTCAGAGTTGAGAAATCTTGGTTCTTTCCCTTTTGGATTTAGCGCTCGCAGAAATGTTGAGCCTTTGTTCGGAATGGAACACCATTTGCTCTCTTTGATGAATTCAATCTTGACCTTTTAAAAAAAATTCCGTCGCTTTTGAATTCAGAGTTAAGAAATCTTGGTCCCTTCCCTTTCGGATTTAGCGCTTGTAGAAATGTTGAGCCTTGTTCGGAATGGAACACCATTTGCTCTCTTTGATGAATTCAATCTTGACCATTCAAAAAAAAAAAAAAAACTTCCGTCATTACTGGATTCACATCCGAGAAATTCTAGTTCCTTCCCTTTTGGATTTAGCGCTCGCAGAAATGTTGAGCCTTTGTTCGGATTGGAACACCATTTGCTCTCATTTATGAATCCAAATTTGACCTTTCAAAAAATCCCAACTCGTGGCCTTCCCAAGGATGCGATTTGCAACATTTGTGCCTAGCGGTGCTAGTACGCCCTTTCGGGTCTACTGTATTCGCGACCGACACATTTGTATCTCCAACCTTATATCATTTTACCTCGAGTGAGCCTTGCTTCTCGGTAATTTGAATTAAGGTCTATAATTGCTTCTGGCAGTCACTGGAACGCTCACCCTGAGCCTACCATACTTGCATTTTAGAACAATTGTATCCTCTATGGCTTTTTGCCTTCTTCATCTTGCTTGGGCTGGGCCATGTTCCCTCAAGTGATTTGAAAAGACAAAACCATAGTTGTTTTCCATTATGATCACCATATTCTTGTGATTACTAATGGATTTGGTCTTGTTTCAGAAGTTTTCCGAAACTAACAATGGCAGCTTCATTAACCATCACTTTCGATGAGAACAAGTACTAGCTTATGCTTCAAGACAAGCAAAACAAGCATGAGCGCCCTGCCAGTTGCCGAAGTGTCATCTCCCTCGACAACTCTCCAAACACCGGGTCAGCTTCAACTCCCCGGACCATTGTCTTCGGGTCGCTAGGACCATTCCCACTCCCCGTAGAAGAAACTGTACTCGCCAAAAAGCAGAAAACCGCCCCACAACGTGTCACTACCATGGCACCAAGGGCAAACACCAAGAAGCCTGAAGCCCGTGGCACTCCCACGAAGCCTCAACCCACAAGAAACCAGGTTTTTCCCAAAACCTGGTCCCCGAGATCCTCACCGAAACAAAGGAGGTCCCGAACATCTGCAAAGCCAGCATACCTGGCCCCTCTCAAGGAGAATCGGTTCTACCCTCTCTCTTACATGAAAAAGGAGAAACCACACTCCACCCAAAGAGCAAACAAAATCATCATGAGCCGGCTTGCTCCTACCAGCCCAAAATCAAATCCTGCATCCGCAAAAACATGCTGAAGCCTGCACTCCTGCGAGTCGACCCTTCATCTCAACAGGGGCCGAGCTCGCAAAATTCAAATCTTCATTGCGACAGGCAAAGGACCGCGTCCAGATTCTGTCCTTGCCAATCTTCAAAGAAGATAAGCTCGGCTGCTGCGCACGGGGGACTACATCCTTCATCGCTAGTGCCCAGCCAGAGCTGACTGAAGCTCAAATTGCTCGTCGTATGCGTCGCCGCGCAGCATATCGACAAAAAGGACTTGAGAAACAAAGAACCCAGCGTTCTACTCTCCATGTCTCATACAAATGGGTCGAAAAAGAAAGACCCGACCAATTCGTTGCTGTCCATATGGTTGGCAAAACCAGAAAACGCCAGAAGTCAGCAACCAAAATCGCACGCGTTTAGCAGTTGGAACAAGGACAACAGAGAATTGAGGCTCTGATGGAAAACCTCTTTCTCACTCTACAGCGTCCACCACCTAAAAACCAAGGCCCTCCAAATCATGAAGATGATGAGGCCAATGCAGAAAACAATGAGTCATGCGCCCTTACCAAAAAGGACGTGGACGATATCCTCGCAAAAGCAAAAGAAGAGGATACATTGAAAGAACATGGGATCAAGCCACCCTACCCTCTATGGATGGACTCGGTTCCATTCCCTGCAAAATTCAAACAACCTACTCTCCAGACATATACGGGGAAAGGTTCAACTAAACAGCATGTCATCCACTTTAAGATCCTAACAAGAGCTATTGCGGATCAAGATGCCCTTAAGATTCACCTCTTCGCAAGTACCTTAAAAGGTACAGCCTTTGATTAGTACTCCACTCTGCCAGAGAACTCCATTCAGAACTGGGCTATGCTGGAGACATGCTTCCTGACCCACTTTGAAGGTGAGGATCATCCTGTTACTATGGCTCAGCTTTGCAGCCTGAAACAGGGAGAGAATGAGTCAACATATGACTTCATTCACAAATGGAAGGCAATGGCGTACAAATGCTCAGATGTACTGCCACAAGCGTCGCTAGTCGACATCTGCCGTAACAATATGAGAGCAAAAATTCGCTCCATGATCATCGGCAATAAATCAAAGAACCTGGGAGAACTCCTCGAAGCTTCCATGGAAGATGAAATGGTGATTAAAGACCTCAACAGTCAGAAATCATCAAAGAAAGAGCCGACTGCCGTTACGACCTCATAACCAAAGAAAAAGGAGGTTCTCAATGTGCAGACTAAGTCAGCTCCTCAGCAGCCAAAGAAAACTGAAAACAAAGCTACAGGTAAAAGGCCTGAACTCTCCGATGCCTTCAAAGAACGTGTAGAAAAGAAATATCCGTTCGATGAAGATGTTGAGGAAATCTTTGAGGCTCTCCTAGCAAATGACAAACTCACTTTGCTGGAGCCCAAAAGACCGGGAGATGTTGGCAAAACCAATGATTCTCGATACTGTCCATACCACCAGATGATCTCACATCCTCTCAATCAATGCTTCGTTGTGAGAGAGAAGATCAATGAGATGTGGAAAAACGAAGTCATCACCTTTGACAAAAACTACGGCTCCGCCGCTGTCAACATGGTGTCATGTGGGCAAGCATCAAAGTCACCGAAGAAGAAGATCACTACTTCATTCAAGGTGATAAAAATGGCTTAAGCATCCCCAGAGTTGGTTCCCTATCCAACATCAGATGGGCAACCTATATGGGTGCATCCCGATCTCCTAGATGATGAAAATTGGGAGATCGTCAAAACAAAGCCGACCGCCCAGCAGCGAAGGCAGGCCAATAGACAACTCTGCAAGCTCAAACGGCAGCAGAAGTCTCAACCAAAACAAGAAGTCCTTGAAAAGGCAGAAACGTCTTCCACTGCTTCATTAGGGGTGACAGAAGAATCCCTTCCCAAAACTTCAAAGGCGGTAAGAAAATTCACCTTTGATGATTTTATACCACCTCAATACAAAAATGAAACTGTGCCGGGGGCATCATACTCTTGCAACTCGGTAGTTGGATTCTCTATGGATGGATACGAGTCCAGTGATACTGCCAGTGATATCGATGAATGGGAAGAATCCCTTGAAACAGGAGATACCTCCCCGACGAGGAATGGATTCCCGAGTCTCATCTTATGCCAGTAATCTGGTATAACCCATTGCAGCCACAAGGATCCTGGTCCGATGATGAAGAAGACCAGGACGCTGTTCAAGAAAATGTTGTCGATCCAGCACCAGTCAATGCTCCAGTGGAACCCAACATCGGTGAACCACAAGGAGCAGATGACGAAGAAGATTTGGCTCCTATGCCTAATCTTGAAGACTATGCAAGAATCTTGCAACATCTTGCCATAGAGTAAGAGCAGGATCGCATCAATGATCTTCGTCATGATCCAGAACTGGAAGTCCCTGAAAATCAACGGGAACTTTCTCCCTCAACTCCTGAAAATGGAGAAAACAGTTGGATTGATGATCTTCTTACATCCGAGGATGAGTCCGATTCCCGACAGTCTACACTAGGGGTATTTCTTGTCCGGATAACCTGCAATGCGATAGCTCAGGAAGATAGTGCCTCTGAAGCTTCCGAAGACACGTACACCCCAACCGATAATGTATCATTTGGAGCTACATCTTCTCAAGTGACTTCCACTGAGATATCATCCTCTCAGCCCTCGTCTCCTGAAGCTGTGACATCAGAAATCAAGCCTCTCCCAGTTGATCATCTTGAAGAAACTCCTGTTAATGAAATCTTATTCAATGAAAACCCAGTCGATTGGTCCCAGATACCCGATCTTATAGACGATGTCTGGACTAATAAAGAAAGGTTGTCGGATGCTGTTCAGGACTTGTTCCCGGGAATTGCTCCGTGCAACACAATCACTGAAGACGCTAATGCTGCTATAGAGACGTCTTCAGCAAATGACAAGGATCGACCCCTTGATCCCGAGAGTGATCTTCCAAAAGAAGACCCTTCTCTAGAAACCCTTGAAGTTGGTAGAGGTACCCGTTCTGGCCGGGATTACCACAAAAATTACAACCAACCATCTTCTTCTTAAGTAAATCCTTCGGGAAAGCAAGTTCTAAGCGCCCCAAGTGACAATAATAATGAAAATACAGGCCCGAAGGAGGCTTTGAAGTACGACTTGATTGAGCACTTCAAACACATACCTGCACGTCTGCACATCCTTGACTTATTACGAATGTCTCCACAAACTCGTGATAGTCTCATTTCAGAATTACAAAGGCTGAATGCGGATGTCAATAAGCATGCCCCACAAGTCCTACAAATTGAAATGGACTATAGGGTCAAAAAATCAAATACTCCCTTAAAGGGAGAAAAGAAGAAAACTGAGGGATCAAGCAATGAATGTCTCTCGGTTCAAAAAGCAGCAAGTGCAACACTTGCCTTCGATAAGGATGACCTTCTACTAGGCGAGATAAAGTACAACCGACCCTTGTACTTTACGGGGTACGTTAAAGAAATGCCAGTACACAGAGTTCAGATCGATCCAGGTTTTGCGCTCAACCTCATTTCTACTTCGGCACTCGAAGAGCTGGGCATCCCACCTAGCAAGCTGAGTCACACGTCTGTATCCATCTTCGGATATGACGACAGCGCTCAAAGGCCTATCCGCAAAATCAGGTTCAAATTGCAAATCGGTGATCTTATTTCCGAAGTCACCGTGTATGCAATAAGGACCCCTTCATGCTAAAATATCCTCCTTGGACGCCCCTGGATACATGAGAATGGTGTCTTCCCTTTAACTCTACATCAGTGCATCAAGTTCGTTGGCAACGACGGCTTGATACATCGAGTGTTTGCAGACAAAAAGCCCTTCAAAGGCAGAGACGTCCATTTTGCAGATGCTCAGATGTATAAAAATGGAAAAGAGGAACAGGAGGAAGAAACAACACACTTTGCCGAAAGTCTCCAGAAAGATAAAGGCAAAGCTCCTCATCAATCATCAGAGGTAAACAAACCTTCCACCAAACTCGAAGTAAGCAGTCAAGCTCCCTTCGTCGTCTCCTTCAAATCTATAAAGCCTTTGGTAATCACTACCAAAGTAAATAAGACAAAACAAAAGGCTGGGGGCAAGTTCACTGTCTCCTTTGTGTCTATTATGCATGACACAGACTCGGAGTCAGAGCCTGAAGATGACACAGCATCAAGCCAAGCTGATACTCAGCAAGATCAGCCCGCTCTCATTCCATTGGAGACACCTGCTGACATAGAAAATCCTACGTCTGCTTCATTTGTTATCCCGGCAACTTCACTAGAAGAAAAAGCAATCTTTTTCCACAGATCGGGAGCATCTCCACTAAATTCTCTGCTTGAACCTTTCCAAAACGAAGGTATGCCTCAGCTATCCCTGTATAGTCCGATGGCACAAGCTATCATGAAGAAAATGGGCTACGATGCTCAGAATCCGACTGGTTTGGGAGGTGGCCGTGGTATTCTCATACCATTGGAACCCACCCTGACCAAAAGACAACCAGAAGATTGGAAAATCCACCTTCATAAGGGCAAGTCTTCATATGGGTTGGGGTATGATCCTACCGCTCCTATGAGACAGTTGACACCATGGCTGCAAAGTCGCTTTACCGACCAAGCCTTAACATCTCATGAAGACATTGATCTCCCTGAATATCTTTTTGAGAAGTCACTCGTCAAGGATCCATAAAGTTCTCCCAATTGGTTTAATTTCTCTGATGATAAAGAGGAATTGCCCGATGACACAAACGCGTGGTTCTCTGACCCAGAAGAACCATCATCTCCAAAAGAAGTACCCTACTTCAACCAAGTTCTAGTAAATGATCGGGACCATCTCATTGCAAGTTTGGAGAAGGACACTGATCAAGGAGATCCATGGACAGAAACAGAGCCTCAATCTGAAAATGCCTTTGGCACTCCAGAAGGACTTGTTGAGTTGGAAGCCTCCGAAAATATTGTGGAGGAACCGCCTTCAAACCTTCCGACAGAAGACCCTGTTCAAAAGATAAACTTGGGAACACCTGATAACCCACGTTTTGTATTCATAAGTAAGAATATAAAGGATGATGAGTTACCCGAGTATATCTCTTTTCTTCGTGAGTTCGTTGATTGCTTTGCATGGTCTTATGCTGAAATGCCTGGCTTAGATCCCAAAATAGCAGTCCACAAGCTCAATTTGCAAAAAGAAATCAAGCCTGTCAAGCAAGGCCAAAGAAGATTCCGTCCCGACGTAATGGACAAAATCGAACAAGAAGTACAGAAACTCAAAAACGTTGGCTTCATCCGCGAGGAACAGCATCCTGAATGTTTAGCCAACATCGTCCCTGTGACAAAGAAAAATGGGCAGATAAGGGTCTGTATTGATTACAGAGACCTGAATAATGCATGCCCTAAAGATGAATTCCCGCTCCCCATACCAGAGGTGATGATTGACAACACCTATGGGTTCGAGCGAATGACATTGATGGATGGATTCTCTGGCTACAATCAGATAAAGATGCATCCTGAAGATGAAAGACATACATCATTTCGGACTCCATTTGGTGTGTATTGCTAGACTATCATGCCATTTGGTCTAAAAAATGCAGGTGCAACATATCAGAGGGCTATGATGAAAATATTCCAAGATATGCAACACAAGACGGTCGAATGCTATGTTGACGACCTCGCCATCAAAAGCAGAAGAAAAGAAGACCATCTCGACGATCTTCGAGAAGTCTTCCTTCGACTTTGCAAACACAAATTGCGGATGAATCCATTAGAATGCTTCTTCGGTGTCTCATCGGGTAAGTTTCTCGGATTCATAGTACGGAAAGTTGGAATAGAACTTGACCCCACTAAAGTCAAGGCTATCCTGGAAATGCCATCTCCAAGAACCCTAAGAGAATTAAAAGGGCTTCAAGGAAGGTTGGCCTACATTCGACGGTTCATCTCCAATCTGTCAGGGAAGTGCCGTCCATTCTCTCGCTTGATGAAGAAAGGCGTAGACTTTGTCTGGGATGCTGAATGTGAAAATGCATTTTAAGACATCAAAGCATACCTTACCAAACCTCCAGTGCTGGCTGCCCCCACAACTGGAAAACCATTTATCTTGTACACAAGAGCTCTTGACCACTCTTTGGGTGCTCTACTTGCACAAGAAAACGACGACGGGAAAGAAGCTGCTCTATATTACCTTAGCTGCATGTTGGTAGGTGCAGAGCATCGCTACTCCCCAATCGAAAAAGAATGCCTTGTAGTGATGTTTGCCATACCAAAGCTGCGTCACTACCTGCTATCCAATACAGTTTACCTGATTTCGAGGATCAACCTCCTAAAGGTCCTTGTCACAAAAGCAGGTTCTCTTAATGCCCGACTGGCAAAATGGTCCATCCTTCTATCACAGTTTGATATTATGTATGTACCACAAAAAGCGATCAAAGGCCAAGCTTAGCAGATTTCCTCGCAGAGCATCCATTGCCTAAAGATTCTCCACTCAAGGATGATCTCCCAGACGAATTTGTCTACAATGTGGAAACTTCCTTATCAAATGCTTCATGGGACATGTACTTTGACGGTGCAACCAGGACAAATGAAAAAGGAAAGCAAATATCGGGAATTGGCATCCTCTTTGTCAGCCCCGACAAATACATGATTCCACACGCCTTCTCGCTACTGGAACCATGTTCAAACAATGCTGCTGAGTACCAAGCCCTGATTGTAGGATTGGAACTCGCTCTCGAATCCAGCATCACCATGCTGGAAGCTTTTGGAGACTCTCAACTGATCGTCAACCAGATGAATCAGACATTTGAAGTCAGGAAGCCTGATCTGCTACCTTACTACAACAAGGCGCAGTCGCTTCGACAAAAATTCAACATCTGTCACATCACCCACATCCTCAGAGGTGAAAACATCCGTGTAGATGCCCTGGCTGGACTCGTTGCATCTATGGCAATCCAAGAAGGGGAAAACATGCAAGTCACAGTGTGTCAAAGAAGGATTCTCCCTCCTCTTAATACACACCAAGCAGTTGCTGAATGCCACCAAGTGGTTGGAAGTCAGATGTCCGTCCTCAAACCTCCGATCGACGACTGGAGAGATCCGTTCATTGATTATATCATGTTCGGAATCCGACCTGAAGATTCAAAAGAGCGGGTAAGTATCCAAAGACGAGCCCCAAACTTTCATTTAGATATACCTTCAAAAGCACTTTGCAGAAAATCCTTCAACGGAGTACAAGAGGCTGATGAAACTCTTAAAGAAGTACATGCTGGTCTTTGTGGAGCCCATCAGACTGGTCCTAAGCTCTACAACCAGATAAAAAGACTAGGTTATTATTGGCCTACCATGGTAGCTGATGCAATGCAATTTGCTAAGCGCTGCCAAAAATGCCAGATTCATGGAGATTATGTCCACATGCCTCCAGAATGGCTACATCCAACAGCAATCTCATGGCCTTTCGAAGCCTGGGGTATGGACATCATATGTCCTATCTCTCCCCCATCAAGCAAAGGTCATCGCTTCATCTTCGCCACTACGGATTATTTCTCCAAGTGGTCAGAAGCATTTGCGCTCAGCGAAATGAAAACCTCATCAGTCCTTCAGTTCTTGCGCACCAACATTATTTGTCGCTTCAGCATACCTAAAAGATTCGTCCATGATAACGGACTATAATTCCGGGATCACAGATTCTACAAGTTCTGCGAGAAGTACAAAATTCAAAGTTGTCCTTCGACTCCATATAATCCAGTAGCGAACGGACTAGCAGAAGCCTTCAACAAGGCACTCTGCAAAATTCTCAAGAAAATGATCTCCAGTCACAAAAGAGACTGGGGCGACAAACTACTAGAAGCTTTGTGAGCCTATCGAACCACTGTTCGAGGACCAACCCATAGCACACCATTCTCCTTGGTCTATGGATGCGAAGCTGTTGTCCCTTTGGAATACAAATTCCTTCCTTAAGGGTATCTCTGCAAAATGACATGACGCAAGAAAGCAATGTCAAATTGAAACTCCAAGAGCTGGATAATCTCGATGAAAGACGACTCGAAGCTTTACCAAGCATGCATGGCAGGATCTTTCGACAAGAAGGTCAGGCAACGCGCCTACAAAAAGGGTGACTTGATTCTTGCAGTAAAAAGACCCATAGTCTTTGCCTATAGTTCTAAAGGCAAATTTGAACCAAAATGGGAGGGGCCCTTCGTCGTTGAGAAAGTCTTCTCCAACGATGCATACGCTCTTCTAAACATGGAAGGAGACAGATGTATGCTACCCATCAACGGCAAGTTCTTGAAGCAGTACTACTCTTGAAGACTTCCTCAAACGGGTCAGAGCGATATCTACACGGCCAAAGCCTATTTCCAAGGTACTTGCTCGTCAAATCCACCCCTTTTGAAATTTTCATCTTTATGTTGAAGTTTCCAAAAAAAAAAAAAACTCTCTCAAAACAATGCTTACTTCTAGCGTTTCTTTGTTCAAAAAAAAAAAAAAAAATCAAAATCCAAAAGTCCAAGTTTAGGAACATCTTCCCAGACTTGACCAAAATTTTCGATCCTTGAACCCAAAATTCTCGGTTTGAAACAAAAACCAGGACTCAAGACTTTTCACCCTAGACTGCCTCGGCTTTTTATAATCAAAATGGTTTTAAGTCAAAATTTATGACCCTCATGTCTTTAAAAAAAATGGTTTTTTAGAAACTGCGGGGAAGCAACACTTAGTCGATACTCGCAAAACCCAAAAAAATCGGAATAATGCGAACCCCATTCGATACTTCCAAAACCCAAAAATCGGAAGGATGCGAACCCCATTTGATACTTCCAAAATCCAAAAACCGGAAGGATGCGAACCCCATTCGATACTTCCAAAAACCCAAAAATTGCAAGGAAGCGAACCCCATTCGATACTTGCAAAACCTTGAATTTCGAAATCGTGGAGACGCAATATTCCAATTGATATCCACAATCCAAATTCCAAATGGTTCAAAAAACCCCAAATTTAAAAAATCGTGGAGAAACGACATCAAGTCAGTACCCGCAAAACCAAAAGCTTTGGGAAAATCAGGGAAGCGACGCTTAGTCGATACTTGCACCCCAATTCGCGAGGAAGCGACATTCTATCAATACTCGCAAGCCCAGCCCGAGAGGAAGTGACATTCCATCAATACTCGCAAATCGAATGAGCAAGGAAGCGACATTCCATAGATACTTGCAAGGCCATTCAGCGGGGAGGCGACATTTAGTCGATACCTGCATCCGGCTATAAACGCCAAAATCGGCTATAAACGCCAAACCCGGCTATAAACGCCAAAATAGGCTATAAATGCCAAAATTGGCTATAAACGCCAAAATCGGCTATAAATGCCAAAATTGGCTATAAACGCCAAACCCGGATATAAACGCCAAAATCGGCTATAAACGCCAAACCCGTCTGGCTATAAACGGCAAAATCGGCTATAAACGCCAAATCCGGCTATAAACGCCAAAATCGACTATAAATGCTAAAGCCCGGCTATAAACTCCAAAATCGGCTATAAACGCCAAACCCGGCTATAAACACCAAAGCCCGGCTATAACTCCAAAATCGGCTATGAACGCCAAACTCGGCTATAAACGCCAAAACCGGCTATAAACACCAAAATCGGCTTTCATGCCAATAAAAAAAAAACTTGGTTTTCAAAAATCTGGCTTCCATGCCAAAACAAAACAAACAACAAACAAAACAAAACTTGGCTCCTATGCCATTCCAAAAATCGGCTTTCATGCCATCTTGAAACTCGGCACTTATGGCCATTCAAAATTTCAGGCTTTCACGCCATCTAAAAAAACTTTGGCTCTCATGCCACAAACAAAAAAAAAACTTCTTCTTTCATGCCAATTCAAAAATTAGGCTTTCATGCCATCTCAAAACTCGACTTTCACGCCAATCCAAAAATTTTGGCTTTCATGCCACAAACAAATTTGGTTTCCATGCCACAAAATAAAATTTTGGCTTTCATGCCATCTCAAAATTCGGCTTTCATGCCATCTCAAAAAGAAAAAATTTTCTGGCTCTAATGCCATCTCAAAATTTTTGGTTCCCATGCCGCAAAACAAATTTTGGCTCTTACGCCACAAAATTAGGCTTCCATGCCATCTAAAATTCGGTTTTCAAGCCATCAAAAAAAAAAAAAAAAAAAGGCATTTTTGCCACAAAAATTGGCTTTCATGCCCAAAACAACCCTTTGACAAAAGATTTTCATAAAATGACAACCTTTTGATCAAATTATCAAACAAACATTCCCATAAGGTTTTACTCAAATGTGTTTTCATCAAAAAATGATTTAAGTGAAAATAAGGGGATACAAAAATATAGTTTCAAAATTATTTATACATGGAGGTACCAAAAAAAGAAGAAGAAGAAAAGAGTTTGTTACAACTCAGGAGCTCAATCTAGCATGGTCTTCAACCAAAGGTTCAACTCCTCAAGCAGACCCTTGGCCTTAGCTTCCAAAGTTTTCAGGCCACGCTTCTTCAAAATGTTCCCATAAAATGCGGCCGAATGCCGCGACCCATCTGTAGCACGAGGAAGTTCTTTCTAGAGGACCTGCCACTGCTCATACTCTTGAGTCTTCCTCCGGACATTACCTTCACCTTCCTCAACCTGGCGAATGAGAGTCCCCTCCTTGTCACGAGCCTCCACAATGGCGGTCCATTTGGCAGCAGCTTCTTCCTCTAAAAGCTCGAGACGCTGCCTAGCCTTGACAACCTCCTTATCAAGGCGGTCTAAGTCTTGCTTCAGCCCCATGATGGATAACTCGGTAACGTTCTTCTCCCGAACAAACTACTTCCGAGTCTTCGTGACCTCAGTCAGCTCAGCTTTGACTTTGTTGGATGGCTTTATAAACATCTCATCAAAGAAGTCACCATCTGGGAAACTCTTGGTCTCAGTCCATTTGTTCCCCAAGGCGATGATTTCCTCAACAAAACTCTTTGGCGCTTGCGATGTCCAGACTGACTTCTTTGCTATCAGCAAGAATGTCCTGTACATGCTTGATCATGCTAAAGCCAGCTTCCAAGTGACCTGAAGAGAGAGTCCCAACCCATGAGCTCAAAACAGTCTTCAACACCTTCCTTGCATACTGAAGGTGCGGTGCAGATGAGGATTCGCCATGCTCTGGCACCCAACTGCCCATGTCACGCTCCATTGGAAGAGTAATCAATAAACTCTTTCCAACCGAAGAAGTTGACTCATTGAAGGAAGAAGAAGCCCCTACTCCTGGATCGGTTGCAGGCATCTCCTGTTCTGGCCATGAGGAAGAAGGAGGAACTTCTCCTGCTGCCCCACAACCTGCTAAGGAAAAGACAAAAAGGTATGAATATAATCTTGTAAAAAAAAATTCAATATCAAGATTAGTATTGAAAAATACCTTCTTCGACGACTGGCGGAGTACTCTCTGTCTCTATGAGCTCATCGGAAGCATCGTCAAAGGTTGCGTCCATAGATGGCTCGAAATCGTCAGAATCCTCTGGCAAGTCAGCTAACAGGAAAACAAAAGCTAAATGTTGGCAAATGACAGCACAAACAAAAAGAAGAAGAAAAAGAAGCCAAAGCAATCATACCAGGTGAAGGTTCTGGAACCACTCCAGAGTCCCTGGGCTCTTCCTCAGATGCCACGACTGGATCCGTCATTGCCTCATCGGCCGGAACCTCGGGCATCACCAGGTCATCATCCTCTGCTAAAAGAAAGAAAGCAGCGGATCAAAACAAAAAATCTTTCATAAAAGAAAAGAAGTAGCAAAAGAAAGAAAGAGGATCATACCGGCTGTCTCCTCTTCTCTGCTCCTCTTCTCCGGAGGCTCGTCAGCATCCTCAGACACCTCCTCAGCAATGGTGAGAGGAACTTCAAGATCAGAAGGACTATCGTGCCGTCTCATGTTACGGCGTTGTCTTCTCCTCCTCTTGCCTCGGCGGGTTAATCTGCTCGACGATCCTGCCCCACTATCAACATCAGGCCTCTCACTAGAGTCCTCGCTGGATGACCTACTTTTCTCAGTAGACTCCATGGAAGCCTTCGTACGCTCTGCTTGTATCATAGCATCGATCTCGGCCTCCTCCTCTTCCAGCTGTCTCAAGACCTCACCAGGAATCCCTTGTGCAGCTCCTGATCTGATGACGTCCTGCTCATTGAGAAAGCCTATCTTATGCTTCTCTCCATAAAGGAAGGCCAAAACTTCCTCCCGACAGACACCATCCGATTTGCCAAGACCTTTCCCAGGAGATTGCTTGACATCGAGCTCTTTCTTGGAAAACCCCCGGTACACTGAGAAGCTCTCCACGAACCACTTCATGAAGCCGGCAGTCCGAAAGGTGGGCAACTCAGGATAAGAAATCACGGCGGTAGTGTCCTCTGCACTATAAAAAGCCCATACATTTCTCCCATTCTGCAGACCTCCAAAACGTTTCACCATGCTCGAAGGCGCTCCAACAACGTCTTGAGAGAAGCCAAGCTGCAATGCAAAACGCGAAGGGACATACGGTTGGATATCGACGAAAAGATGTCTATGGTACACCATCATACCAACCAGTATATTGAAGAGCCATCTCTTATCCGCGTTTGTCAAAGCATAATATCTTCTCGACCCTGCCCTGGTCGAATCACGGGAGACACCAAAGTCAAAAGCCTTCTTCCGCAAATCCGAAGAAAGCTTCACTGAAGACTGTCCAATCTCGACGTCCCTAAATTGTCGGATCCTCAAACGGGCAGATAAAAGCGATTCGGAAATAGCTGTCTCTCTAGCAAAACGAATCATAAAGAGATCTTCGTCCTGTGCAACCCCCAAATGATGGAAGCTAGGACAGTGGTATACATACCACGAATAGAAGATGTGGGCAGAAAATACCGTGTTCATAGGGAGCCCAAGCCGAACCAGGAAAGCAGCGGCCTGCAGTTCGGTACACAAGTAGGAGTAAAGAGCAGGTACCAAAGTCAGCCGCTCTCCAAACGCAATCTGACAAGCCGGAAAAATACAGTGCGGCCTGATGTGCTTTCCATCACCTCCAGTAAAAACAGCCTCACCCAGCCAATAAGTGAGGTAAACAACGAGATCTCTCCGCAACGCAATGTCAGGAAAAATGGCATATGTGCTTGCGAAAAACTTCTTTAACTCTTCTCGCATAGCGGCGATCTTCTTCAAACTTGAGGTTTTAGCCCTAACATCCTGGGCCATGCCATCAGAAGACTCCCCGCTGTCAAAAAAGTTGGAGCTGCAACTCCTACAACTACTGCATCTAACTTTCGAGCCCTCATTCTCCTTCAAAAAATCATAGAAGGCGACAAGTTCAAAGTATACAAGCCTGAACTCCTCAAACTGCTCCTCAAGGACGCTGTCAATAGGCATGAACTCCTCGTAGAGTTTACCGAGGATAGGCAATCCGGTGATGGCGCTCAGTTCCTTCAAAGAAAAACCAATCTCACCATTTCTCATAATGAAGGTGTTGGTTTGTGGAAGGAATGACTCTAGCATGGCCATGAAAGCCTCATCGGAGAAAATGACGGTTTGCCGAAAAGCGCGAACCGCATAAAAAATCTCGGCCTCCCACAGAATAGCCTCGCCAATCTTCAGGGTGTGATCAGTCCATGATTCCCAGCTCGAGTCAGCACTCAAACAGCCACGAAATCGAAAAGGCTTCACCCAATTGCAGCCATCACCCCGAAAAATACCAAGGTCCACCGGTCTCAAATCAACCGATGGATGATCAGAACCTTGATAGCCACTGGTTGGCATTAACATGTCCATACGGACATGCGACTTCTCTGCAAAACCGAAAGGGCCGCCAACAAAAACCCCGGTCTTGACCACATTGGTCCTCTTCACCCAGCTCAGGATCTTCCCTCTTAGGGCACGTGGGAGAAAGGCTCAGGATCGAGATGGTCCAATCGAAAGTCGACCGGGTGGAAATAGTTCTCTCCTCACCATCTGCTGTGTAAGAGAACTGAAAACATCTCCTTTGGTATGTCAAGTCGTCGGGGACTGCCTCACCAAAGAAGAAGGTAGGCTTGGGCACAACGCTCTGATCGTCCGTAACCCAAGGACGGCTGCTTACCATGATCTTATAGAATTCGTCATCTTTGAGAGCGATCAATCGCTGTCTCATCTCATCACGATTGAGGGAATCGCACTCTTCCAAGTTCTTCTCAACAAACCGGACCTTCTCCCAAGCCTGCTGAATGGCCGCATTAGAAGATCTGGCAGACCGACGAGGTGCGTCAGTAACAGGACCTTTACCCTTGTTCGTTCTGGAAGAACTACCTGCAAAAGATGGAAGAGAAAAGATCAATCATCATCAAAATGACAGAGTTTTGCTACAAAAACTCTAGCAAAATTGTGACATGGTTCTGGGGCAATTCCGAAGAAAAGGAAAATACTCCGAAAAAGACAGGAAGCCTGAAGCTGAGCTCAACATCGCTACGAGCTCATAGTCAGTGGAGAATTCTCAAAGAAGGTTCGAACTCAACATCGCTGCGAGAACAAGCCAATCTCATCAAATTTCCACAAAATCTGGAAAAGAACTCAACATTGCTGCGAGCTTCAAAATCCAAAAATTGCAAAGTTCCTCAAAACCCAGCAAGACCGAGAAAGAGCACAACATTGCTGCAGCTCAAAATCCAAATGCTTGCAAAAGATTTTCAGGTATGCATTGTCAAGCTTCCAAGCCCATTTACAAAAAATCATGCATCAAAGAATATCATCATGCATTAGAAGTTAGGAAAACCTTAATCAAAGTTTGACCAATTCCAACCCAATTTGGTCAATACCAATCAAACTTTGTCCAAGTAAAAAGTCATGTTGGCTTGACCTAGAGACTCTAGCCTTCTATCTTGATGCAACAAAAAAAAAAATGGCCGAACATATTGAAATTGCATGATCCTCATTATCGTGGGGAGCAAACAAAGGAGAAAAAAAAAAGAAAAAGAGAGAGAAGAAATCTCAGCAAAAAAAAAAAAAAAAAATTTGGCCCACAGGCCGTGGCCCACTGCCACGTGGCAGTATGGCCAGGTCCGTACAGCCAAGGAAAAAATCAGAAAAAAAGAAGACGCTGAAAAAATAAAAAGAAATTAGCGTGTAAAAAAAAAAAAAAACACTGACAGAAAAAAAAGAGGAAAATCAGCGTGTGAAAAAAAAAGAAAGAAAAAAAAAACGGGTGAAAAAAAAAAAGAAATACGGGACAAAAAAAAAGCACACTGTAAAAAAAAAAAGAAGAGAAAACCGTGAGCAAAAGAAAGAAAAGAAAAAAAAAAGAAAAGAAAAAAAAAGAGAGAAGAAGCACGAAAAAAAAAGAAAGGAAAAAACGTGCTTTGGAAAAAAAAAAGATAAAAAACAGAGAAGAAAAAAAGGCAAAAAAAGAAAGAAGCTACTTCTACAATGGAGATTCTTGTGGAGGATGAAAACTTACTTGAAGCCATTGATGGAGAAGAAGAAGAAAAGCTTGGAGATCCTTGGAGAAGAAAAAGTACTTCTTATCTTGGAGAGCACATCGTTTAGCCTAACTTCACTTCTCCGACAGCTAAACAAGAGCTCCTAGCGGCGACATCATCAAAGACACCAAAACTTTGATCAGAACCTATGGATGACTCCAGGGTGTCTCCATGCCAAATATCAGGTCAAACCGACAACGTTTGACCCTCCATCAATGTTCGAGCAGCAAAATCAAGCCTCCCGACGGTGGGAACTACCGAAGCCATCACTCATCAAACAAAGTACATGAGTGACTTCAACATGCTTCCAAAAGGCTGCACGTCGAATTTCAGGTCATTCCGACAACGTTTGACCAGGTTTTGATGCTCCGAAAGAAAATCAAGCCTACCGACGGTGGAGCACCCCGGGACAATGACATCCAAAGCGGAGCTAATGGGTCGTCTCAAAATGACTCTAATAGGTTCCCTGTCAAATTTCAGGTCAATCGGACATCGTTTGACCACATATCAAAGCTCGGCATTTTCCCCGCAGCAAAGTCAAGTCAAGCATCAATGGGACCCCAAACGGCTTCAAAACTCAAATAAAAGCTCATGGTTGGTCCTATCCATTGCTCAAAAAGCTTGACCTCAATTTTCAGGTCATTCCGACATCGTTTGACCTAGTTTCGACTCTTGACGGAAAATAGGCTACAAAGTCTTCGGCTTTCCCGAAACATGGGAAATTTTGTGCTCCGGTTTTGCGTGGGTTCTCGTCAAGTTTTCTCCAAGAAAATCATGTCAATAATTGAGGAAAAATTTCAAGAAAAATACAGAAGAAAGAAGGAACAAAAAAGACAGAAAAACGGCCGAAAACGAAGCTTGGCGACCAAAAGGGCTAAAGCCCTATGGTCGCCGGCGACAAAAAAGGACCTTGGCCCAAGGTCGCCGGTGACCATGGCCCATGGTCGCCAGGCGACCCTGACCCAAGGTTGTTGGCGACCCTGGGTGCATGGTCGCCGGCGACCCTGCAAATCCTGGTCGCCGGATTTCGCACCAAACGGCCCGTTTTTCGATCCTTTTCGCGTTTCAGGTGTTCCTGCCTCTGTGATTTTCTGAAAATTCAATCTTTGATGCTTGAAAACTACTGATCTTCACCGACATCTTGGATCTGCTATCAAAAGCATGAAATCATCACCGATCGTTCCGAGATCGCCAACCGGCTGACCAAGAAAGTATACTTTCTGTTCGACCGATCGTGAAATCGACAAGACAGATGTTATCGGCCCACCAACATCATTCAATTCAATGTTTGAAATTACACAGCAATCCGACATCAAACAATGTGTGGATCCACCTGTGATGATCACAAGAAGAATCTCAAAAGACGCGGCGCGGCCCGCGACTCTTCACATGCCCTGGCAACCACTTAATGTCTTAATTGACCCGTTTATGACAACTTAATGCGGTCATTAACTCATTATTTTGGACGGCCTAATCAGATTCAAGCATTTGAGAGTTATAAATCCAAGCAATCATGGCATTAAACCCATGAAACTCCCATCATCATGAAGATTAAAGGCGATTAAATGCCCACTATCCTTCATCGGCCAATCACAAGCCATGAAAAAGGAGTTACAAAATCAAAGAATAAAAACTTGTAACTCCTCATCAATTCTCTCATCATGGCCATCAATGCCCATAATCACCTCATGGCTACCAAAAAGCCTATAAAAGGAGGTACAAAAGAAAGAAATGAAAAGGGATAGAAAGGAATCGATACACACATCGACTTGAAATTCTGCACTTGCACAGTTGCAGTCTCCCGAAGAAATCCAGACGAAGTCCTGCTGCTCTGCTGCAAGAAACACCACAATGTGATCAAAGTCCCTTAGGGGGCCACCCCCACAAGGTCTCCTCCTTCTACAACATGGGCTAAATGTGGCTTTTCAGCCCGTTTACTTGGTTTTTCATTGTATATAGGACCTCCTCTTAGTCCTTGTCCTTTTAAAAACTGAGGGCCGAAGAATCAAAGCATCAACCGTTCTCATTTGAAGGACGATGGCGAAGTCCATACATGACTTGCGACCGTCGATCTCAACGTGTCCCCACAATCTCCTGAGAAGTTAGATTCCTTTTCTTCCTTTTCTATTGTAGTTTGTATTTTTTAAAGAGACAAAAAGAAATCACAATTCTTGTCTTTCATATTTGATGAGTTTTGTAAAATCGCTTTTCACGGCAAAATCGCCTTTTACGGCAAACAAACAAAAAAAGGCCTCCTACGGCATTCTCAAAAACAAACTTGTATCTTTTCTTAATATTTATGCAATTTGAAAAGTTAGAAAAAAGGATTGATTTCCTTTCTACTTGTGAAGGTGAATCTCCGGATCATCACCATTCCAAATTCCAAGTAAAAAGTAAATCTGGCATACCCGTACAAAAATGTTGATACCCGCAATTTCCCTCCTCCGCCGAGACCCAGGTCAGCCCCCGGGGTGCGGAAGGAGAGGACGGAAACCTCCGATGGGTCCATCAGTATGGATGAATTATATGAAGGTCATCGTCAAGAAAGAATATTCATTGATGATGAGGATAATGATGATCATCAGGATGATCGTCAGGATAAAGTGAACAATGAAGAATCTGATAGTCAATATGCTTATCGCTTACGAGATGCAATTGCATTGGAGATGTGGGATGCTAATGCTAATAGAAGAGCTCGATGAACTGACATGTAGGAATTCGCTCCTTTTTTTACACATGGAGGGATATTCATTTTGAAAATGTGATGTCTGTTTATTTTGTAAAGGGTACATGGTAAATTCTTTTTTGAAACACCATGACTTCATTGATAGAAAAGATGGGTTACTTTATGTATATGAGATTGAAACACCATCAAACTTTTTATGGTTTGGGTTTTTTTTGTTTATATGGATTTAAAAAGTATATATATATATAGAAATGATCGAAAAGTTACCATTTTTGGTATTGAGTGGAGATACATTAGAATATTTTAATTGTATATCTTGTATAGTTGGTCCCACTTTATTGACTAATCATGGAGGTATTTAACTGGGGACATCTGTTTTTTTCATTTTTTTTATAATAGCAACACTTCCTCTTTGCTTTTCCATGTTTTCATGGTTTGACAATCATCCAAACATTTACAGGAACAAAAGGTGCTGACCATTTTTAGTGCTCCTAACTATTGCTACTATTAATATAATTTACAAAAATAAAAATCTATCATTTTCACCAGTCGTTCAAACAAACGTGGTAAAATGATTCACATGCGTAAATGATATGAAAATGACAACAGTAGACAAACGTTGTAAACTGAAACGCATGTGTAAAGCTTACATATGTGAAATTTACATTTGGAACATTTCCATATGTAAACTGCATTTTACGTATCTCATGTGTAAAAGGCAAACGACCCTAAACAAAACAGTAAACCATTATTTTCTTTTCCCCAAAGCATCGAGAATTCCAAAATTTGAGATATCTTCGTTTCATAAAAATCTTCTTTGAAGTTTCCTTTCTAATACAAAAATAGCAATTTTTTTTTAAAATTTTCCTAAAAATCTTAGAAAATCAAACAAAAAGAGTGTGAAGTTCTTGTCTAAAGATGGACAAGTGTGTTTGTTCTCACCCCCTCAACCTAGCATGAACATCGTCCTTGATGTTTAAATAAATGAAATGCAATGATCAATGAAACATGGGTGATAAAAGTATAGGAGGGCACTTGAGAATTATAAAACTCGGAACTGCAACATCATGCCAAAGTTAGACAAAATAAAAGACAACTAAAGCAGGTAACCACTGTACATAATATACACAGAAAATACACTGTCAGATCTAGTGCTCAATCAATCCTGGCAGGCAAGATCTTCCGGAGGTGTAGATTTAGCCTCCGGAACAACATTATCCAAGAATGGTTTCAACCTTTGACTATTGACTTTGAAAATATTACCATCCTTGGGACTTTGGACCTTAACCGCACCATGGGGATGAACAATATGACCAATGTAAAGTCTAGCCCAACGAGACTTCAACTTTCCAGGGAGCAAGTGCAAGCTGGAATTGTACAATAGGACTTTCTAGCCAGTGTGAAATTCTTTCCTAAGAATATGCCTATCATGAATAGCTTTAATTCGTCCTTGTACCTTTTGGGGCAGTCATAGGCATCATTTCAAATCTCCTCCAGCTCATCAAGCTGAAGTTTCCTGGTCTCCCCTGCCTTATCGAGAGCAAAGTTGAGGTGTTTGAACGCCCATTATGCCCTATGTTCCAACTTGACAGGGAGGTGACAAGCCTTCCCAAAGACCAATCTGTAAGGGAACATTCCGATTGGAGTCTTATATGCGGTCCTATATGCCCATAGAGCATCACTCAAGCGCAATGACCAGTCCTTTCTAGTGGGATTGACTGTCTTCTCAAGGATGGTCTTAATCTCTCTGTTAGAAATTTCAACCTGACTGCTCGTCTAGGGATGATATGAGGTGGCTATTTTATGAGTAATAAAGTATTTCCCCATCAAGGCCTCAAAGACTCGATTACAGAAATGATTTCCCCCACACTGATGATTGCACGGGGAATACCAAAACGAGCAAACACAATTTCCTTGAGAAACTGAACTACCACCTTGTGGTCCTTTGTTTTGCAAGCTATTGCCTCCACCCATTTTGATAAGTAATACATAGCAACTAGAATGTACTGATATCCGTATGACACTGGGAAAGGGAAGATGAAGTCAATGCCCCATACATCAAAATTTTCGATTATCATGATTGGGTGTTGGGGCATCTCATTTTGTTTTGTGATTCTCCCTAATAGTTGACAACAATCATAGGTTTTGAAATAATCATGTGAATCAAGGAATAAGGAGGGCCAATAAAATCCACACTGCAAAACTTTTGCAACAGTTTTATTTCCCCCAAAATGTCCTCCACAAGCATGGTCATGGGAAAATGCAAGAATTTTCCTTTGGTCACAATTGGGGATGCAAATACGGCTCTTCCCAAAAATACCATTTTTCCATAGATAGAAAACAACACTTTTCTTGCTTGTTCCAAGAACTTGGTATTTGCTTTATAACAAGGTAATTCACAATGTCTACATACCATGGGATTTCTGCATGTGAAATTGACATAAGCTGCTCATCAGGAAATGTTTCTAAGATAGGCAAGGACTCACCAGTAGGCTCTATAAGTAATCGGGACACATGATCAGCCACAACATTTTCTGAGCCTTTCTTATCTCGAATCTCGAGATCAAATTCTTGCAATAAGAGAATCCACCGAATCATCCTGGCTTTCGCATCCTTCTTTGTGAGGAGGTACTTAAGGGCAGCATGATCAGTGAATACAATGACTTTTGAGCCTATTAGGTAGGGTCTAAACTTTTCCAGAGAAAATACGACTGCGAACAACTCCTTTTCCGTGGTGGAATAGTTGAGCTGAGCGTCGTTCAGAGTCTTACTAGCGTAATGAATCACATGGGGTAGCTTATTAACTCTTTACCCTAAGATGGCACCAATTGCATAATTGGAGGCATCACACATGACCTCAAATGGCAGAGTCCAATCAAGAGGCCGAATGATAGGTGTTGAGGTCAATTCCGTCCTTAGCTTTTCAAAGGCAGCTAAGCAATCGGGAGTAAATTCAAATGAGGCATCTTTGGACAACAAATCACATAGAGGTTTCGAGATCTTACTGAAGTCCTTGGTAAAACGACAGTAGAAGCCAGCATGGCCCAAGAAGGATCTCACCTCCCTCACTGTCTTAGGAGGTGGTTGGTTTGCAATTAAATCTACCTTCGCCTTATCAACTTCTATTCCTGTCGCAACCCCGGACCGGGTTGTCAACCTAATCCGGGATCGAGACTAATGATTTTGTGAATAATATTAATAACATGGTTGGTGCCACATAATTTGTATTTATTTTGGCCATTACATACACGGGTCATCAAATAATAAGATACTACCCGTGTACGTGATTTTCCACAAGTGTCCGCGGTGAGGATATCACATCAACTAGTATTTTTGTTTGAGTACGGAAGCGTTTTTCAAATCAAACTTATAAATCATTTCAAGATAACAAAATAATGGCACATAAGAATAACTTGATGTCAGAGTGAGCAATGATCATTACTGTATTTCCCAAAATAATGTTAAAGTTTATATAAAAGATCATTAATTAACATTCCAAAAAATAGAGGCCAACAAAGGCCAATACAACCCAAAATATAATTCCCAAAAGAATGAGTTATCCACAACTCCCAAAATGTGTCACATCCGGGCCAATCGAATGTTTAAACAACATCATCGGCATGCCACTCAACTAATCGCTGCGGTTCACTGACTGCCTCAAGCCCTGCCTCAGGATAAACAACGTCTGGACCTGAGTACCAAAGAAATGGATCAGATACGACGGTTTGGCAGGTGGGTGAAATGATATAACAATAATTGAATTTACCTTGTAAAACATTTAAACCTTTTTAAACAATAACTTTCATAAAAGAAATGAATCATTTACTAAAAAACATATATTCAATATAAAACATGTACAGGTATCTAAGAATCGGGAAACAAACAAGATGGCAACCACACAAAGCTAAATTCTCTATCATTGAAGTGATAAGAGCACATTAGGATGTTGATCTCTATCACATGAAGTGAGGAGATTCAACGATATATACATATACATATACATATAATTATTCGGGACGGGGCCACGACAGTGAGCCGAGCATCAGGAACCACGGTAGCACACCGGGTGTCGGGACGGGAACTCGGTAATAAACCGGGTATCGGGATCCAAACTGTAGCTGGCGGGACGGGAGGGGGACCTCCAAGTTGGTGGATCAAATCGACAAGGTGGTCCAAGCTTAGTGGTACCGACTCTTAGGTCAAATAACAGAAATCAGGACATGCATAACAGTACATCAGGTGCAAGTATATAAACGGGCGGGACGGGGGTGCTCAAAGGCACAAGTATCACTTCATTTCAGGCAAAGTATAACCGGGCTATCAAAGTGCTAAAAATGCAAATTCAGTGCTTTTGGGAATGACAAGTCGTTAAATCATAAATCACGGGAATTGCATATTAGAAATTCAGGAACAAGAGAATATAATCGAACTTTCGAAATTTCGGGACAAGTATCAAGGTTCAAGATTAGTCAAGGTGGATAGGGGTCCCGTATGTCAGTTTCAGTATAAACTTGGTATTCCTTGAATTTGGAGACATTCAGGGCTCCTTATGCACCTTAGAGATTTCAAAAACATCGATGGATCTTCGTGATGGGGTTTATTTCTCGAACGGGTTTCTATAAATTTCCTCGTTCTCATAGGGTTCCCAACAAACCTCTCCCAATCTTATAAACATTTCATTTCTGCTCCAGACACAACCCCAGGTAAATAGTATACACTTCGCTCCCTGAAAGGGCTCACAAGCGATTGGGACGGAAACCCCTTTCATTTCTCTTCATTTCAAAATTTCTGGGGAAGGTCGGTTAGTTGGCAGTTAGCCATCGATGGGTTCGGCGGTTAGCTGCTAGCTGACCGCGAGTAGCCCGACAGAGTGCAACATTCTGGAATTCTAACCGAATTTGGTTCGGTTAGCCGCCAGTCACCTGGTGGCTAGCCGACAGGTGACCACTAGCTGACCGCCCCCTTAAGAACAGAAAAGTAGCTCTCTGGACTTGTGACCGAGCCTGGTTTGGTTAGCCACCAGTCACTAGGCGGCTAGCTGACAGGTGACCGCCAGCTGACCGCCAAACTACATGAAATTCACATTGAATTCAGATTCGAACCTTTTCTTCCTCCAATCAGTTCTCTTAATTTACCATTCATTTCCCTGCAATTAAATGAGCTAACAAGCTCCTCCAATTCATCCTTCAATACTTCCCCCTATCAAAACTTTTATAAGCATTGATCCAATCACCTTATTCTCAATCACATTCAACCACAAGAGAAGAGAAGAAACCACCAATCACAAATATTCATTTGAGCTATCAACAAGTAATAAATGAAAGGCTATAAATGCTAATATTTCTAAGAGTTTAACAAACCCATAAGACTCATTCATGAGCATTTATTTCAAAACCACTGCAAGTCAAGAATGAATAGTAAAATCATTCATATTTCTCATAAAACCATTTAATACTAAAAATATCAATTCATCCACTTGCCTTGGGTCTCTAATCAAGCGAATCAGGCTCTAATCACTCTTCCAAGCCAAGATTCAAAGCTAAACACAAAACCCCAAAACAAACCCTAAAAGGGTCAAAACAATGAATCAAGAAGAAGAAAGCTTTAATAATGAAAATGAAGACTCTCATAAGCTAGGAAAATACACATCAAAGAAATGGAAGGGATTTCTTACTTGAAAGTTCTTCAAAACACTAGGTTAGCTCAAAAAGGATCATGAAATGGGTAGTTCCCTCCACAAAGGACATCAAGAGAGAGCTCTAGTAATGAGGAGGAAGAAGATGACCTCCATTTCTCAAAAGATACAAGGTTGATAGTGATTTGGAGGTGAAAGAGCAAGTAGTAAGGAGGAGAAGGAAACCATAGATGGGTTGAGGCTCTTGTGCTAGAAAAATGAGAAAAAGGAAAGAGAAGAAGGGTTCTCTTATATACACAAGTGAGATGGACTCCACCACTTGAAATTTTTGTGGGGCTAAAAACATGATTTTCGAGACCTCGGATGCGTTCGATGAAGAAGGGAAAAACGATCATCGAAATTTCTAGTTTCCAAAAAGTATATATTTCGAGGGTTTCAGGAACATTGAATTTTGTGTCCAGATTTGGTGTAAAAAGATTGTTTTGCCCTTGATATAGGAAAGGCCGGATTTCGGGTTCTGAACGGGGACGGGATCAACATGAAAGCTGTAGAGATTGACAAGGTGAGTAAAACGAGATTAGAATACGAATTGTTAAGATCTCGAATAATCTCCCAAGCACACGCAAAGTCACAAAAGGAACCCCAAAGGGTCCCACTAATCACAACGGCACTCAAAATTTCACAAAGCTATATGGAAAACTATTCTATTCCCAACTTAACCAAAATTCACTAATCTCGCTTAGAACTAATACGCAACTTAATTAGTAATAATCGAGGTCACTCGATTTGGTGCCTTACATCCTCCACCCCTTAGGGCATTTGGTCCTCCAAATGAAACATAAAACTCACCTCAATGATGGACCCTCGATTTTCGTCCTCTCCTTCCTCCCCGGGGGCTGCCGGGTTTCGGCGGAGGAGGAAATGCGGGTATCAACATTTTTGTATGGGTATGCCAGATTTTCTATTCTACTTGGAATTTGGAATGGTGATGATCCGGAGATTCACCTTCACAAGTAGAAAGGAAATCAATCCTTCTTTCTAACTTTTCAAATTGCATAAATATTTAAGAAAAGAGACAATTTTTTGTTTTAAACGCCGTAAGAGGCGATTTTTGTTTGTTTACCGTGAAAGGCGATTTTGTGCCGTGAAAGGCGATTTACAAATCTCATCAAAATGAAAGACAAGAATTGTGATTTTTTTGTCTCTTTAAAAAATACAAAGTACAATAGAAAAGAAAGAAAAAGGATTTAACTTCTTAGGAGATTGTGGGGACACGTTCAGATCGACGGTCGCAAGTCATGTATGGACTTCGCCATCGTCCTTCAAATGAGAACAATTGATGCTTCGATTCTTCGGCTTGGCTCCAACCTCAGTTTTTTAGAGGATAAAGACCAAGGGGAGGTCTATATCCAATGAAAAACCAAGTAAACGGGCTGAAAAGCCATGTTGTAGAAGAAAAGGACCTTGGGGGTGGCCCCCCAAGGGACTTTGATCACCTTGTGGTGTTTCTTGCAGCAGAGTAGCAGGACTTCGTCTCTCTCTTGAATTTTCTGGATTTTCAGGGATTGGGATCACATTGCATTCTTCTTGGAATGGACCTCCTTTTATAGGCTCTTGGTAGCCATGACGTGGTTTATGGGCATTGACGGCCATGATGAGAGAATTGATGAGGAGTTACAAGTTTTTATTCTTTGATTTTGTAACTTCTTTTTCATGGCTTGTGATTGGCCGATAGAGAATGATGGGCATTTAATCGCCTTTAATCTCCATGATGAGAGGAGTTTCATGGTTTTAATGCCATGATTGCTTGGACTTGTAACTCCCATATGCTTGAATCTGATTGGGTCGTCCAAAATAATGAGTTAATGACCGCATTAAGTTGTCATAAAACAGGTCAATTAACGACATTAAGTGGTCGCCGGAGCATGTGAAGAGTCGGGGGCCGTGCCGCGTCTTCTGCAATTCTTCTTATGATCATCGCAGGCGGATCCACATATTGTTTAATGTCGGATTGCGATGCAATTTCAGACATTGATTGATGTTGGTGGGCTGGTGACATCTGTCTTGTCGATTTCTCGATCGGTCGGACAGAAAGTGTACTTTCTTGGTCAGCCGGTTGGAGATCTTGGAGCGATCAGTGATGATTTCATGCTCTTGACGGCGGATCCGAGATGTCGGTGGAGATCAGTCGTTTTGAAGCATCAAAAATTGGATTTTCAGAAAATCACAGAGGCAGAAACTCCCGAAACGCGAAAACGATCGGAAATCGGGCCATCCGGCGAAAAATCCGGTGACCCGGATTTCTAGGGTACCCGGCGACCATGCACCCAGGGTCGCCGGCGACCATGGGGCTTTGGCCCCTTTGGTCGCCAAGTGTCTTTTTCGGCCGTTTTTTCTTCTTTTTTGTTCCTTTTTTCTACTGTATTTTTCTTGAAACTTTTCCTCAATTATTGACTTGATTTTCTTGGAGAAAACTTGACGAGAAGTCGCATAAAACCGGAGCACAAAGTTTCCCATTTTTCGGGAAAGCCGAAGTCTTTGTAGCCGATTTTCCATCAAGAGTCGAAACTAGGTCAAACGATGTCGGAATGACCTGAAAATTGAGGTGAAGCTTCTTGAGCAGTGCATATGATCAACCATGGGCTTTTATTTGAGTTTTGAAGCCATTTGGGGTCCCATCGATGCTTGACTTGATTTTGCTGCGGGGAAGATGTCGAGCTTCGATATGCGGTCAATCGATGTCCGATTGTCCTGAAATTTGACAGGGAGGCTATTGGAGTCATGTAGAGATGATCCATTAGCTCCGATTTGGATGTCATCGTCCCGGGGTGCTCCGCCGCAGGTAGGCTTGATTTTCTTTCGGAGCGTCGAAGTCTGGTCAAATGTTGTCGAAATAACCTGAAATTCGACGTGCAGCCCTTTTGGAAGCATGTTGAAGCCACTCATATGCTTTGTTTGATGAGTGATGGCCTCGGTGGTTCTCGAGCGTTGATGGAGGGTCAAACGTTGTCGGTTTGACTTGAAATTTGATGAGGAGCCCTTTGGAGGTATTTTGGAGTCATCCGTAGGCTCTGATCAAAGTTTTGATGTCTTCGACACTGTCGCCGTCGGGAGTGCCTGTTTAGCTGTCGGAGGAGCAAAGTTAGGCCAAATGATGTCGGAATGGCCCGAAACTTCATGTGTGCCCCTCTTTTGGCTGTCTTGAAGGATCTTGCAGTTTTTGTTTGATTTTGACAAGATCTGATGCTTGAAGTAGCTTTGCCCGTTTGTAGCGGGATGCAGCTTCATGTGGCTTCTTGATGTTGAGGAGACATAGTGACTTTTTTGGTGTCAACACTCAGGTAGTAGATGTGGATACTTCTTCTGCACTTGATCTCGTAATTCCCACGTTGCTTCTTTCGGTCCATGGTTCTCCCAAAGTACTTTCACCCAATGAATAGTCCGTATCCTCAATTCTTGTTCCTTCGTATCAATGATCTGAACATGCTTCTCCACATATGTAGCATCTTCTCGGATTTCCATTGGCTAATGTCGAAATACATGTGAAGGATTGAGGACGTACTTTTTCAACATTGATACATGGAAGTCATTGTGTACGCTGAAGAGTTCAGGTGGTAGGGCTAATCTATAAGCCACATCACCAATCTTGCTCACAATGTCATACGGTCCAATGTATCTTCTGGATAGCTTGCCTTTCTACCCAAATCTCAAGGTTCCCCTAGTAGGTGATACCTTCAAAATATCCTTGTCTCCTTCCTTGAATTGTAAATCCCTTCTATGAGAGTCTGCATAGCTTTTTTGTCTACTCCGGGCTACTTTTAAACGTTCTTGGATCAACTTGACTTTGTCATTGGTTTCACTCACAATGGCCGGCCCATGGAAACTGCGGGTGCCAACTTCTTCCCAACAAACAGGTGTCCTACAACTTCTGCCATACAAAGCCTCGAAAGGCGCCATTCCAATGTTCGAAAGGTAGCATTGTTGTAAGCGAACTCACACAACGGTAGGGTCTCGTCCCATTGAGTCCTGAAGTCTAATACACAAGCACGGAGCATATCCTCAAGGGTCTAAATTGTTCTTTCTGACTGGTCATCTGTTTGAGGGTGATAAGTCATGTTGAACTGTAGCTTTGTACCCATGGACTCATGCAATGTCTTCCAGAATCTTGAGACGAATCTGCTGTCCCTGTCTGATGTGATGAAAACTAGTTGTCTGTGTCTACTGACAATCTCGTTGACAAACAACTCTGCCAATGGTAACATATGCATCTTATTCCCTGTCCTCATAGGAATGAAATGAGCTGACTTGGTAAGTCGGTCTACCATGACCCATATTGCATCGTTGCCCCTGCTGGTCTTTGGTAGTCCCAAAATAAAATCCATGGTAATATGCTCCTATTTCCATTCCGGGATTTCTAACGGTTGTAACAACCCTGGAGGCTTCTGATGCTCTACCTTTATCAACTGACAAGTCATACAACGGGAGACAAATGCTGCAACCTCTTTCTTCATATTGTTCCACCAAAATCTACCCTTCAAGTTCTAATACATCTTAGTGCTGCCTGGGTGCATGGAATACTTCGTGCTATGAGCTTCTGTCATGATATCATTCCTCAATTCCTCAATGTTGGGTAAACACAGACGGTCACGATAGTACAAGACTCCATCAATAATACGAAAGTCAGGACGGTCTGCTGTATGCTTTGAAATCTTGGCTAGCTCTGGATCTTGCAACTGACTATCCTTGATCTTCTGGATGAAGGAAGGCTCAGACACTGACATGTTGGCTAATATCACACCCTTCTTCAATGGCTGTAGATCTATTCTCAACTCTTCAAATTGCTCAAAGATGCAAGTACCACTTAGATTTGCTAAGCCTACTGATTTCCTGCTCAAGGCATCAGCAACTACGTTTGCTTTTCCAGGGTGATACTTGATTGAGAAATCATAATCCTTGATGTATTCCATCCATCCTCTTTGCCTCATGTTCAGTTCCTTCTGAGAAAACAAGTACTATAAGCTGTGGTTGTCGGTGTGGACTTCGAACTTCTCTCCATAAAGGTAATGTCTCCACATTTTCAACGTAAAGACGACTGTTGTTAACTCAAGATCATGGGTGGCATAGTTTTTTTCGTGATCTTTCAACTGCCGGGATCCATAAGCAACCACTTTTCCATCTTGCATCAACACACATCCAAGTCCAATATTTGAAGCATCGGTAAAAATAGTGAATCCGCCGCTTCCGGATGGTAGAGTAAGGATTGGTACTGTAGTCAATCTCTTTTTCAACTCTTGGAAACTAGTTTCACACTGATTTGTCCACACATATGGTACATTCTTCATGGTCGACTTCGTCAATGGTGACGCAATCGACGAAAATCCTTGTACAAACCTCCGGTAATACCCTGCTAATCTCAGAAAACTTTTGATTTCTGACACATTCTTCGGTCTTTCCTGCTTCACTATTGCCTCAATCTTGGACGGATCTACTGACAATCCTTCTTTGGAGATGATATACCCCAAAAATGCTACTTGTTCAAGCCAAAATACACACATGTTAAGTTTTGCATACAACTGGTTTTCTCTTAAAAGTTGCAGTGCTATCCTTAAGTGCTCTTTATGTTCTTCCTTGGTCCTGGAGTACACCAATGATAGACCCGAAAGGAATCTTCCGTCCTCTCCTTCCGCACCCCGGGGGCTGACCTGGGTCTCGGCAGAGGAGGGAAAATCTCGGGTATCAACATTTTTGTACGTGTATGCCAGATTTACTTTCTACTTGAAATTTGGAATGGTGATGATCCGGGGATTCACCTTCACAAGTGGAAAGGAAATCAATCCTTTTTTCTAACTTTTCAAATTGCATTAATATTAAGAAAAGATACAAGTTTGTTTTTTTTAGAATGTCGTAAGAGGCGTTTTGTTTGTTTGCCGTAAAAGGCGATTTTGCCGTGAAAGATGATTTTACAAAACTCATCAAATGTGAAAGACAAGAATTGTGATTTCTTTTTGTCTCTTTAAGAAATACAAACTACAATAGAAAAGTAAGAAAATGGATCTAACTTCTCAGGAGATTGTGGGGACACGTTGAGATCGACGATCGCAAGTCATGTATGGGCTTCGCCATCGTCCTTCAAATGAGAACATGTGATGCTTTGATTCTTTAGCTTGGCTCCTAACCCCAGTTTTTTAAAGGACAAGGACCAAGAGAAGGTCCTGTATCCAATGAAAAACCGAGTAAACGGGCTGAAAAGCCGCGTTTAGGCCATGTTGGAGAAGGAGGTGACCTTGGGGGGGGGGGCAAGGGACGTTGATCACCTTGTGGTGCTTCCGAGAGCAAAGTAGCAGGGCTTCGTCTCTCTCTTGGATTTTCTGGATTTTCAGAGCTTGCACTTGGGATCTATTTTCATCATGCTTTCTTCTTGGAATGGACCTCCTTTTATAGGCTTTTGGTATCCATGAGGTGTTTATTGGCATTGATGGCCATGATGAAAGAATTGATGAGGAGTTACAAGTTGATTTTGTAACTCCTTTTTCAAGGCTTGTGATTGGCCGATGAAGGTAGTGGGCATTTAATCACCTTTATGCTTCATGATGATGGGAGTTTCATGGGTTTAATGCCATGATTGCTTGGATTTGTAACTCCCAAATGCTTGAATCTAATTGGGCTGTCCAAAATAATGAGTTAATGACCGCATTAAGTTGTCATAAACGGGTCAATTAACGTCATTAAGTGGTCGCCAAGGCATGTGAAGAGTCGCGGGCCGCGCTGCACCTTTTGAGATTCTTCTTGCGATCATCACAGGTGGATCCACGCATTGTTTGATGTTGGATTGCAGTGCAATTTCAGACATTAGTTGATGTTGGTGGGCCGGTGACATCTGTCTTGTTGATTTCACGATCGGTCGGACAGAAAGTGCACTTTCTTGGTCAACCGGTGATCGGTGATGATTTCGTGCTTTTGACGGCGGATCCGAGATGTCGATGAAGATCAGTGGTTTTCAAGCATCAAAATTTGGATTTTCCGAAAATCACAGAGGCCGGAACACCCGAAACGCGAAAAGATCGAAAAACGGTCAATTTGGTGCAAAATCCGGCGACCCTTAGGGTTTTTTGCCCTTTGGTCGCCGAGCTTCGTTTTCGTCCGATTTTGCGTCTTTTTCGTTCCTTTTTTCTTACGTATTTTTCTTGAAATTTTTCCTCAATTATTGACTTCATTTTCTTGGAGAAAACTTGACGAGAACCCGCACGAAATCGGAGCACAAAGTTTCCCATTTTTCGGGAAAGCCGAAGACTTTGTAGCCGATTTTCCGTCAAGAGTCGAAACTAGGTCAAGCAATGTCGGAATGACCTGAAAATTGAGGTGAAGCTTCTTGAGTAGTGGATAGGACCAACGATGGGCTTTTGTTTGAGTTTTGAAGCCATTTGGGGTCCCATCGATGCTTCACTTGATTTTGCTGCGGGGAAAATGCCGAGCTTTGATATGTGGTCAAACGATGTCCGATTGACTTGAAATTTGACGGGGAGCCTATTGGAGTTATTTTGAGACGTTCCATGGGCTCCGTTTTGGATCTCATGGTCCCGGGTTGCTCCGCCGCTGGTAAGCTTGATTTTCTCTCGGAGCATCGAAACCTGGTCAAACGTTGTCGGAATGACCTGAGATTCGACGTGTAGCCTTTTAGAAGCATTTTGAAGCCACTCATGTATTTTGTTTGATGAGTGATGGCTTCGGTGGTTCCCGCCGCCGAGAGGCTTGATTTTGCTGTTCGAGCATTGATGGAGGGTCAAACATTGTCGGTTTGACTTGAAATTTGGCATGGAGCCCTTTGGAGACATTCTGGAGTCATCCGTTGGCTCTGATCAAAGTTTTGGTGTCTTTGATGATGTCGCCGCCGGGAGCGCTTGTTTAGCTGTCGGAGCAGTGAAGTTAAGCCAAACGCTGTCGGAATGGACCAAAATCTCAGGTGTACCTCTCTTTTAGCTGTTTTGAAGGATCTCTCAGTTTCTGTCTGATTCTGACAAAATCTGATGCTTGAAGTAGCCTTGCCTGTTTTGTAGCAGGATGCAGCTTCACGAGGCTTCTTGATGTTGATGAGACATAGTGACTTTTTTGGTGTCAACAACCAAAATGTCATCAATAAATACTACTACAAACTGATCTAGATACTGTGCAAATATCTTGTTCATCAATGCCATGGATATGCCGGTGCATTTGTCAATCCAAATGGCATCACTAGGAATTCATATTGTCCATATCTTGTCCGAAAAGCTGTTTTCATTACACATCAAAGAAATGGAAGGGATTTTCTTACTTTAAAGTTCTTCAAAACAATAGGTTAGCTCAAAAAGAATCTTGAAATGGGTAGTTCCCTACACAAAGTACATCAAGAGAGAGCTCTAGTAATGAAGAGGAAGAAGATGACCTCCATTTCTCAAAAGATACAAGGTTGATAGTGATTTGGAGGTTGAAGAGCAAGAAGTAAGGAGGAGAAGGAAACCATAGATGGGTTGAGGTTCTTGTGTTGGAAAAAGGAGAAGAGGGAAAGAGAAGAAGGGTTCTCTTATATACACAAGTGAGATGGACTCCACCACTTGAAATTTTTGTGGGGCTAAAAACATGATTTTCGAGACCTCGGATGCGTTCGACGAAGAAGGGAAAAACGATTGTCGAAATTTCTAGTTTCCAAAAAGCATATATTTCGAGGGTTTCGGGAATATTGAATTTTGTGTCCAGATTTGGTGTAAAAAGACTGTTTTGTCCCTTATATAGGAAAGGTCGGGTTTCGGGGTTCTGAATGGGGACATGATCAACATGAAAGCTATAGGGATTAACGAGGTGAGTAAAACGTATGAGATTGAAATACGAATTTTTAGAATCTCGAATAATCCCCAAGCACACGCAAAGTCACAAAAGGAACCCCCAAAGGGTCCCACTAATAACAAAGGCACTCAAAATTCCCCAAAGCTATATGGAAAACTATCTATTCCCAATGTAACCAAAATTCACTAATCACGCTTAGTACTAATCGGGGTCACTCGGGTCGAGGTCTTACAATTCCCTTCTTTTACACTATGTGTCCCAAGACAACTTCTGATTTCACCATGAAATGACACTTCTCCCAATTGACTACTAAGTTCTTTTTTTCACGTACATCTCTGTAGAAAAAGTGTCAAATCAGATAAACATTCTTCAAAGCTAGACCCAAAGACAGAGAAATCATCCATGAAGACTTCCAAAAACCTCTCGACCATGTCAAAGAAAATACTTAACATGCATCGTTGAAATGTCGCAGGTGCATTGCATAGCCCAAAAGGCATGCGTCTATAGGCAAATGTGCCAAAGGGAAAGGTGAATGTTGTTTTCTCTTGGTCCTCAAGGACAATTGGAATTTGGTTATATCTAGAATAACCGTCTAAGAAGCACTAGTATGCATGACTAGCTAGACACTCCAACATCTGATCAATGAAAGGTAAGGGAAAATGGTCATTCCTAGTCATTGCATTCAACTTCAGATAATCAATGCACACTCGCCAACTAGTTTGGACACGAGTGGGGACCAATTCATTGTGTTGGTTGGCAACTACGGTGACACCAGACTTCCTAGGTACAACTTGGACGGGGCTAACCCACTTACTATCAGAGATGAGGTATATAATACCTGCATCTAGTAGTTTCATCACTTCACCCCGAACTACTTCCTTTAGAATAGGGTTTAGCTGCCTCTATGGTTCTCTTGAGGGTTTTGCATTTTCTTCAAGATAAATTTGGTGCATTACCACAGTTGGGCTAATCCCTTTGATGTTAGCAATGGTCATCCCAATAGCTTCTTGTTGAGCGTGAAGCACACCAAGTAACTTCCCCTCTTGATCTTTCTCTAAATCTGAGGCAATGATGATAGGTAATGTCTTGGCATTACCAAGGAAAGCATACTTTAATGACTCAGGTAATGGTTTGAGCTCTAGCTTAGGAGGCTCGACAATGGAAGGCATGGATAGAAAAGTAGAAACCGGTAAGGGCTCTATTCTCTCTCTCCAACGGCCAATATCCAGTTGATGGGCTGAGTCCAACATTGCATTGACCCTGCTAATGGATTCATCAATGTCGATATCAAAGTTGAATTGGGCAAAAAATTATTCCAAAGGGTCTTGATAATAGGACTGCTGTATTGTCTGACCTATCAAGACATCAATCATGTTCACTTTTTCCTCATCATCCATCTTAAGGGACTGGAATCCATTATTGAAGACATTCAATTTCAACTTCATGTTGCCAAAGGCCAACGTCATTACTCCATTCCTACATCTGATAACTGCATAAGAAGTGGCAAGGAATGGGCTGCCCAAAATCAAAGGAATGTGACAGCTCGAATTTATGACGGGTTAGCTATCTAGAACAACAAAGTCTGCAGGGAAATAGAACTCATTCACCTTTACCACATCCTCCACTATTCCCTTAGTACCCTTGACTGACCGATCTGCTAGACTCAAAGTTATATATGTGGGCTTAAGCTCCCCCAAACCTAACTGTTTGTATACCGAGTAAGGCAGAAGGTTCACACTTGCCCCGAGATCCAAAAGACATTTATCAACCATCGTGTCTCCAATTATGATAGAGATTGTAGGGCATCCAAGGTCTTTATATTTGGGAACAATTGTTTGCTGGATCAGCCTTGAACCCTAAGCTGCCATCACAGCCTCCCTAGGGACAAAAGTCTTCCTCCTAAGAGTGTTCAGATCATTCAAAAATTTGGAATAGGAAGGTATCTGCTTGATCGCATCCAAGAGAGGGATATTGATTTGAACATTCTTAAACACTTATAAGATCCCCTCGAAGTGTTTATTCTTCCTATTGTCTTACAGGCAATGGGGATAAGGAACCTTGGCTATGTAGGGTGTTACTGGATGGTTCTCTATAGGAGTCGAGTTCATCTCCCCTTTCTCTTGGACATCTTGCCCCTTGTTCCCCTTGTTCTTGTTTGGTTCACCCACTTTAACAATCCTTTCCTCAGGCATTTTGACTTGGTTGTCCACTTGCTTGCCAGACCTTAGGGTGTGGATAGCTTGTACCTCATCATGGGGTGGTCCTGGAGTACTATCTATTCCAAATTGGCCTCTAAGAGCATTCTGAACATCGGGCTGGACCTTGGGATTAGGAAATGTTTGACTAGGAAACTGCCCTTTCTCTCTCCCTCCTACTGATATTGTAAACTAAATGTTTGACTAGGAAACTGCCCTTTCTCTCTCCCTCCTACTGATATTGTAAACTGGCCAAGCTCGACTTCCATCTTGGCGATGGCCTGGGCAGTAGCCCGATTCAACCGGGCTTGGGTTGTGCTGGTTTGCTGCTGCTATTGGATGAATTATTGTTCTAGCTTCATCATATCAGTCATCATATTTTCTACGGATGAAGACTGTTGTGGGACAAAGGGAGAGTAATTTTCCATTGGGTTAGGAACTAGAGTTCTACATTTGTTGGGCTGTTGAGAAGCAACATATGGCTGTTGAGGAACCAAAGCTTGGTTTGTCTGAGGATACTGAGAAGAGCCTTGCCTTGAAAAGTTCCTTTGGAAACTTGGAGGGCCACCACTTTGTTGCTAAATAGGTTCATTCTACCTATAGGAGAAATTCGGGTGAAACCTATTGTCAGGATGGTACGTTTGACTAAAAGAATTTGGTGTAGGTTTCCTAAAGGTATTATAACCATTGATGGCATTGGCTTGCTTAGCTTTAACGACCGACAAATTTGGGCAGCACTCCACCATGTGCTCAGAACTATCACAAAGGACACACATCGCACTTGGTTCAGATGAGACATCCATCAAAGAATCTTGGTCTTGGTGGGGGTTCCTGTTGGCCATCACTGTAAAGGCATCAAATTTTTTACTTAGATTTTTCACCCCATTGACCAGACTAGCCATAATATTTTTGAGATCAGGGTCTGTTTTCATCTTATAAAGTCCTTTCTTTCTAGACCCTATCTCTTCTCTCTCATCTCCTCCATCATTGCTACTCCAGTTTTGAGAATTTTCAGCTAGCTCTACAAGAAAGTCGTAGCTTGATTGGGAGTCTGATTCATAAATTTCCCTTTGTGCATAGGCTCAATCAAGGTACGTTGTGCAGTGGTTAGTCCTCTATAGAAGAAGTGGACCAACTGCGCTTTGTTGAGCCCGTGGTGTGGTCATTTGATTAGAAGGTCATGAAACCTTTCCCAAGTTTGAGAAAACTCTTCATTAGGTCGTCTCCTAAGTTCCTAATGGCATCCTTCATTTTCTCTGTCTTGGCCATTGGGTAAAATTTTTCCATGAATTTCTTTGACAACCCATCCCATGTTGTTATGGAATTAGGAGCAAGATAATTCAACCATGCTACAGCATGGTCTTCTAAGGATAGGGGAAAGAGCCTTAACTTGACATTATGTTCATCTAAGTTCTGATTTTTAAATGTCTGACAAATTGTCAGAAATTTGTTCAAAAGGATGTAAGGTTGCTCACTGTCAAAACCATGGAACTTAGGAAGCATGTTAATGGTAGCAACTCTAATCTCAAACTGGGTTGCAGGTAGAACTATACAAGTGGGTGGGGTAGCAGAAGCGGGTGAAAACATCTCATTCAGAGTTCTCTCTTGGTTTTCCATTTTGGAATCAATTGAGAAACTTTCGACAAACTTGATGGGTATCTCAAATAACTCAACTTGGGCTAGACGACCTCTCTCATGTGTCCAAGTTTGCATAAACCAAGCACACCTTAATGTTAATACACCAACAATCTAATGGGTTAGCCTATGTCAACTAGACAGCTCCTAACTGGTTGAAGAGTGCACCTAGGCCTCCAATCCGGTATTATGAAACCTTAGTTGATAGATCAGCCCCCAGGTAAGGGTAGGTTTACTTAATGAACCCGTTTGAAGGACCCTTGTCTCGAACAGTTTAGTTGTCTCCACACTCTGGATAAGGCATTTCTTAGATCAATTTTGGTCAAATAATGCAATTGGTGCAACCTTTGATGGTCTTCGTCCTAATGAGCTCGAAGATCCAAGGGTTAATGTCTAATTGATTTTAAATTATTGGCTTTGTACCTAAAGTGGGGTGTGGTTAACATAATGGGCAAGAATCCGGCGATGAAATCTAGTCCTTATCTTTTGGGGGTGAATGCCCTTACTAAGTGTGTGATTCCAATTTAATCAATGTGTAACATTCAATCAATCAATTTTTTTCCAAAATTCACCAAGTATGAATTAATCCACTTACTGAAGAGGCATGGGTAGGGTTTCAGTACTCACCTCCCACTCCAAGATGGGGGAAGATCTAGTTGAGTCGACTCGGGTCACTGATACCTAGACTCAGTGTACCAACCCAGGGTGCAGAGTTAGTATCGTCCAACTGTCGTCTTTCCCTACCCGTAACTACTACACTCTGGGCCTTCCCAGCATTTAAAAATAATTAAAATTATTACACTTTGAAAGTCCTACTACAATGGATCTAAAAAAAAAAAAAATACTACTATTAAAACTAAATTTTCTTTCCTGCTTTGAGTATGTTTCTTTCCAAGATTCTTCTCTTTATTTTTTGACAACTTAATCGAAGATTCTTTGTGCTCCAAATCTAGTAACTTCTTTCTTTAGGTACCGCTTCCTTTTTTTTTTCCTTCAATCCTGCAAAATCAACAATACCAAAGTGAAGGAAGAAAAAAAAAACTTCTAAATGGCTAATATCCTAAAAGGAATTTTTTTTTTAAAGTAATAAAATAAAATTCTAAACTAAGTTGGAGTAAAAATCAAAAATCAGATTTTTGAAACCGCTTTCAAGAACAAATCCCCTGCAACGGCGCCAAATTTTGACGTGCTCAAAATAATTAACCGCAAACACACAAATTTATATTAAATAGATAATGGCAAATACGGGTCGATCCACAGAGATTTGTTGAAACAAGATCCAAAAATTCTCAATCAGTTTCCACACTATTGATTTTAAAACCACAATTAATCAAGAAAATAATTACTAAAATGATATCAAAGGAAATCTAAACACAAACTGATCAGAGAAAGAGAGATTAGTGTACTGGATTTCACCTTAATAGATTTAATCATTCCAAAATTACTTCATAGTCTTAACCCAATAAAACTCAATCCAATGTGCAAGCAATTGCCTTGGATCTGAAGATTTAGCTTTGAATACGCTTTTTCTTAAAAATCCAATTCTCTAATTAGTATCTAAGACTCCCTTCACTTCAATATGTTAAAACTCTAATTACTATTTATCAAGATCAAGGACAAACCATTAAAGGAATTTAACCTAAACATGATATGTCAAGATCAAGCATAAAAAGTAAAAGGCATTCCAAATAACCTTTGCAAAACCAGAAGTTGAATAATACTCATGAAGGAGAACCTATTAAATCATTAAGCATTATGACGGAAAGACATAGAGAAATAATAAGGAGCAATCTCACCGGTTTTTGTTTCCTCCTCCACCCTAATCCACGGATTAGCCAAGCATTGTAGAACGAACAAAAATAAAGAAGCAAACCTCCATTATTGAAAGCGTTCAAAGTTGTGTATTACACTACTCAATCTCCACCTTCACTTTCTAACAAAGATTAAAGAAAAATAATCCCCCTAGAGCAAAAGAGAGCCTCCCCTTAAAAAGAAAAAAAAAATACAAGAAGAAAAAGGAGAGATCACTCAAATTCGTCATCCCTCCTATTCCTCCAATTGATAGCCTGTTTTGACCCCCAAAACGTCAGAATTGAGAGGTCCTCGTGAGACATGATATTCTTCTCCTTTGAGTCCTCTTTCCAACGCATGTGACCTTGCCTTAATCAGAGTCTTGAGCCACAAGTTATGGTCACAATAGTAAAGCTTGCGCAGGATGGCTACAATTCCGAAAATCTTCTTTCCTTCATAATTTGATCACTTGCTAAACAATTATTATATATTATAGGTGTAGGAATCGATTTTAAAATTGGAGTCCGATTTGCTAATTGATTGGTAAGTTGAGCTCGATTTTGCAATTGATTTTTCAATTGGATTTCAATTTTAGTTTGAATGAGAGATAAAGATCTATCAATTCAACTTATTTATCCAACTCAACCAATAACTCTCAAACCCAAACTCTCAAGTCTATCCAACTCAAACTCGAGCTCAATTTTGCAATTGATTTTTCAATTGGATTTCAATTTTAGTTTGAATGAGAGGTAAAGATCTATCAATTCAACTGATGTATCCAACTCAAACAATAACTCTCAAGCCCAAACTCTCAAGTCTATCCAACTCAAGCCCAAACTCTCAATTCCTAGATTCCCCGCTCAAACTCAAAATCTTTAATAAAACACAAGCTTCACAAATCTTGTTGTAAGTTGCTGGAATTTGTGACCTCTTCGGTGGGGACTACTTATCAATAATTTAAACTGAAAAATAAAACATTTCAAATGGTCTCTCTCATTAATCCATTTGATTATCAACAGTAATCCTATAATATCTCTTTCTCCTCATAATCCTATAAATCCTCTCTCTCTAATCTTAATCTATCAAGATTCTTTGACATTGATGAAATGGCAGATTATTTATCGTGTAAATTGTAGCCATTGTAAGCCGCGGTGGGGCTTACAATGTGTTTACAATTCATTTTCTAAATTGTTGCAGCCTGGGCTTACGACTACTGTGGGGCCATAGTTGGGCTTACAAAGTGCTTATACCTATATTTTAAAATTTTAAAACCTCTAATCTCTATCGAATAATCCTCCTAAAATCTCACTTACATCTTGTCTGCCTAAGGTGTGATGGACCCGGCTTTCATCCTCTCCTTCCGCCTCGGTACTGCCGGGGTCCCGCGGAGGAGAAAAGCGGGTATCAACATTTTTTTTGTATGGGTATGCCAGATTTTCTATTCTATTTGGAATTTGAAGTGGTGATCCGGAGATTCACCTTCACAAGTAGAAAGGAAACCAATCCTTTTTTCTAAATTTTTAAATTGCATGAATATTTAAGAAAAGAGACAACCTTTATTTTTGAATGCCGTAAAAGCCAATTTTTTGTTTGTTTGCCGTGAAAGGCGATTTGGTGCCGTGAAAGGCGATTTGGTCGTGAAAGGTGATTTTGCCGTGAAAGGCGGTTTACAAATCTCATCAATAATGAAAGAAAAGAATTGTAATTTTTTTGTCCTTTTAAATAATACAAGATACAATAGAAAAGAAAGAAAATGGATCTAACTTCTTAGGAGAATGTGGGGACTCATTCAGATCGACGGTCGCAAGTCATGTATGGACTTCGAAATCGTCCATCAGATGAGAATGCTTGATGCTTTGATTCTTTTGGCTTGGCTCTAACCTCAGGTTTTTAAAGGACAAAGACCACTGAGATGTCCTATATCCAATAAAAAAACTGAGTAAACGGGCTGAAAAGCCGCGTTTAGGCTATGTTGGATAGAAGGAGAGGAAGAGCTTTGCCTTGGGAGGGTGGCCCCCTAAGGGACTTCGATCACCTTGTGGTGTTTCTTGCAGCAGAGTAGCATGACTACTTCAGAATTTCTCTGGGATTTTCCAGACTCCGGCCTTCTTGTTGTGGATGTGTATAGAAATGTATGCTTCCATTCCCTTTGGAATGACCCCCTTTTATAGGCTTTTGGTAGCCATAGGGTGGTTTATGAGCAATGATGGCCATGATGAGAAGATTAATGGCATTGATGCTCCATGATGGGAGGAGTTATAAGTCTTTATTTCTTGATTTTGTAACTCCTTTTTCTTGGCTTGTGATTGGCCGATGGAGAATGATGGGCATTTAATCCCCTTTAATCTCCATGATGAGGGGAGTTTCATGGCTTTAATGCTATGATTGCTTGGACTTGTAACTCCTTTTTCCTTGAATCTAATTGGGTCGTCCAAAATAATGGGTTAATGACCGCATTAAGTTGTCATAAAATAGGTCAATTAATATCATTAAGTGGTCGCCGAGGCATTTGAAAAGTCGCTGGCCATACCGCGTCTTATGGAATTCTTCTTGTGATGATCGCTGATGAATCCATATGTTGTTTGATGTCGGATGGCGATGCAACTTCAGACATTAATTGATGTCAGTGGGCCGGTGACATCTGTCTTGTCGATTTCTTGATCGGTCGGACAGAAAGTGTACTTTCTTGGTCAGCCGGTTGACGATCTTGGAGCGATCAATGATGATTTCATGCTCTTGACGGCGTATCCGAGATGTTGATGAAGATCAGTCGATTCCAAGCATCAAGAATTGGATTTTCGGAAAATCACAGGGGCTGGAACTCCCGAAACACGAAAAAGATCAGAAAACGGGTCACTCGGCGGAAAATCCAGTGACCCGGATTTCTAGGGTCGCCGGCGACCATGGGCTTTTGTCCCCTTTTGGTCGCCGTTTTCCGGTCGTTTCTTCGTCTTTTTCGTTCCTTTTTTCTCCTATATTTTTCTTGACATTTTTCCTCAATTATTGACTTGATTTTCCTGGAGAAAACCTGACGAGAAGCCGCGCAAACCGGAGCACAAAGTTTCCCATTTTTTGGAAAAGCCGAAGACTTTGTAGCCAATTTTACGTCAAGAGTCGAAACTAGGTCAAACAATGTCGTAATGACCCGAAATTTGAGGTGAAGCCTCCTGAGTAGTAGATAGGACCAACCATGGGCTTCTATTTGAGTTTTGAAGCCTTTTGGGGTTCGTCGCTGGTAGACTTGTTCTGAAATTTGACAGAGAGCCTATTAGAGTCATTTTGGGACGATCCATTAGCTCCGATTTGGATGTCATGGTTCCGGGGTGCTCCGCCGCCGGTAGGCTTGATTTTGTTTCGGAGCCTCGAAGTATGGTCAAACGTTATCGGATTGACCTGAAATTCGACGTATAGCCCTTTGGGAGCATGTTGAAGCCACTCATGTGCTCTGTTTGATGAGTGATGGCCTCGGTGGTTCTTGCCGCCGAGAGGTTTGATTTTTCTGCTTAAGGGTTGACGGAGGGTCAAATGTTGTCGGTTTGACTTGAAATTTGACAAGGAGCCTTTTGAAGGTATTTTGAAACCATCCATAGGCTCTGATCGAAGTTTTGATGTCTTTGACACTGTCACCGCCGAGAGCACCTGTTTAGCTGACGGAGGAGTGAAGTTAGGCCAAATGATGTCGGAATAGCCTGAAGCTTCATGTGTACCCCTCTTTTGGCTGTTTTGAAGGATCTTACAGTTTTTCTTTGATTCTGACAAGATCTGATGCTTGAAGTAGCATTGCTTGTTTGTAGTAGGATGCAGCTTCATGTGGCTTCTTGATGTTGAGGAGGCAAAGTGACTTTTTTGGTGTCAACAAATGCCCCCTCAAGGTACAACAACAAGTAGCTTTTGGAGATGATGTGCCTCGAAGAGAAACTTGAAGGAGAGCTTCTGACTTAACCAAGAGTCTTGAGCATTTTTTTTAATAGCCTTTTGAGTTTCCAGTGGAATTTTATGGTAATGAGAGAGGGATCACGTACCATCTCAAGGCGAATTTTTGAAAATGACATGGGGGATTTGGATTTTTGGGTTTTGGATTTTCCCTTTTGACCTTGTGAACCTAAAGGCTTTATGTGGCACATTAGGTGGTCAAGAAAGGCTTTTTGGTTTTTGACCTTGTGACCTAACAAGCTGTATATGGCAGGTTAGGGGGTCGAGGTTTGATTTTGATTTTGACCTTGTGACCCAACAAGCTGTATGTGGCAAGTTGGGGGGATTAGATTTGATTTTGACCTTGTGACCTAATGAGCTGTATGTGGCGAGCTAGGGGGTCAGGATTTGGTTTTTTGGTTTTGGCCTTATGACCTAATAAGTTGCATGTGGCGAGTTAGGGGACCGGGGGTTTAGTTTTTTGTGGAATGTCAATTTCAAGATTTTGGCTTAATTTGGTTCATGAGATTGGATGGTTTGGTTTTTTTTTTAACTCATGAGGCTTTTTTTTTTTATTTGAATGGTCCAATCAACTCAAAAGAGGCATGGAACCATTTTTTGTATGCTCTTGGTAAGAAGGATTTTTTGACTAAAAGCCACTTTTAGTGCCTAGGTGGTCAAACCTGGCTCATATGGGCTAACCTATGGGATCTAAGGCTTTAGAGATGGCCTAGACCTCATATGGTGCCATTTTTGTAGAGAATATCTGAAAATATCTCTTTTGGGTAGAGAATATCTAAAAATATCCTTACTTGGAGAGAATCTCTCAAGTTTCCTTATTTTTGGGAGAGATTTTCTCAAAGTATCTTTCTTTTGGGAAAGTTACTAATTTTTAGTACTTACCTCCTTTCTTTTCTCCTTGTTTCCTCTTTGGGTTTGCTCTCTTCTATAAAAGTAAGGGGAGGTTGGATCTCTTGCTCCATTGCTTTCTTTTTCCAAAAATCTTCAAGAGTGCTCCAAGATCAAGAACTTCTTTTCAAAGATCTCCAAATTCTCCTTCTTCTCCATCCATGGCTTCAAGTAAGTTTTCTTCCTTCACAAGAAAGCTCCATTGTAGAAGTAGGAAAAGTTTCTTTTCTTTTTCTCTTCTCTTTTTTTTTCTCTTTCTTTGTTTTTTTTTTTTTTTTGTTAAGCACATTTTTTCTTTCTTTTTTTTTTTCGTGCTTCTCCTTTTTTTTTCTTGCACGGTTTTTCTTTTTTTTTCTTTTCCACGGTGTTCCCCTTTTTTTTCACCATTTTTTTTCTTCTTTTTTTTTTTTTCTTTTTAGGCCGTATGGACAGATCCGTTGAGCCAGCCCAGAAATTTTTTTTTTTGAAGAGGTTTTTTTTTTCTCTCTTTTCCCTTTTTTTGCTCATCATGATAATGAGGTTATGCAATTTCAAGATATTCATGCATTTTTTGTTTGATGCATCAAGATAAAAGGCTAGAGTCTCTAGGTCAAGCCAACATGATTTTTGACTTGGACAAAGTTTGATTGGTTTTGACTAAGTTGGGTTGCAATTGGTCAAACTTTGGTTAAGGTTTTCTTAGTATCTAATGCATGATGGTTTTCTTTGGTGCCTGATTTTTAGTAAATTGATTTGGAAGCATGATGCTGCATACTTGGAAATCTTTTGCAAGTCTTGGGATTTGGAGCTCGCAGCGATGTTAAGCCCTTCCTTAGTCTTGCGGGATTTTCAGGAGCTTTGCAAGTTTTGGAGTTTGGAGCTCGCAGCAATGTTGAGCCCTTTTCCAATTCTACGGAAAGTTGATAAGACTGGCTTGATCTCGCAGTAATATTTGAGTTCAAACCTTTTTTGAGAATCTTCCACTGACTATATATGAGCTTGCAGTGATGTTGAGCTTATCTTCAGCTTCCTGTCTTTTACGAGGTGTTTCCCTTTTCTTCAGAATTGCCCCGGAACCATGCCAAAATTTCGCTAGAATATTTTTTTTTTTTTGCAATTTTTTTTCACTTTGGTGATGATTGATCTTTGTTTTTTTTTTTCTTTCTATCCTTTCCAGGTAGTTCTTCCAGAACGAACAAGGGTAAGGGGCATGTTATTGATGCACCTCCTCTATCTGCCAGATCTTCTAATGCGACCGTTCAGCAAGCCTGGGAGAAGGTCAAGTTTGTTGAGAAGAACTTGGAAGAGTGTGACTCCCTCAACCGTGATGAGATGAGACAGCGATTGATCGCTCTCAAGGATGAGGAATTCTATAAGATTGCGGTAAGCAGCCGTCCTTGGGTTACGGATGATCAGAACCTTGTGCCCAAGCCTACCTTTTTCTTTGGTGATGCAGTCCTTAACGACTTGACATACCAAAGGAGATGTTTTCAGTTCTCTTACACGGTAGATGGTGAGGAGAGAACTATTTCCACCCGATCGACCTTCGATTGCACTATCTCGATCATGAGCTTTTTTCCCACATGCCCTAAGAGGGAAGATCCTCCGAGCTTGGTGAAGATGACCAATGTGATCAAGACTGGGGCTTTTGTTAGCGACCCTTTCGGTTATGCAAAGAAGTCACCTGTCCGTATGGACATGTTGATGCCAGTTAGTAGCTACCAAGGTTCTGATCATCCGTCGGTCGATTTGAGACCAGTGGACCTTGGCATTTTTCAGGGTGACGGTAGCAATTGGGTGAAGCCTTTTCGACTTCGTGGTCGTTTCAGTGCTGACTCAAGCTAGGAATCATGGACTGATCACACCCTAAAGGTTGGTGGGGCCATCCTACGGGAAGCCGAGATTTTTGACGCGGTTCGCGCTTTTCGGCAAACCGTGGTTTTCTTTGATGAGGCTTTCATGGCCATGCTGGAGTCATTCCTTCTACAAACCAACACCTTCATTGTTAAGAATGGTGAGATTGGTTTTTCATTGAAGGAATTGAGCGCCATCACCAGGCTGCCTATTCTCGGCAAACTCTATGAGGAGTTCATGCCTATCGACAGCGTCCTTGAGGAGCAGTCTGAGGAGTTCATGCCTTCTATGATTTTTTTGAAGGAGAAGGAGGGCTCGAAAGCCAGATGCAGCAGCTGGGAAGAATTGTAGCTTCAACTTTTTTTTACGACGGAGAGCCTTTTGATAGCATGGCCCAGGATGCTAGGGCTAAAAACCCAGGTTTGAAGAAGATCTTTGCCATGCGAGAAGATTTGAATAAATTCTTCCCAAGTACATACGCCATTTTTCCTGACATTGCATTGCGGAGAGATCTCCCTATTTACCTCACTTATTGGCTAGTTGAGGCTGTTTTTGCTGGGGGAGATGGAACGCACATCAGGCCGCATTGCATTTTTCTGGCTTGTCAAATGGCATTTGGAGAGATGCTGGCTTTGGTGCCTGCTCTTTACTCCTATTTGTGTACCGAACTGCAGGCTGTTGCTTTTTTGGTTCGGGTTCGGCTCCCTATGAACATGGTATTTTCAACCCATATTTTCTATTCGTGGTATGTATACCACTGTCCTAGCTTCCATCAGTTGGGAGTTGCACAGGACGATGACCCTTTCATGATTCGGTTGGCTAGGGGAGTAACCATTTGCGAATCTTTTTTGTCTGCCCGTTTGAGAATCCGACGGTTCAGGGACGTCGAGATTGGGCAGTCTTCAGTGAAGCTTTCTCCAGGTCTGCGGAAGAAGCCTTTTGATTTTGGTGTCTCCAGGTATGCTTTGACAAACGCAGGTATGCTTTCTCCAGGTCTGCGGAAGAACCCTTTCTCCAGGTATGCTTTGACAAACGCAGGAAAGAGATGGCTTTTCAACATACGGGTTAGTACGATGGTGTACCGTAGACATCTTTTTGTTGATATCCAGCCGTATGTCCCTTCGCGTTTTGCGCTAAAGCTTAGCTTCTCTCAAGGCGTTGTTGGAGTGCCTTCGAGCATAGTGAAGCGTTTTGGAGGTTTGCAGGACGGGAAGAATGCATGGGCTTTTTATAGTGCGGAGAACACTACTGCCATGATTTCCTATCCTAACTTGCCCACTTTCCGGACTGCTGGCTTCACGAAATGGTTCGTGGAGAGCTTTTCAGTGTACCGAAGACTTTCCAAGAAGGAGCTCGATGTCAAGAATCTCCTGGGAAGGGTCTTGGTAGATCATATGGTGTCCGACGAGAAGAAGTTTTGGCTTTCCTTTCTGGAGAGAAGCATAGGATAGGCTTTCTCAATGAGCAGGACGTCATCAAATCAGGAGCTGCACAAGGGATTCCTGGTGAGGTCTTGAAACAGCTGGAGGAGTAGGAGGCCGAGATCGACGCTTGGATGCAAGCGGAGCGCACAAAGGCTTCCATGGAGTCTACTGGGAAAAGCAGACCATCCAGTGAGGAATCTAGTGAGAGACCTGATTTTGATAGTAGGGCAAGTTCTTCGAGCAGACCATCCCATAGAAGTAAGAGGAAGAGAGGACAGCGCCGTAATATGAGACGGCATGAAAGTCCTCCTGATCTGGAAGTTCCTCTCACCATTGCTGAGGTGTCTGGGGATGCTGACGAGCCTCCAGAGAAGAGAAGCCGAGAAGAGGAGATGACTGGTATGATTCTCCTTCTTTCTGTTTACGCTTCTTTTTTTTATGAGAGATTTTTGTTTTGATCCGCTGCTTTCTTTCTTTTGGCAGAGGATGATGATTGGATGATGATTTGGTGATGCCTGAGGTTCCTGCCGATGAGGCGATGACGGACCCATTTGCGGCAATCTGAGGAAGAGCCAAGGGACTCTGGAGTAGTTCCAGAACCTTCACTTCGTATGATTTCTTTTGTTTTTCCTCCTTTTTTGTTTGTGCTACCATTTGCCAACATGTTGCTTTGTTTTCTTGTTAGCGGACTTGCTAGAGGATTTTGATGACTTTGAGCCATCCATGGATGCAACCTTTGGCGATGCTTCAGATGAGCTCATGGAAGTAGAAAGTACTCCGCCGGTCGTCGAAGAAGGTATTTTGTAATAATAATCTCGATATTGATTTCTGACAAGATCATATTCATACCTTTTTATCTTTTATTGACAGATTGTGAAGCAGCAGGAGAAGTTCCTCCGTCTTCCTCAAGGCCAGAACAGGAGATACCTGCAGCAGATCCAGAAGTAGGGACTTCTTCTACTAGTTTCAACGCGGCAAGTGTGAAACCTTTTGATGAGTCAGCTTCTTCAATTGGAAAGAGCTTATTGATTATTCCTCCAACGGGGCATGACATTGGCAGTCGGGCGCCGAAGCATGGCGAATCCTCATTTAGGCCGCACCTTCAGTATGCAAAAAAGGTGTTGAACAGTGTTTTGAGCTCATGGGTTGAGACTTTCTCTTCAGGTCATTTGGAAGCTAGTTTCGGTATGATCAAGCATGTGCAGGACATTCTTGCAGATAGCGAAGAAGTCGGTCTGGACATTGCAAGTACCAAGGCTTTTGTTGATAAAGTCATTACTTTGGGCAACAAGTGGACTGAATGGGAATGTTTGTTTGAGAATTTGATCAAAAGGTTGTCATTTTGTAAAAATCTTTTGTCAAAAGGTTGTTTTGGGCATGAAAGCCAGATTTTGTGGCGAAAGCTTGGTTTTTGATGGCTTGAAAGACGAATTTTGGGATGGCATAAAAGCCGAATTTTGTGGCATAAGAGCCAAAATTTGTTTGTGGCATGGAAGCCAAAGTTTTTTGAGATGGCATGAAAGCCAAATTTTGAATTTGCATGAGAGCCAGGTTTTGTGGCATAGGAGCCGATTTTGTTTTGTGGCATGAGAGTCGAATTTGAATTGGCATGAGAGCCAGGTTTTCTGGCATAAGAGCTGATTTTGTTTTGTGGCTTGGAAGCCAAAGTTTTTGAGATGGCATGAGTGCCAATTTTTTTTTTTTTTTTTTGGCATGGGAGCCAGATTTTTTGAAAATCAGGTTTTGTTTTGTTGGCATGAAAGTCGATTTTTGGCATTTATAGCCGATTTTCACGTTGATAGCCGGATTTTGGCATTTATAGCTGATTTTTGCGTGATAGGCAGATTTGGCGTTTATAGTGATTTTTTGGCATTTATAGCCGAGTTTTGCGTGAGAGCCGGATTTTTTCACATTTATAGCCGGGTTTTTGGTTTTCAAAATGCAGGTATCGACCAAAGGTCACCTCCCTGCTAAATGGTCTTGCAAGTATCGATGGAATGTCGCTTCCTTGCTCATTCGGATTGCGAGTATCGATGGAATGTTGCCTCCTTACGGATTGTGGTGCAAGTATCGACTAAGCGTCGCTTCCTTGCGTTTTTTTAAAAATTTTGGTTTTGCGGGTATCGACTGAATGTTGCTTCCCCACGATTTTTGAAATTTGGGTTGTGGATATCAACAGGAATGTTGCGTCTCCACGATTTTTTTTTTGAAATTTGAAATTTTACAAGTATCGATGAGGTGTCGCTTCCTTGCTATTTTGAGGTTTTGGAAGTATCGAATGGGGTTCGCATCCTCCCGATTTTGAGGTTTTGGAAGTATCAAATGGGGTTCGCATCCTTCCGGTTTTGGGTTTTGAGAGTATCGACTGAGCGTCGCTTCCCCGCAATTTCTAAAAACCATTTTTGTTTAAAGACACGAGGGTCGTAAATTTTGACTCAAAACCATTTTTTGTTATAAAAGTCGGGGCGGACTAGGGTGGAAATTCCTGAGTTCTGATTTTTGTTTCAAACCATGAATTTTGGGTTCAATGACCGAAAATTTTGGTCAAGTTCAGGAAGAGGCTCCTAAACTTGGATTTTTGGATTTAATGATTTTTTTTAACAATGAAATGATGAAAGTAAGCATTTCTTTTAGAGTTTTTTTTTAGAAATTTCAACAAAAAGATGAAAATTTTAAAACGGGTGGGTTTGACAAGCAAGTACCTGGGAATAGGCTTTGGCCGTATAGGCATCGCTCTGACCCGTTGGTGGAAGTCTTCAAGTGCAGTACCGCTTCAAGAACTTGCCGTTGATGGGAAGCATACATCTGTCACCTTCCATGTTTATAAGAGCATATGCGCGGTTGGAGAAGACTTTTTCGATGACGAAGGGTCCTCCCATTTTGGTTCGAATTTGCCTTTGGAATTGTGGGCAAAGACTATGGGTCTTTTTACCGCAAGAACCAAGTCGCCCTTTTTGTAGGCGCGTTGCTTGACCTTCTTGTCGAAAGATCCTGCCATGCGTGCTTGGTACAGCTCAATGCTTTGTAGAGCTTCGAGCCGTCTCTCGTCGAGATTATCTAGCTCTTGGAGTCTCAATTTGACATTACTTTCTTGCATCATGTCATTTTGCAGAGATATCTGTAAGGAAGGAGTTTGTACTTCCAAAGGGACAACGGCTTCGCATCCATAGACCAAGGAGAATGGTGTGCTATTGGTTTGTCCTCGATTGGTGGTTCGATAAACCCACAAAGCTTCGGTAGTTTGTCGCCCCAGTCTCTTTTGTGACTAGAGACCATTTTCTTGAGAATTTTGCAGAGTGTCTTGTTGAAGGCTTCTACTAGTCCATTCGCTGCAGGATTATATGGAGTCGAAGGACAACTTTGGATTTTGTACTTGTTGCAAAACCTGTAGAATCTGTGATCCCGGAATTGTGGTCCGTTATCATGGATGAATCTTTTAGGTATACTGCAGCGACAAATAATGTTGGTGCACAAGAATTGAAGGACTGATGAGGTCTTCATTTGGCTGAGCGCGAATGCTTCTGACCACTTGGAGAAATAATCTACAGCGGCGAAGATGAAGCGATGACCTTTGCTTGATAGGGGAGACATAGGACCTTTGATGTCCATACCCCAGGCTTCAAACGGCCATGAGATTGCTGTAGGATGTACCCATTCTGGAGGCATGTGGGCATAATCTCCATGAATTTGGCATTGTTGGCAGCGTTTAGCATCGCATTGTGTCAGCTACCATGGTAGGCCAAAAATAACCTCACCTTTTTATCTGATCATAGAACTTAGGACCAGCCTGATGGGCTCCATAGAGACCAACATATACTTCTTTGAGAGTTTTTTCACCTCTTGTTGTGGCAAGCAGCGTAGAAGTATTCCGTTGAAGGATTTTCTGTAAGGTATTTTTGAATGAATATCCAAATAAAAGTTTGGGGTACATCTTTGAATGCTTACCCGTTCTTTTGGATATTCAGGTAGGATTCCAATCATAATGTAATCAATGAACGGATCCCTCTAGTTGCCAATCGGAGGTTTGAGGATGGACATCTAGCTTCCAACCACTTGGTGACATTCAGCAACTGCTTGGTGTGTGTTAAGAGGAGGGAGAATCCTTCTTTGACACATTGTAATTTGCATGTTTTCCCCTTCTTGGATTGCCATAGACGCGGCGATTTCGGCTAGGGCATCTGCACGGATGTTTTCACCTATGAGGATGTGGGTGATGTGACAGATGTCAAATTTTTGTCGAAGCGATTATGCTTTGTTATAGTAAGGTAGCAGATCAAGCTTCCTGACTTCAAAGTTCTGATTCATCTGGTTAACGATCGATTGAACGTCTCTAAAAGCTTCCAGCATGGTGATGCCGGATTCGATGGCGAGTTCCAATCCTACAATTAGGGCTTGGTACTCAGCTGCATTGTTTGAGCATGGTTCCAGTAGCGAGAAAGTGTGTGGAATCATGTATTTGTCGGGGCTAACAAAGAGGATGCCAATTCCCGATATCTACTTTCCTTTTTCATTTGTCCTGGTTGCGCCGTCAAAGTACATATCCCAGGAAGCATTTGATAAGGAACTTTCCACATTGTAGACAGATTCGTCTGGGAGATCATCCTTGAGTGGAGAATCTTTAGGCAATTTGTGCTCTGTGAGAAAGTCTGCTAGATCTTGGCCTTTGATTGCTTTTTGTGGTACATACCTAATATCAAACTGCGATAAAAGGATGGACCATTTTGCCAGTCGGGCATTGAGAGAACCTGCTTTTATGACAAGGACCTTTAAGAGGTTGATCCTCGAAATTATGTAGACTGTGTTAGACAACAGGTAGTGACGTAGCTTTTGTACGGCAAACATCATTGCAAGGCATTCTTTTTCGACTGGGGAGTAGCGATGCTCTGCACCAATCAACATGCGGCTAAGGTAATATAGAGCAACTTCCTTTCCCTCTTCGTTTTCTTGTGCGAGTAGAGCACCCAAAGAGTAGTCGAGAGCTCTTGTGTACAAGATGAATGATTTTCCAGTTGTGGGGGCAGCCAACACTGGGGGTTTGGTCAGGTATGTTTTGATGTCTTGAAATGCGGCTTCGCATTCAGAATCCCAAACAAAGTCCACACCTTTCTTCATCAAGCGAGAGAATGGACGGCCCTTCCTTGAAAGATTGGAGATGAACCGTCAGATGTATGCCAATCTTCCTTGAAGCCCTTTTAGTTCTCTTAGGGTCCTTAGAGATGGCATTTCCAGGATAGCCTTGACTTTGATGGGGTCAAGTTCTATTCCAGCTTTCCGAACTATGAATCTGAGAAACTTACCCGATGAGACACCGAAGAAGCATTTTAGTGGATCTATCCGAAACTTGTGTTTACGAAGTCGGAGGAAGACTTCTCGAAGATCGTCGAGATGGTCTTCTTTTCTTCTACTTTTGATGGCGAGGTCGTCAACATAACATTCGACCGTCTTGTGCTGCATATCTTGGAATATTCTCACCATAGCCCTCTGATATGTTGCACCTGCATTTTTCAAACCAAATGGAATGACAGTGTAGCAATACACACCAAATGGAGTTCGAAATGATGTATGTCTTTCATCTTCAGGATGCATCTTTATCTTATTCTAGCAAGAGAATCCATCCATGAATGTCATTTGCTCAAACCCACCGGTGTTGTCAATCATCACATCTGGTATGGGGAGCGGGAATTCATCTCTAGGGCATGCATTATTCAGGTCCCTGTAGTCGATACAGACCCATATCTGCCCATATTTCTTTGTCACGGAGACGATGTTGGCCAACCATTCAGGATGCTGTTCCTCGCAGATGAAGTCAACGCTTTTGAGTTTCTGAACTTCTTGTTCAATTTTGTCCATCACATCAGGACGAAATCTTCTCTGGCCTTGTTTGACAGGCTTGATTTCTTTTTGCAAGTTGAACTTGTGGATTGCTATTTTGGGGTCTAAGCCGGGCATTTCAGCATAAGACCATGCAAAATAATCAACGAACTCAAGAAGAAAAGAGATATACTCGGGTAACTCATCATCCTTTATATTATTACTTATGAATACATGACGTGGGTTATCAGGTGTTCCCAAGTCTATCTTTTGAACAGGATCTTCTGTTGGAAGGTTTGAAGGTAGTTCCTCCACAATATTTTCGGAGGCTTCCAACTCAACAAGACCTTCTGAAGTTTCAGAGGAATTTTCAGACCAAGGCTCTATTTCTGTCCATGGGTCATCTTGATCGGTATTCTTCTCAAGACTTGCAATGAGATGATCCCAATCACCTGTGGAAATTGGGTCGAAGTAGGATACTTCTTTTGGAGACGATGGTTTTTCTGGGTCTGAAAACCGCGCGTTTGTGTCATCGGACAATTCCTCTTCATTGTCAGAGAAATCATACGAATTGGAGGAACTTACTGGATCCTTGACGAGTGGCTCTTCAAATAGATATCCAGGGAGATCAATGTCTTCGTGGACATGAGATGTTGAGGCTTGGTTGGCAAAACGACTTTGTAACCTTTGTGTCAATTGTCTCATGAGAGTGGTAGGATCATACCCCAATCCGTATGAAGACTTGTCTTGATGATGGTGGAGTTTCCACTCTTCCGGTTGACTTTTTTTCAGGATAGGTTCCAATGGTGTGAGAACACCTCCCAAACCAGTCGAATTCTGAGCGTCATGGCCCATTTTCTTCATGATAGCTTGTGCCATTTGACTATATAGGGATAGTTGGGGCATACCTTCATTTTGGAAAGGTTCAAGCGGAGAATTTGATGAAGAGACTCCCGATCTGTGGAAGAAGATTGTTTTTTCTTTTGTTGAAGTTACCGGAACGAAGAAAGAAGCAGACGTAGGATCTTCTACATCAGCGGGTGTCACCAATGGAGTGAGAGCGGGCCGAATTCGCTGAGTATCAGCTTGGCTTGACGCTGTGTCGTCTTCTAGCTCTGAATCCGAATCTGTGTCATGCATGATAGACACAAAGGGGGCAGCGAACTTGCCCCCAGCCTTTTGTTTTGTCTTCTTTGCTTTGCTGGTTATCACCAAAGGCTTTGAAGATTTGAAAGAGACAATGAAGGGAGAATGACTGCTCTCTTCTGATTTGCTGGAAGATTTGTTTTGTTCCGATGATTGCTGAGGAACCTTGCCCTTCTCTTTCTGGAGATTTTCGGGCAAAGGGTGCTGTCTCTTCCTCCTTTTCTTCTTTTCCATCTTTATACATCTGAGCATCTGCAAAATGGACATGCTTGCCTTTGAAGAGTTTTTTGTCTGCAAACACTCGATGTATCAAGCCGTCGTTGCCAATGAACTTGATGCACTGATGTAGAGTTGAAGGGACGACACCATTCTCATATATCCAAGGGCGTCCAAGAAGGATATTGTAGCATGAAGGGGTCCTTATTGCATATACAGTGACTTCAGAAATAAGATCACCGATTTGCAACTTGAACCTGATTTTGCCGATAAGCCTTTGAACGCTCCTGTCATATCCGAATATGGATACAGACATGTGACTCAGCTTACTAGGTGGGATACCCAGCTCTTCGAGTGCCAAAGTAGAGATGAGGTTGAGTGCAGAACCCGGGTCCATCTGGACTCTGTGTACTAGCATCTCTTTGACATACCCCGTGAAGTACAAGGGTTGGTTATGCTTTGTCTCGCCTAGCAGGAGGTCATCCTTATCGAAGGCAATTGTTGCACTTACTGCCTTTTGCACCGAGAGGCATTCAATGCTTGATCCCTTAGTTTTCTTCTTTTCTCCCTTTGCGGGAGTCTTGATTTTTTGACCCTATAGTCCATTTCAATTTGTAGGACTTGTGGGGCATGTTTGTCGACATCCGCATTCAGCTTTCGTAGTTCTTAAATGAGACTATCACGAGTTTGTGGAGACATTCGTAATAAGTCAAGGATGTACAGTCGTGCAGGTATGTGGTTGAAGTGCTTAATCAAGTCGTACTTGAAAGCCTTCTTTGGGCCTGCATTTTCATTATTGTAGTGCAAGTCGTAGTGGTCTATGTCTTTTTTTCCAAATCCCAAATAGACTCATCGAAGAGAAACGATGGCCCAAAACCTTAGTCGAACGGGCTCAACATTTCTGCAAGCACGACGAACGATAGGATAGGATCAAAGCTTCTCAATTTTGAATCAGAACTAAGAAAACTGATTTTTTGATTTTTTATTATTTTATATATATATATATATATTTTTTTAAATCTCTAATGAACTCATCGAAGAGAAACGATGGCCCAAAACCTTAGTCGAACGGGCTCAATATTTCTGCAAGCACCAAAGAACGATAGGATAGGATCAAAGTTTCTCAATTTTGAATTCAAACTAAGAAAACTGATTTTTTTTTATTTTTTTATTATTTTTTTATTATTTTTTTTTTGAAATCTCTAATGAACTCATCGAAGAGAAACGATGGCCCAAAACCTTAGTCGAACGGGCTCAACATTTCTGCAAGCACCAAAGAACGATAGGATAGGATCAAAGTTTCTCAATTTTGAATTCAAACTAAGAAAACTGATTTTTTTGATTTTTTTTATTAAATTTTTTTTTTTGAAATCTCTAATGAACTCATCGAAGAGAAACGATGGCCCAAAACCTTAGTCGAATGGGCTCAACATTTCTGCAAGCACCAAAGAACGATAGGATAGGATCAAAGTTTCTCAATTTTGAATTCAAACTAAGAAAACTGATTTTTTTTTTTTTGAAAAGAGAAAGAGTGGAAACAAACTCAAAGAAATAGAAATTTCCAAAAAATCCCATCTCATTCTTTTTTAGGATGCAAAATCCAACATAGGCTACCAGCTAGAAAGTAGCCAAGGAATCCGGAAAAGAAGTATAAGCATAGAGCAAAAAGTATGATATGCAAATATTTCATTTCCGAGCACCGTGTTCTCAAATGAACGGGTCCCACCGGGTGTGCCAACTTGATGGAACGCGCTCCTGCCGAGGGTGCTACCGGGGTTGGCGGACGTGGGAGTCCGTCGGGTCCGGCCCTTTCGCGCCCGGGGGGCTGAAGCGTGCATCAACATTTCTTTGTGTGGGTGTGCCAGATTTTCTATTTTACTTGGAATTGCAAGTGGTAATCCGGAGATCAACCTTCGCAAGTAAAAAGGAAATCAACTTCTTTCAAGTTTTCCATTGTACAAATATTTAAGAAAAGAGACATTTTCTTGGGTTGTCGTGAAAGGCGATTTTGTTTGGCATTTATAGCCGATTTTGGCGTTTATAGCCGATTTACAATTCTCATCAATAATGAAAGACAAGAGTTGTGATTTTTGTCTCTTTTAGAAAAATACAAACTACAATGAAAAGCAAGAAAAGGAGGATCTAACTTTTCAGGAGATTGTGGGGGACTCGTTCAGATTGACGATCGCAAGCCATGTATGGGCTTCGCCATCATCCATGCAGATGAGAACAGAGGATGCTCTTGATTCGCTTGGCTTGGCTATAACCTCAGGTTTTTAGAGGACAAAGACCAAGAGAAGGTCCTATGTCCAATAAAAAGCTAAGTAGATGGGCTGAAAAGCCACGTCTAAGCCATTGGAGGCAGCGGGAGAAGGCAAGGACCTTGGGGGGGAGTACCCCCCAAGGGACTTTTTGTCACCTTGTAGTGGTGCTTGATGTAGAATTTCTGCAGAATTTTCTCTCTTTCTCTAGACTCTGCCTGTCTGGAATTCGGGATTCTCTGCACCTTTTGATTTTCGATCTTCGGTTTTCCGTTCGTCCTTTTCCGATCCATTTCTTCTTGGAAAGCTTTCCTATTTATAGGCTCTTGGTAGCCATTAGGAGAGTTTATGGGCTTTAATGGCTTTAATGGCAGGAGTTACAAGATTTATTTCTTGATTTTGTAACTCCTTTTTCCTTGAATCTGATTGGCCGATGGAGATTAAGGGCTTTTAATCACCTTAATTACCATAATGGGAGGAGTTTCATGGCTTGAATGCCATGACTTAATTGATTTGTAACTCCTGGATGCTTGCTTCTGATTGGGACGTCCAAAGAAATGAATTAATGACTGTAATAAAGCCAGTCAATTAACTGCATTAAATGGTCGCCGAGCAGTTGAAGAGTCGCGGGCCGCGCCGCGTCTTTTGGGATTCTTTTGGAGATGATCACCGATGGATCTACATGCTGATCGACATCGGATGACCGTGTAATTTCAGACATTGATAGCTAGCAGCGGCCCGGTGACATCTGTCTTGTCGATTTCTCGATCGGTCGGACAGAAAGAGCACTTTTTAGGTCAACCGGTCGGCGATCTTGGAGCGATCAATGATGATTTTATGCTTTTGACGGCGGATCTGAGATGTCGTCGGATATGAGTCAATTTCAAGCACTAAAAATCACATTTTCAGGAAACCACAGGGGCCAAAGTGCGCGAAAAGCGAAAAGGGACGGAAAAACGGGTCACCGGCGAAAAGTCCGGTGACCCGGACTTCCATGCTCGCCGGAGACCATGAGCCAGGGTCGCGGGTTGCGACCCTGGGGGTTTTTCTCCCCTTTTTGGTCCGTTTTGCGGTCTTTTTCGTCGCCGTTTTCTTCTGTATTTTTCCTGACATTTCTTCTCATTTATTGGCTTGATTTCCCTGTAGAAAACCTGATGAGAATCCTTGCATTTTTAGAGTGCAAAGTTTCCAATTTTCCGGGAAAGCCGAAGACTTTGTCGCGTAGAGCTGCTGATTTTCCGCCAGAAGCTGAAACTTGGTCAAACGATGTCGGAATGACCTGAAATTTGAGGTGAAGCCTCCTGAGTAATAAATAAGACCAACCATAGGCTTTTGTTTGAGTTTTGAAGCCGTTTGGGGTCCCGTCGCCAGTAGACTTGATTTTGCCGCGAGGGAGATGCCACGCGTTGATGTGCGGTCAAACGATGTCCGATTGACCTGAAATTTGACAGGGAACCTATTGGAGTCATTTTGAGATGATCCACAGGCTCTGTCTTGGAAACCATGGTCCTGGGGAGCTCCGCCGCCGGTAGGCTTGATTTTCTTTCGGAGCGTTGAAACCTGGTCAAACGTTGTCGGAATGACCTGAAATTCGACGTGCAGCCTTTTGGAAGCATGTTGAAGCCACTCATGCACTTGGTTTGTTGAGCGAAGGCTTCGGTGGTTCCCGCCGCCGGGAGGCTTGATTTTGCTGCTCGAGCATTGATGGAGGGTCAAACGTTGTCGGTTTGGCTTGAAATTTGGCATGGAGCCCTTTTGAGACATGCTGGAGTCATCCGTAGGCTCTGATCGAAGTTTTGACGTCTTCGATGATGTCGCCGCCGGGAGCGCCAATTTAGCTGTCAGATAAGCGAAGTTAGGCCAAATGATTCTGAAATGGCCCGAAACTCCTTGTGTACTCCTCCCTTGGCTGTCTTGAAGGATCTTGCAGTTTTTGTTTGATTCTGACAAGATTTGATTTTTTGGAGAAGTTGCATTGCCTATTTATGGCAGGTTGCGACTTCATGCAGCTTTCTTGATGTTGAAGAGGCAAAGTGACATTTTTGGTGTCAACAAATGGCCCCTCGAGGTACAGCGACGAGTTGCTTGACTTTTGTAGTCGATGTGCCTCGAAGAGATTTTTGAAGGAGAGCTTGTGTCTTGACCAAGAGTTTTTGAGCAATCTTTCCTTTGGTAGAGTAGTCTTTGAGCTTCCAGGGGAATTTTATGGTAATGAAAGGAATCAAGTACCATCTCGAGGCAAAGTTTTGAAGATGACATCAGGGATGTGGATTTGGGTTTCTGTTTTTGATCTTGTGACCTAACAGCTATATATGGCAGGTTAGGGGATCGGTTTGGTTTTGATCTTGTAGACCTAACTGGCTGTATGTGGCAAGTTAGGGGATCAGGATTTGGTTTTTGGCTTTGGTCTTGTGACCTAACAAGCTGTATGTGGCAAGTTAGGGGACCGGGATTTGGTTTTTGGTCACTCTTTGGGACTGTGTGGGTCCATTGGAGTGGTTTGGATTTTTTGTGGAATGTCAATTTCAAGATTTTGGCTCAATTTGGTATATGAGGCTGGATGGTTTGATTCTTTGGAAGCTCATGGGGCTTGGAATTTTTTTTGATGGTTCAATCAACTCAAAAGAGGCATGGAACCATTTTTGTATGCTCTTGGTAAGAGGGTTTTTTTTCCTGACTGAAAGCCCTTTTTTTTTTTAGTGCCTAGGTGGTCAAACCTGGCTCGTATGGGCTAACCCATGAGACCTTAAGCTTTTTAGGATGGCTTAGATCTCATGTGGGGCCTTTTTTGTAAAGAATATCTAAAGATATCTCATTTGGATAGAGAATATCTAAAAATGTCTTTATGGGAGAGAATCTCTCATATTCCCTTAATTTGGGAGAGAATATCTCAAGGTATCTTTCTTTTTGGGAAAGAATCTCCAATCTCCTATTTTGTTGGAGAGAATCTCTCATTGATTGATTTTGGGAGAAAATCTCTCAAAGACATCTTTCTTTTTGGGAAAGAATCTTTCTAATTCCTTCTCTTTTGGTAAGGTTACTAATTAGTAGCACTTACCTTTATTTTTTTGTTTCCTTCTTTGATTTGCTCTCTTCTATAAAAGCAAGGAGGAGGCTAGATCTCTTGCCCTTATTGCTTTCTTTTTCAACAATCTCAAGAGAGCTCCAAGACCAAGAGTTCTTCTTCTTAAAGGATCTTCAAGCTTTTTCCTTCTTCTTCTCCATCAATGGCTTCAAGTAAGTTTTCTTCCTCGTCAAGAATCCCCATTGTAGAAGTAGCTTCTTCACCATTTTTTTTTCTTTTTCTTTTCTTTTCTTTCTTCTTCTCTTTTTTTTTTCTTTTCTTTTCTTTTCTTTTCTTTTCATGCACGTTTTTCTTTTTTTTTCGTGCTTCTCTTTTTTTCTTTCTTTCTTTTTTTTCTCTTCTTTTTTTTTCTATTTTTTTTCCCACGCTGATTTCTCTTTTTTTTTCAGCGTGTTTCTTTTCTCTCTTTTTTTTTCTGTTTTTTTTTTTTTTGAGATTTTTTTTTCTCTTTCTTTTTCTTTTTCTTTTTCCTTGTTTGCTCACTATGATAATGAGGCTATGCAATTTCAATATGTATGCATTTTTTTTTCTTTTGATGCATCAAGATAGAAGGCTAGAGTCTCTAGGTCAAGCCAACATGATTTTGACTTGGACAAAGTTTGATTGGTTTTGACCAAATTGGGTTGGATTTGGTCAAACTTTGGTCAAGGTTTTCCTAGCATTTAATGCATGATGATATATTTTTGATGCATGAGTTTTGGTAAATAGACTTGGAAGTATGATGATGCATACCTGAAAATCTTTTGCAAGTGTTGGGATTTTGAGCTCGTAGCGATGTTGAGCTCTTTCTCGGTCTTGCTGGATTTTGAGGAAGTTTTGCAATTTTTTGGATTCTGAAGCTCGCAGCAATGTTGAGCTCTTTTCCAGATTTTGCGGAAGTTTGATGAGATTGGCTCGTTCTCGCAGCGATGTTGAGTTCGAGCCTTCATTGAGAATTCTCCACTGACTATGAGCTCGCAGCGATGTTGAGCTCATCTTCAGACTTCCTGTCTTTTTCAGAGTATTTTCCTTTTCTTTGGAATTGCCCCGGAACCATGTCAAAATTTTGCTAGAATTTTTTGTAGCAGAATTCTGTCATTTTGATGTTGATTGATATTTTCTCTTCCATCTTTTGCAAGCAGTTCTTCTAGAACAAACAAGGGTAAAGGTCCTGTCACTGACGTGCCTCGTCGGTCTGCTAGATCTTCCAATGCGGCCGTTCAGTAGGCTTGGGAGAAGGAGGGGACTCTCATTCGCCAAGTTGAGGAAGCCGAAGGTAATGTCCGGAGGAAGACTCAGGAGCATGAGCAGTGGCAGGTCCTCTGGGAAGAACTTCCTCGTGCTGCAGATGGGTCACGGCATTCGGCCGCGTTTTATGGGTACATTCTGAAGAAGCGTGGCCTAAAAACTTTGGAAGTTAAGGCCAAGGGTCTGCTTGAGGAGTTGAACCTTTGGTTGAAGACCATGTCGGATTGAGCTCCTGAGTTGTAACAAACTCTTTTCTTCTTCTTTTTTTTTGGTACCTCCATGTATAAACAATTTTGGTACTATATTTTGTATCCCCTTCCTTTCACTTAAATCATTTTTTGATGAAAACAATTTTGAGCAAAAGTTGATGGGAATGTTTGTTTAAGAATTTGATCAAAAGATTGTCATTTTGTGAAAATCTTTTGTCAAAGAGTTGTTTTGGGCATGAAAGCCAATTTTGTGGCAAAAAGCCTGGTTTTTGATGGCTTAAAAAAAACCAAATTTTGGATGGCATGAAAGCCTGATTTTGTTTGTGGCATGGGAGCCAAATTTGTTTGTGGCATGAGAGCCAAATTTGTTTGTGGCATGAGAGCCAAAGTTTTTTTTTGGATGGCGTGAAAGCCGAATTTTGGAATGGCATAGAAGCCGAATTTCATTTTGTTTGTTTTGGCATTTATAGCCGGATTTGGCGATTATAGCCGGAAAATTTTATTTTTGGCATTTATAGCCGAATTTTGAGATGGCATGAGAGCCAAAAATTTTGTTTGTGGCATGAGAGCCGATTTTGAGATGGCATGAAAGCCGATTTTGGCGTTTATAGCCGAAAAATTTTGTTTTTGGCATTTATAGCCGAATTTTGGCATTTATAGCCGGATTTGGCGTTTATAGCCGAGTTTGGCGTTTATAGCCAGATTTTGGCGTTTATAGCCGAGGTTTTTGAAAACCAAGTTTTGTTTTATTGGCATGAAAGCCGATTTTGGCGTTTATAGTCGAAAAAAATTTTGTTTTGGCATTTATAGCCGGACTTCGGCATTTGTAGCTGGATTTTTTTTTGTTTTGGCATTTATAGCCGAATTTTGGCGTTTATAGCCAGATTTTGGCGTTTATAGCCGATTTTTTTTTGTTTTGGCATTTATAGCCGAATTTTGGTTTTCAAAATGCAGGTATCGACTAAATGTCGCCTCCCCGCTGAATGCTCTTGCAAGTATCGATGGAATGTCGCTTCCTTGCTCATTCGGTTTTGCGAGTATTGATGGAATGTCACTTCCTCGCGGGGTAGGTTGCAAGTATCGACTAAGCGTCGCTTCCTTGTTTTTTTTCAAAATTTGGTTTTGCGGGTACTGACTTGATGTCGTTTCCCCACGATTTTTTGAAATTTGTGGTTTTCTCGAACCTTTGAAATTTGGGTTGTGGATATCAACTGAAATGTTGCGTTTCCACGATTTTAGGTTTTCTCGAACCTTTGAAATTTGGTTTGTGGATATCAACTGAAATGTTGTGTCTCCACGATTTTAAGTTTTCTCGAACCTTTGAAATTTGGGTTGTGGATATCAACTGAAATGTTGTGTCTCCACGATTTTAGAGGTTTTGGAAGTATCGAATGGGGTTCGCATCCTTCCGATTTTTTGAGTTTTGCGAGTATCGACTAAGTGTCACTTCCCCGCGGTTTTTGAAAAACCATTTTTTTTTTGTTTAAAGACACGAGGGTCGTAAATTTTGACCTAAAACCATTTGGCGGTAAAAGGTAAGGTGGACTAGGGTGGAAATCCCTGAATCCGGATTTTTGTTTCAAATCATGAATTTTGGTTCAAGGATCGAAAGTTTTGGTCAAGTCAGGGAGAGGCTCCTAAACTTGGATTTTTTTGTTTTTGAACAATGAAACGATAAAAGTAAGCATTGTTTTTTAATCTCTAGAAATTTTGACATTTGATATGAAAATTCTAAAGAGAGTGGGTTTGACGAGCGAGTACCTGAGAACAGGTTTTGGCCATACAGGCATTGCTCTTACCCAGTTGGGTAAGTCTTCAAGGGTAGTACCGCTTCAAGAACTTGCCATTGATAGGCAGCATACATCTATCGCCTTCCATTTTTAGGAGGGCATATGCGCCGTTGGAGAAGACCTTGTCGATGACGTAGGGTCCCTCCCATTTTGGTTCAAATTTGCCTTTGGATTTGTGTGCGAAGACCATTGGTCTTTTTACCGCAAGAACCAAGTCACCCCTTTTGTAGGCTCATTGCCGGACCCTTTTTTCAAAAGATCCTGCCATGCGTGCTTGGTAAAGTTCAATGCCTTGTCGAGCTTCGAGCTGTCTCTCATCGAGATTGTCCAGCTCATGAAGTCGTAATTTCGCATTGCTTTCTTGAGTCATGTCATTTTGTACAGATACCCTCAGAGAAGGAATTTGGACTTCTAATGGCACGACAGCTTTGTATCCATAGACCAAGGAGAATGGTGTGCTATGGGTTGGTCCTCGAACGGTGGTTCGATAGGCCCACAAAGCTTCAGACAGTTTGTCGCTCCAGTCTCTTTTGTGACTAGAGACCATTTTCTTGAGGATTTTGCAGAGTGTCTTGTTGAAGGCTTCTGCTAATCTGTTTGCTGCCGGATTGTATGGAGTCGAAGGACAGCTTTGGATTTTGTATTTGTCGCAAAACCTGTAGAATCGATGATCCCGGAATTGTGGTCCGTTCCCATGGACGAATCTTTTGGGTATGCCGAAACGACAAATGATGTTGGTGCGCAGGAACTGAAGAACTGATGAGGTCTTCATTTCGTTGAACGCAAATGCTTCTGACCACTTGGAGAAATAATTCGTAGCGGCGAAGATGAAGCGATGACCTTTGCTTGAAGGGGGAGAGATAGGACCTATGATGTCCATGCCTCATGCTTCAAAAGGCCATGAGATTACTGTAGGATGCAGCCATTCTGGAGGCATGTGAATGTAGTCTCCATGAACTTGGCATTGTTGGCAGCGCTTAGCAAATTGCATTGCGTCGGGTACCATGGTAGGCCAGTAGTAACCCAACCTTTTGATTTGGTCGTAGAGCTTGAGACCAGCCTGATGAGCTCCACAAAGACCAGTGTGAACTTCTTTGAGTGTTTCTTCAGCTTCTTGTTGTGACAAGCAGCGTAGGAGTACTCCATTGAAGGCTTTCCTGTAAAGGATCTTTGAAGGGATATCTAAATGAAAGTTTGGGGCTCGCCTTTGGATGCTTACCCGTTCTTTTGGATCTTCAGGTAGGATTCCGAACATAGTGTAATCAATGAACGGATCCCTCCAGTCGCCGATTGAAGTTTGAAGGATAGAGATCCGACTTCCAACCACTCGGTGGCATTCAGACCTGCTTGGTGTGTGTTAAGAGGAGGGAGGATCCTTCTCTCACACACTGTAATTTGCATGTTTTCCCCTTCTTGAATAGCCATAGATGCAGCAAGTCCAGCTAGGGCATCTGCACGGATGTTTTCACCTCTACGAATGTGGGTAATGTTCCAGATGTCAAACTTTTGCAGAAGCGATTGTGCCTTGTTGTAGTAAGGCAGCAGATCAGGGTTCCTGACTTCATATTTCTGATTCATCTGGTTGACGATCAGTTGAAAGTCTCCAAAGACTTCCAGCATGGTGATACCGGATTCAATGGCGAGTTCCAATCCTAGGATCAGAGCTTGGTATTTAGCTGCATTGTTTGTGCATGGTTCCAATAGCGAGAAAGCATGTGGAATCACGTATCTGTTAGGGCTAACAAAGAGGATGCCAACTCCCGAGATCAGCTGTCTTTTTTCATTTGTCCTGGTTGCACCGTCAAAGTACATGTCCCAGGAGGCATTTGGCGAGAAGGTCTCCACGTTGTAGACGGGTTCGTCTAAGAGATCATCTCTGAGTGGTGAATCTTTAGGCAATGGATGCTCTGCGAGGAAATCTGCTAGAGCTTGGCCTTTGATTGCTTTTTGTGGCACATACCTAATATCAAATTATGATAGAAGGATGGACCATTTTGCCAGTCGTGCATTGAGAGAACCTGCTTTTGTAGCAAGGACCTTCAAGAGGTTGATCCTTGAGACGAGGTAGACTTGTTGTAAAGCAAGTAGTGACGTAGCTTTTGTACGGCGAACATCACTGCAAGGCATTCTTTTTCGACTGGAGAGTAACGATGCTCTGCACCTACTAGCATGCGGCTGAGGTAATATAGAGCAGCTTCCTTTCCCTCACCATTCTCTTGTGCAAGCAGAGCGCCTACAGAATGATCAAGAGCTCTTGTGTACAAGATGAATGGTTTTCCAGTGGCAGGGGCAGCTAACACTGGAGGTTTGGTCAGGTATGACTTGATATCTTGAAATGCGGCTTCACAGTCGGCATCCCAGACAAAGTCTACACCCTTTTTCATCAATCGAGAGAATGGACGGCATTTCCCCGAAAGATTGGAGATGAACCGTCTGATGTAGGCCAATCTCCCTTGGAGCCCTTTTAATTCTCTCAAGGTTCTTGGAGAGGGCATTTCTAGAATAGCCTTGACTTTTATGGGGTCAAGTTCTATTCTAGCTTTCCGAACAAGGAATCCGAGAAACTTACCCGACGAGACGCCGAAGAAGCATTTTAGAGGATTCATCCGCAGTTTGTGTTTGCAGAGTCGGAGGAAGACTTCCCGAAGATCTTTGAGATGGTTTTCTTTTCTTCTGCTTTTGACGGCGAGGTCATCAACGTAACATTCGACCGTCTTGTGCTGCATATCTTGGAATATTTTCATCATAGCCCTCTGATATGTGGCACCAGTATTTTTCAGACCAAATGGCATGACAGTGTAGCAATACACGCCAAATGGAGTCCGAAATGAAGTGTGCTTTTCATCTTCAGGATGCATCTTTATCTGATTGTAGCCAGAGAAGCCATCCATGAATGTCATTCGCTCGAATCCACAGGTATTGTCAATCATTACCTCTGGTATGGGGAGCGGGAATTCATATTTAGGGCAAGCGCCATTCAAGTCTCTATAGTCAATACAGACTCTGATCTGCCCATTTTTCTTTGTCACGGGGACAATGTTGGCCAACCATTCAGGATGTTGTTCCTCACGGATGAAGCCAACGCTTTTGAGTTTTTGAACTTCTTGTTCAATTTTATCCATCACATCCGGACGGAATCTTCTTTGGCCTTGTTTGACAGGCTTGTTGTCTTCTTGAAGATTGAGTTTGTGGACTGCTACTTTGGGGTCTAAACCAGGCATTTCAGCGTAAGACCAAGCAAAACAATCAACGAACTCACAAAGAAAAGAGATATACTCGGGTAACTCATCATCCTTTATATTCTTGCTTATGAATACAGGACGTGGGTTATCAGGTGTTCCCAAGTTTATCTTTTGAACAGGATCTTCTGTCGGAAGGTTCGAAGGTCGTTCCTCCACAATATTTTCGGAGGCTTCCAACTCAACGAAACCTTCTGGAGTTTCAACTGCATTACCAGACCAAGGCTCTGTTCCTTTCCATGGATTTTCTTGATTGGTGATCTCCTCAAGGCTTGCTATGAGATAGTCCCAATCGCCTGTTGAGTCTGGTATTTCTTTTGGAGACGAGGGTTGAGAGGATGTTATCTCAGTGGAAGTCACCTGAGAGGATGTAGCTCCGGAAGATATGCTACCGGTTGGGGAGTACGTGTCTTCGGAAGCTTCAGAGGCACTGTCGTCCTGAGCTATTGCATTGCAGGTTATCCTGACAGGAGATGCCCCCAGTGTAGACTATTGGGAATCAGACTCATCCTCGGATGTGAGAGGATCATCGATCCAACTGTTTTCTCCATTTTCAGGAGTTGAGGGGGGGAGTTCCCGTTGATTTTCAGGGATTTCCAGTTCTGGATCATGACGAAGATTGATGCGATCCTGCTCCTGCTCTATGTCAAGAAGTTGCAAGATTCTTGCATATCCTTCAAGATCAGGCATGGGAGCCAAATCTCCTTCATCATTTGCTCCTTGTGGTTCGCCCATGTTGGGTTCTACTGAAGCATTTGCTAGTGCTGGATTGACAGCATTTCCTTGAACAGGGTCCTGGTCTTCTTCATCATCAGACCAAGATCCTTGTAGCTGCAATGGGTTATACCAGATTGCTGGCATAAGATGAGACTCAGGAATCCATTCCTCATCGGAGAGGTATTCTCCTTCTTCCCACTCATCTATATCACTAGCAGTATCACTGGACTCGTATCCATTCATGGAGAATCCAACTACCGAGTTGCAAGAGTATGATGCCCCCTGTACATTTTCATTTTGGTATAGAGGTGGCATGAAATCATCAAGAGTGAATTTTCTTACCGCCTTGGAGGTTTTGGGAAGAGATTCTTCTGTCGTCCTTAGTGAAGCAGTGGAAGAGGTTTCTGCTTTTTCAAGGACTTCTTGTTTTGGTTGAGACTTTTACTGCTGTTTGAGCTTGCGGAGCAGTCTCTTGGCTTGCCTTCGCTGCTGAGCTGTCGGCTTTGTTTTGATGATCTCCCAATTTTCATCATCTAGGAGATCGGGATGCACCCATATAGGTTGTCCATCTGGTGTTGGATAGGGAACCAATTCTTGGGACGCTCGAGCCATTTTTATCACCTTGAATGAAGTAGTGATTTTCTCCTTCGGTGACTTTGAAGTTTGCCGACATGACACCATGTTGACAGAGGCGGGGCTATAGTTTTTATCAAAGGTTATGACTCCGTTTTTCCACATCTCATTGATCTTCTCTCTCACAACGAAGCATTGATTGAGAGGATGTGAGATCATCTGATGGTATGGACATTATCGGGGATCATTGGTTTTGCCAACATCTCCTGGTCTTTTGGGCTCTGGCAAAATGAGTTTGCCATTTGCTAGGAGAGCCTCAAAGATTTCTTCAACATCTTCATCGAACGGATATTTCTTTTCTACACGTTCTTTGAAGGCATCAGAGAGTTCAGGCCTTTTACCTGCAGTTTTGTTTTCAGGTTTCTTTGGCTGCTGAGGAGCTGACTTAGTCTGCACATTGAGAACCTCCTTTTTCTTTGGTTTTGAGGTTGTAACAGCAGTCGGCTCTTTCTTTGATGATTTCTGACTGTTGAGGTCTTTGATCACCATTTCAGCTTCCATGGAAGCTTCGAGGAGTTCCCCCAGGTTCTTTGATTTATTGCCGATAATCATGGAGCGGATTTTTGCTCTCATATTGTTACGGCAGATGTCGACTAGCGACGCTTGTGGCAGCACATCTGAGCATTTGTACGCCATTGCCTTCCATTTGTGAATGAAGTCGTATGTTGACTCATTCTCTCCCTGTTTTAGGCTGCAGAGTTGAGCCATAGTAACAGGATGATCCTCACCTTGGAAGTGGGTCAGGAAGTGTGTCTCTAGCATAGCCAGTTCTGGATGGAGTTCTCCGGCAGAGTGGAGTACCAATCGAAGGCCATACCTTTTAGGGTACTTGCAAAGAGGCGGATCTTGAGGGCATCTTGATCCGCAATAGCTCCCGTCAGGATCTTGAAGTCGATAACGTGCTGTCTGGCTGATCCTTTCCCCGTATATGTTTGGAGAGTAGGATGTTTGAATTTTGTTGGGAATGGGACTGAGTCCATCCATAAGGGATATGGTGGCTTGATCCTATGCTCTTTGAGTATATCCTCTTCTTTAGCTTTGGCGAGGATACTGTCTACGTCCTTTTTGGTAAGGGTGCGTGACTCATTTTCTTCACAATTTTCCTCGTTATTGCGATGATTCGGAGGAGGCTCATTGTTCACCTGATTTTGGACAACAAGGAGAAGGTTTTCCATCAGAGTTTCAATCCTCTGCTGGCCTTGTTCCAACTGCTGGATACGTGTGAGCGCATCATCTTGAGGTGGATTCTGAGGTGGTGGCTCAGAATTTGTAATCAGGACGTTCATTCCTCGGGATTCAAAAGAAGAAACCGTCCTGGTGACTGAGCTGGGGCTCATTCTTTTTGATGAAGAGCTTGATGAAGGATTACTCTCCCGTCCTTGGCTTGAAGGGGCAGGAGATTCTTCGGGATGTCTTCGTGTCTTGGTGACGCTACGGGTCACCGGACGTCGGACATGGATTTTTTATGCTGACTTTTGGCGTCTTCTGGTTTTTCCAACCATATGGACGGCAGCAACTTGGTCGGGTCTTTCTTTTTCGACCCATTTGTGGGAGACTTGAAGTGTTGGAGGCTGGGTTCGTTGCTTCTCTAGTCTCTTTTGTCGATATGACGCACGGCGGAGTGCTCGACGAGCGATTTGAGCTTCAGTCAGCTTTGGCTGGGCTTTAACAATGAAGGATGTACTCCCTCGGGCGCAGCAGCCGAGCTTGTCTTCTTTGTAATTGGGCAAGGACAGGATGCGGACCCGGTCCTTTGCCTGTTGCAATGAAGCTTTGAACCTTTCGAGTTTGGCCCCTGTAGAGATGAAGGGTCGAACTGAAGGAGTGTAGGCCTTGGCAGGTGCTTGTAGAGGCCTAGTGATGCATGATCTGATTTTGGGCTTGTGGGAGCAAGCCAGTTCATGCTGGGTTGACTTGGGAGTCAAGTTGGAGATGGGTCTCTCCTCTTTTATGTAGGCAAGAGGGTAGAACTGGTTCTCTTTGAGTGGGGCCAGGTATGCTGGCTTGGTGGAGGTTTGAGACCTTCTTTGTTTTGGGGAAGGTCTTGGAGACCAAGTCTTAGGGTAGACCTGGTTGGTTGTTGGTTGAGGTTTTGCGGGGATGCCGCGGGTTTTAGTATTCTTGGGGTTCGCCCTTGGTGTCACAGAAGTGACACGTTGAGGGGCGATCTTCTGCTTCTCGGCAGCTGCCTTTGGTGTCACAGTAGTGACACGTTGCGAGGCGACCTTCTGCCTTTTGGCAGGAGCAGTTTCTTCTTCGGGAAGTGGGAATGGTCCCAGTGTCCCGAAGACGATGGTCCGGGGAGTCGAGGTCGACCCGGAGTTCAGAGAGTTGCTGAGGGAGTTGGTGCTTCGGCAGCTAGCAGGGCGCTTGTAAGTGCGCTCGGTTTGCTTCTGTTGAAGCATGAGCTGGTGCTTGTTTTCATCGAAGGTGATGATCAGTGAAGCTGCCATTGTTAGTTTCAAAATTTCTGAAACAAGACCACATCCATTAGTAATCACAAGAATATGATGATCATAAATGGGGAATTCTATGATTTTGTCTTTTCAAATCGCTCAAGGGACATGACCCAAGCAATATGAAGAAGGCAAAAAGCCATAGAGGGTACAATTGTTCTGGTTGCAAGCATGGTAGGCTCGAAATGAGCGTTCCAATGACTGCTAGAAGCAATTGTATACCTAAATTCGACTTATCGAGAAGCGGAGCTTGCTCGAGATAAGAAGAATATAAGGTAGGAGTTACAAATGTGCCGGTCACAGATACAGTAGACCCTGAAAGGGCGTACTAGTACCGCTATGCATAAATGTTGGAGATCGCATCCATAAGATGGGATTCTCTGTTTTGAAAGGTCAGAATGGATTCGTCAAAGAGAGTATGTGGCATTCCGATTCAAATACGGGCTCAACGATTTCCGCAAGCGCCAGTACTCAGAAGGAAAGAGACCACAATTTCTCGAATCTGAATCCAAAATTGACGAGTTTTTTTTTTTTTTTTTTGAAATGTCAAGATTGGTTCCATCAAGGAGAGCAAATGGTATTCCAATCTCAACACGGTCTCGGCGATTTCCGCGAGCGCCAGTGCTCAGAAAAGAAGAAACCAAAATTTCTCAGATCTGAAATCAAAAGTGACGAGTTTTTGAAGATTTTTTTTTTTTTGAAATGATTTTTTTATTTTATTATTTTTTTTTATTTTTTTAAAAATATTTTTTTTTAAGATTATTTATTTTTATTTTTTTTTGAAGATTTTTTTTATTTTTATATATATTTTTTTTGAAGGTTTTTAAAGACGAGAGAGTACACATAGGCCTCCTAACCCGGTCTTATGAAACCTCAATTGATAGAATTGCCCCCAGGTAAGGGTAGGATTACTTAATGAATCCGTTTGGAGGACCCTTGCCTAAAACAGTCAAGCTGTCTCCACACTGTGGACAAGGCTTTTCTTAAGTCAATCATGATCAAAGAACGCAATTGGTTTAACCTTAGTGGTCTATGTCTTTTTTTCCAAATCCCAAATAGACTCATCGAAGAGAAACGATGGCCCAAAACCTTAGTCGAACGGGCTCAACATTTCTGCAAGCACGACAAACGATAGGATAGGATCAAAGCTTCTCAATTTTGAATCAGAACTAAAAAAACTGATTTTTTGATTTTTTATTATTTTATATATATACATATATTTTTTTAAATCTCTAATGAACTCATCGAAGAGAAACGATGGCCCAAAACCTTAGTCGAACGGGCTCAACATTTCTGCAAGCACCAAAGAACGATAGGATAGGATCAAAGTTTCTCAATTTTGAATTCAAACTAAGAAAACTGATTTTTTTTTATTTTTTTATTATTTTTTTTTTTTTTTTGAAATCTCTAATGAACTCATCGAAGAGAAACGATGGCCCAAAACCTTAGTCGAACGGGCTCAACATTTCTGCAAGCACCAAAGAACGATAGGATAGGATCAAAGTTTCTCAATTTTGAATTCAAACTAAGAAAAATGATTTTTTTTTTTTTGAAAAGAGAAAGAGTGGAAACAAACTCAAAGAAATAGAAATTTCCAAAAAATCCCATCTCATTTTTCTTTACGATGCAAAATCCAACATAGGCTACCAGCTAGAAAGTAGCCAAGGAATCCGGAAAAGAAGTATAAGCATAGAGCAAAAAGTATGATATGCAAATATTTCATTTCCGAGCACCGTGTTCTCAAATGAACGGGTCCCACCGGGTGTGCCAGCTTGATGGAACGCGCTCCTGCCGAGGGTGCTACCGGGGTCGGCGGACGTGGGAGTCCGTCGGGTCCGGCCCTTTCGCGCCCGGGGGGCTGAAGCGTGCATCAACATTTCTTTGTGTGGGTGTGCCAGATTTTCTATTTTACTTGGAATTGCAAGTGGTAATCCGGAGATCAACCTTCGTAAGTAAAAAGGAAATCAACTTCTTTCAAGTTTTCCATTGCACAAATATTTAAGAAAGAGACATTTTCTTGGTTTGCCGTGAAAGGCGATTTTGTTTGGCATTTATAGCCGATTTTGGCGTTTATAGCCGATTTACAATTCTCATCAATAATGAAAGACAAGAGTTGTGATTTTTGTCTCTTTTAGAAAAATACAAACTACAATGAAAAGCAAGAAAAGGAGGATCTAACTTTTCAGGAGATTGTGGGGGACTCGTTCAGATTGACGGTCGCAAGCCATGTATGGGCTTCGCCATCATCCATGCAGATAAGAACAGAGGATGCTCTTGATTCGCTTGGCTTGGCTATAACCTCAGGTTTTCAGAGGACAAAGACCAAGAGAAGGTCCTATGTCCAATAAAAAGCTAAGTAGACGGGTTGAAAAGCCACGTCTAAGCCATTGGAGGCAGCGGGAGAAGGCAAGGACCTTGGGGGGGAGTACCCCCCAAGGGACTTTTTGTCACCTTGTAGTGGTGCTTGATGTAGAATTTCTGCAGAATTTTCTCTCTTTCTCTAGACTCTGTCTGTCTGGAATTCGGGATTCTCTGCACCTTTTGATTTTCGATCTTTGGTTTTCCGTTCGTCCTTTTCCCATCCCTTTCTTCTTGGAAAGCTCTCCTATTTATAGGTTCTTGATAGCCATTAGGAGAGTTTATGGGCTTTAATGGCTTTAATTGGAGGAGTTACAAGATTTATTTCTTGATTTTGTAACTCCTTTTTCCTTGAATCTGATTGGCCGATGGAGATTAAGGGCTTTTAATCACCTTAATTACCATAATGGGAGGAGTTTCATGGCTTGAATGCCATGACTTAATTGATTTGTAACTCCTGGATGCTTGCTTCTGATTGGGCCGTCCAAAGAAATGAATTAATGACTGCAATAAAGCTAGTCAATTAACTGCATTAAATGGTCGCCGAGCAGTTGAAGAGTCGCGGGCCGCGCCGCGTCTTTTGGGATTCTTTTGGAGAAGATCACCGATGGATCTACATGCTGATCGACATCGGATGACCGTGTAATTTCAGACATTGATAGCTAGCAGCGGGCCGGTGACATCTGTCTTGTCGATTTCTCGATCGGTCGGACAGAAAGAGCACTTTTTAGGTCAACCGGTCGGCGATCTTGGAGCGATCAATGATGATTTTATGCTTTTGACGACGGATCTGAGATGTCGTCGGATATGAGTCAATTTCAAGCACTAAAAATCACATTTTCAGGAAACCACAGGGGCCAAAGTGCGCGAAACGCGAAAAGGGACGGAAAAACGGGTCACCGGCGAAAAGTCTGGTGACCCGGACTTCCATGGTCGCCGGCGACCATGGGCCAGGGTCGCGGGCTGCGACTCTGGGGGTTTTTCTCCCCTTTTTGGTCCGTTTTGCGGTCTTTTTCGTCGCCGTTTTCTTCTGTATTTTTCCTGACATTTCTTCTCATTTATTGGCTTGATTTCCCTGTAGAAAACCTAATGAGAATCCTTGCATTTTTAGAGTGCAAAGTTTCAAATTTTCCGAGAAAGCCGAAGACTTTGTCGCGTAGAGCTGCTGATTTTCCGCCAGAAGCTGAAACTTGGTCAAACGATGTTGGAATGACCTGAAATTTGAGGTGAAGCCTCCTGAGCAATAAATAAGACCAACCATAGGCTTTTGTTTGAGTTTTGAAGTCGTTTGGGGTCCCGTCGCCAGTAGACTTGATTTTGCCGCGAGGGAGATGCCGCGCGTTGATGTGCAGTCAAACGATGTCCGATTGACCTGAAATTTGACAGGAAACCTATTGGAGTCATTTTGAGATGATCCAAAGGCTCTGTCTTGGAAGCCATGGTCCCGGGGAGCTCCGCCGCCGGTAGGCTTGATTTTCTTTCGGAGCGTCGAAACCTGGTCAAACGTTGTCGGAATGACCTGAAATTTGACGTGCAGCCTTTTGGAAGCATGTTGAAGCCACTCATGCACTTGGTTTGATGTCGAAGGCTTCGGTGGTTCCCGCCGCCGGGAGGCTTGATTTTGCTACTCGAGCATTGATGGAGGGTCAAACGTTGTCGGTTTGACTTGAAATTTGGCATGGAGCCCTTTTGAGACATGTTGGAGTCATCCGTAGGCTCTGATCGAAGTTTTGACGTCTTCGATGATGTCGCCGCTGGAAGCGCCAATTTAGCTATCGGATAAGCGAAGTTAGGCCAAATGATTCTGAAATGGCCCGAAACTCCTTGTGTACTCCTCCATTGGCTGTCTTGAAGGATCTTGCATTTTTTGTTTGATTCTGACAAGATTTGATTTTTTGGAGAAGTTGCATTGCCTATTTATGGCAGGTTGCGACTTCATGCAGCTTTCTTGATTTTGAAGAGGCAAAGTGACATTTTTGGTGTCAACAGTTCATCCCTCGGAATTCGAACGAAGAAATCATGTTGGTGACTGAGCTGGGGCTCATTCTTTTGGTAGAAGAGCTTGAGGAAGGATTACTCTGATGTCCTTGATTTGAAGGAGTAGAGGATTCTTCCAAATGTCTACGTGTTCGGGAGATGCTGCGAGTCACCAGACATCTGACACGAATTTTGGTTGCCGACTTCTGGCGTCTTCTGGTTTTGCCAACCATATGGACAGCAACAACTTGGTCGGGTCTTTCTTTTTCGACCCATTTTTTAGAGACCTGGAGGGTAGAATGCTGGGTTCTTTGCTTCTCTAGTCTCTTTTGTCGATATGCCGCGTGGCGACGTATACAACGAGCATTTTGAGCTTCAGTCAGTTCTGGCTGGACTTTGGCGATGAATGACATAGTTCCCCGTGCGCAGCAGCCGAGCTTGTCTTCTTTGAAGCTAGGCTTGGACAGGATCCGGACGCGGTCCTTTGCCTGTCGCAATGAGGCTTTGAATTTTGCGAGTTCGGCCCCTGTTGAGATGAAGGGTCGACTCGCATGAGTGTTGACCTTAGCAGGTTCTTGCTGGGGCCTGGTGATGCATGACTTGATTTTGGGTTTATAGGAGCAAGCCGGCTCATGCTGGGTTGATTTGTTTGTTTGGCGGAGGGTAAGTTTCTCCTCTTTCATGTAAGAGAGAGGGTAGAACTGGTTCTCCTTGAGAGGGGCCAGGTATGTTGGCTTTGTAGATGTTCAGGACCTCCTTTGTTTTGGTGAAGGTCTCGGGGACCAGGTCTTGGGGCAGACCTGGTTTCTTGTAGGTTGAGGTTTCATGGGAGTGCCATGGGCTTCAAGTTTCTTTGTGTTTTCCCTTGGTGCCATGTTAGTGGCACGTTACGGGGCGATTTTCTGCATCTTGGTAAGTACAGTTTCTTCTGCGGGGAGTGGGAATGGTCCCAGCGATCCGAAGACAATGGTCCGGGGAGTAGAGGTCGACCCGGTGTTTTGAGAGTTGTCGAGGGAGATGACGCTTCGGCAACTGGCAAAGCACTTACGAGTGCGCTTGTTTTCCTTATCTTGAAGCATGAGGTGGTACTTGTTCTCATCAAAAGTTATGGTCAATGAAGCTACCATTGTTAGTTTGAAAAACTTCTTAAACAAGACCACATCCATTAGTAATCACAAGAATATGGTGATCATAAATGGAGAATAACTATGGTTTTGTCTTTTCAAATCGCTCGAAGGGACATGGCCCAACCCAAGCAAGATGAAGAAGGCAAAAAGCCATAGAGGGTACAATTGTTCTAAATGCAAGTATGGTAGGCTTAGGGTGAGCATTCCAATGACTGCTAGAAGAAATTGTAGACCATAATTCAAATTACCAAGAAGCACGGCTCACTCGAGCTAAAATGATATAAGGTTGGAGATACAAATGTGTCGGTCGCGAATACAGTAGACCCGAATGGGCGTACTAGCACTGCTAGGCACAAATGTTGCAAATCGCATCCTTGGAAAGGACACGAGATGGTATTTTCTTTTTAAAAGGTCAAGATTGGATTTATAAAGGAGAGCAAATGGTGTTCCAATCCGAACATAGGCTTAAACATTTCTGTGAGCACTGAGTTCGAAAGGGAAGGAACCAGAATTTATCGAATCTAAACCCAAAAGTGACGGAAGTTTTTTTTTTTTTTTTTTTTAAAAGGTCAAGATTGAATTCATCAGAGAGAGCAAATGATGTTCCAATCCGAACCTAGGCTTAAACATTTCTGCGACCACTAAATCCGAAAAGGAGAGAACCAGAATTTCTCAAATCTGAACTCAAAAGTGATCGAAGTTTTTTTTTTTTTGTTTGAAAGTTCAAGATTGAATTCATCAAAGAGAGCAAATGGTGTTCCAATCCGAACATAGGCTCAAACATTTCTACGAGCACTAAATCCGAAAAGGAGAAAACCAAAATTTCTCAAATCTGAACTCAAAAGTGTTAGAAGTTTTTTTTTTTAAAGGTATATTTTTTTAAGGGCGCACATAGGTTTCCAATCCGGTCTTATGAAACCCTAGTAGATAGATCAGCCCCCAGGTAAGGGTAGGATTACTTAATGAATCCGTTTGGAGGACCCTTGCCTCAAACAGTCTAGCTTCCTCCACACTCTGGACAAGGCTTTTCTTAGATCCACTTTAGTCAAAGAACGCAATTGGTGCAATGTTAGTGTTTTTTTTTTTTTTTTTTTTAAGATTTCTAATGGACTCATCAAAGAGAAAAGATGGCCCAATCCCCGATACGAACAATAGCTGCAAACATTTCTGTGAGCTATCAAGTTCGAAGATGAGAGGATCAAAGTTTCTCAAAATTAAATCCAAGAAAGGGAGATCAAATTTTTTTTTTTGAAAGAGTTTAAAATGAGATTTTTTTTTTTTTGAAAACCCCTATCGGACTCATCAAAGAGAAAAGATGGCCCAATCCCCAATACGAACAATAGCTGTAAACATTTCTGTGTGCTATCAAGTTCGAAGAAGAGATGATCAAAGTTTCTCAAAATTGAATCCAAGAAAGAGAAATCAAATTTTTTTTAAAGAGTTTAAAATGAGGTTTTTTTTTGAAAACCCTTATCGGACTCATCAAAGAGAAAAGATGGCCTAATCCCCGATACAAACAATAGCTGCAGACATTTCTGTGAGCTATCAAGTTCGAAGAAGAGAGGATCAAAGTTTCTCAAAATTGAATCCAAGAAAGAGAAATCAAAATTTTTTTCGCAATGAGAAAGAATGAATGAAATCCCATCTCATGTTTTTTATTTTTAGATGCAAGATACAACATAGGCCACCAACTAGAAAGGAGCCAAGGAATCGAAGCATCACGTTCTCAAATGAACGGGTCCCACCTAGGGATGGCAACGGGGCGGGTCGGGGGCGGAATTGGGTTGCCCCATCCCCGCCCCGCACCTCATGGGTCCCCGCACCGCCCCGCAATTCAGGGCATGTTAAATGCCCCATCCCCGCCCCGACATGCCCCGCGGGGCCCCACCCTGATTTAGTGCACTGTTAGATTATTTAAATTTTTAAAAATTATCTAATATTAGTATTATAAATTTTCCTTTTCCTGAAATTTTACCTATTTAAAGTGAAATTTATTCTTTTAAGATTTTTTCTAAGCCCTGGAAGGCCACTAATATTCACTTAAAAATATCATATATGCTTTGAGACATTCTTTATAAAAAAGACAACATCTCTCTAAAATATCTAGAACTCCATCAATACATGGTTTTACTTCATTTTTGGTATTGAACTCCACTCACTAATAAAGAGGTTGATTACATATAATTAATATTTATATAATTTATAGTGTTGTTAGTATGATTAGAATAATATTTAGTTACTAACTATAATTTACCTTGTTATTTCTAATCATAGAAGTTATTATAAGCGTATAGCATGATATATCTTGTAATGTTATATCAAATTAGTATAATTTATATTGTTATTAGTATGATTAGAATCATACCAATTATAATTTACCTTGCTATCTCTAATCATATATGTTATTATAAGCTTAAAGCATAATCTATCATTCTATTATATTCGTTTTATTTAATATGATTTATCATGTCGCAATTTAATATTATATATGATTAAAGTCAAATAAGCTTAGATAGATTTTTTAACAACTTTAATTTCATTAGATTTGAATTAGAGGGAATGGGATCATATTATATGCTTTTATAATGTCTAGGTTTCAATCAATTACATGTTTAACTTTAAAAAAAGTCTTCAATCAATCTACTTAACCCTTAATAACAACATAAAATCAATATATACATTTACAAACAAATATGTTTATTTATTATAAAAGAAATCTAAAATATATATTGTTTTATAGGATTATTAATTTCGGGGCTGGGTATGGGGCGGGGCAACAGGGCGGGGTGGGACGGGGCAAGTAACAGACCCATCCCCACCCCGCCTCGGGTTCAGGGTAAGTTTTTTTGCCCCGTCCCCGGCCTGTCTAAGAGTCGGGGCGGGGAAAACCCGTACGAGGCAGGGTGGCAATCCGGGTTGGGGCGGGGCGGGTTAAAAATGTCATCCCTAGTCCTACCGGGTGTGCCAACTTGATGGACCCAGCTTTCGTCCTCTCCTTCCACCCCGGGGCTGCCAGGGTCCGGGGAGGAGAAAAGCGGGTATCAACATTTTTTTGTACAGGTATGCCAGATTTGCTATTTAACTTGGAATTTGAAGTGGTGATTCGGAGATTCACCTTCACAAGTAGAAAGGAAATCAATTATTTTTTCTAACTTTTCAAATTGCATAAATATTTAAGAAAAGAGAAAATTTTAATTTTTGAATGCCGTAGGCGGTGATTTTTTGTTTGTTTGTCGTGAAAGGCGATTTGGTGCCGTGAAATGCGATTCGGTGCCGTGAAAGGCGATTTTGCCATGAAAGGCGGTTTACAAATCTCATCAATAATGAAAGACAAGAATTGTGATTTTTTTATCTCTTTGAAAAATACAAGATACAATAGAAAAGAAAGAAAATGGATTTAACTTCTCAAGAGATTGTGGGGACTCGTTCAGATCGACGGTCGCAAGTCATGTATGGACTTCGCTATCGTCCTTCAGATGAGAACGCTTGATGCTTTGATTCTTTTGGCTTGGCTCTAACATCATGTTTTTAGAGGACAAAGACCAAGGAAAGGTCCTATATCCAATAAAAAAACCGAATAAACGGGCTGAAAAGCCGCGTTTAGGCCATGTTGTATAGAAGGAGAGGAAGAGCTTTGCCTTGGGGGGTGACCCCCCAAGGGACTTCGATCACCTTGTGGTGTTTCTTGCAGCAGAGTAGTAGGACTTCTTCAGAATTTCTCTGGGATTTTCCAGATTCCGGCCTTCTTGTCGTGGATGTGTGTAGAAATGTATGCTTCCATTCCCTTTGGAATGACCCCCTTTTATAGGCTTTTTAGTAGCCATGGGGCGGTTTATGAGCATTGATAGCCATGATGAGAGGATTGATGGCATTGATGCTCCATGATGGGAGGAGTTACAAGTTTTTATTTCTTGATTTTGTAACTCCTTTTTATTGGCTTGTGATTGACCGATAGAGAATGATGGGCATTTAATCGCCTTTAATCTCCATGATGAGGGGTGTTTCATGGCTTTAATACCATGATTGCTTGGACTTGTAACTCCCTTTTCCTTGAATCTGATTGGGCCGTCCAAAATAATGGGTTAATGACCGCATTAAGTTGTCATAAAACGGGTCAATTAACATCATTAAGTGGTCGCCGGGGGCATTTAAAGAGTCGCGGGCCGTGCCGCGTCTTTTGGAATTCTTCTTGTGATGATCGCCGATGGATTCACATGTTGTTTGATGTCGGATGGCGATGCAACTTCAGACATTGATTGATGTCAGTGGGCCGGTGACATCTGTCTTGTCAATTTCTCGATTGGTCGGACAGAAAGTGTACTTTCTTGGTCAGCCGGTTGGCGATCTTAGAGCGATCAATGATGATTGCATACTCTTGATGGCGGATCCGAGATGTTGATGAAGATCAGTCGATTCCAAGCATCAAGAATTGGATTTTCGGAAAATCACAAGGGCTGAAACTCCCTAAACGAGAAAAGGATCGGAAAACGGGCCACCCGGCGGAAAATCCGGCAACCCGGATTTCTAGGGCCGCCGACCATGGGGCAAGGTCATCGGCGACCATGGGCAATCGCCGCCCTCGACCATGGCGTTTTGTCCCCTTTTGGTCGTCGTTTTCCGGCCATTTCTTGGTCTTTCCATTCCTTTTTTCTCCTGTATTTTTCTTGATATTTTTCCTCAATTATTGACTTGATTTTCCTGGAGAAAACCTGACGAGAAACCGCGCAAACTGGAGCACAAAGTTTCCCATTTTTTGGAAAAGCCGAAGACTTTGTAGCCGATTTTCCGTCAAGAGTCGAAACTAGGTCAAACAATGTCGGGATGACACAAAATTTGAGGTGAAGCCTCCTAAGCAGTAGATAGGACCGACCATGGGCTTTTATTTGAGTTTTGAAGCCTTTTGGGGTCCCGTCACTGCTAGACTTGATTTTGCCGCGAAGAAGATGTCGAGCTTTGATGTGCGGTCAACCGATGTCCGATCCATTAGCTCCGATTTGAATGTCATGGTTCCAGGGTGCTCCGCGGTCGGTAGGCTTGATTTTGTTTAGGAGCGTCGAAGTCTAGTAAAACGTTGTCGGAATGACCTGAAATTCGACGTGTAGCCCTTTGGGAGCATGTTGAAGCCACTCATGTGCTCTTTTTGATGAGTGATGGCCTCGGTGGTTCTCGCCGCCGAAAGGTTTGATTTTGCTGCTCGAGGGTTGATGGAGGGTCAAACGTTGTCGGTTTGACTTGAAATTGACAAGGAACCTTTTGGAGGTATTTTGAAACCATCCGTAGGCTCTGATCGAAGTTTTGATGTCTTCGACACTGTCGCCGCCGGGAGCACCTGTTTAGCTGTCAGAGGAGTGAAGTTAGGCCAAATGATGTCAGAATGGCTTGAAACTTTATGTGTACTCCTATTTTGGCTGTTTTGAACGATCTTGCAGTTTTTGTTTGATTCTGACAAGATCTGATACTTGAAGTAGCATTGCTTGTTTGTAGTAGGATGCAGCTTCATGTGGTTTCTTGAAGTTGAGGAGGCAAAGTGACTTTTTTGGTGTCAACAAGGTCGTCCTTATCTCACATCCAACATATATGCCCATCATGTTTCATCCCACAATATACTCATTCAATACACAATCTTCATTTGGTGTAGAGAACGAATGGTTTAAGAGGTAGGCTCTTTTTTTTTAATCATTCATTTTTTTTAGTCATCATATTTGATTAGAGACTCTTAATTACTTATTCATTTTTTAATATAAGATTAGTTGATTTGAGTTTCTGATGCCCGTAAAGTGAATTCAAAGTGAAAAGAGTGCGATAGGAAAATTATTCCTTTTTATTATTATTTATATTAGATTTTTTTAGTTTCTTCTATTTTCTATTGATATTCATTCTAATACTCTCTCGGTGAATGTTTGTGTATCAGATTTTAAGTTGTTTTTTTTTTAACCCAAAAGATGAGAACATATCTTTTCCCATAGTGTAAATATTAATATTTGAATATTATCTTTATAGATTATTTTTGTGCAATAAATGCATTAACACGAAATTGCAGCTTTCTATGGGGTTTTGTGTTTGCACTTTTCAGTTTTAGGATTTGATTTTGTTGATTGACATTAGTGATCATGCATCTTGATCTCATGTTTCCTCGATTTTATTTTTATTTCAATTTATTTTTTTCGTTGGTGTGGGGGAGAAATTGGGGTTTTGTAGACAAAGAATTTTATTATAGATTTGAGGGACGATGTAGCAGAGGTATTTTCTTTTGTATTTTGCTATTTTTTTTTTTGTAGTTCTTTTCTATATTTATTTAATAATTTATATATTACTCATTTTAGAAAACATTGGAGATTACATAACATGATATTTTAACTCTTTGTTAGAGCTCAAGCCAAAATGATTTTTTTAGTCCATTATTATATATATTATATATTATAGTCCAAAATGAAATCCCTAAAATCTCTCATTCAAGTGAAAATTGAAATTAAAATTGAACTCCAATTTCTCAATCAATTGCGAAATTGAGCTCCAATTTGGAAACCGAATCTTATATCTATAATATATAATGTCTATCATAAAATCTTGGCTATTTTGACATGGAGAAGAGAAAGGAAGAGACGAGTTGCATAGATTTTAAGGAGAGAAAGATCGAGAGATTTTAGGGAGAGATATAATTAGGTTTGAAATCTCTCCTATTTGATGTGACCCTTTTAAACGAAACTTTTCTTTAGATGGGACTTTTCAAAATGGTTAAACTAATCTAACTGGTCAAATTATTGAGGCTTTCTCATAAAATCCATCCTTCGATCACACGTCAGTTAAATATTATATATGACTCATAATATATATAACTCATCAATTTTGAAGTGAAGTACTCAACTAATTTCAAACGAATTAAAGTGCTCTCATTTTGAAATTAACAAATTCTATTTCTTGATTATTATTATAGATTTTTATTTTTATTGCATTTTTTTACCATCTCAATAAACTTAGACTTAAATTATTTAAAAATTATTTTATTTTAAAATTAAAAATTATACTGCCCGTGCTACGCGAGGGCATGTTTTGCTAGTAGCATTCATATTGATGTCCATGAGATTCCTTCCCTTTCTTGTTAAGTTGATTGCGAATTTTTAGCAACCATTAGATATGGTGGGGGCCACGAAATTCAAAAATAAAAATAAAAACTAGTTGTGCCAAGTCTTGAACTTATGACCACCAACTCGAAATCCCAACTCCCCTCCAACAAGCGTATATGCTCTTTGTGTATATCTTTTCTCAAATGGGGTTTTAAACCTCTCCGAATTAAGCTCAAATATGCTCGGCTCCTTCTAAATCCTGCATAATAAGAAAAATGCTATAATCAGAACATTTGAGACAAAATAAATAGCTAACAAATTCAAATAAAAGGGTAGTTATTAATATTATGCCATGTATATCAAAAGCTACCCATAGTTTTGATGCAACAGAACCGGTATTCCTGCCAGAATATTCTTTTTTTTTTTTTGCCTTTTTTCAACAAACGACAATGTCGTTGCTTAATATCGAGATTTAGTATCAACGTTATCGCTAATTCGTCAAATCTGCTTCTTCTCCGACTTTTATCATCTGCGATTGCTGGTTTTCTATACCAAAATAAATTAGAACAGAACTCTCCCCAACATTGAATATTCCTTGTGGTTGTTGATCTCCATTAACGAGGTAGGCATAGCACAGTTTGACCTTCTTTCATGTGTATCTACCATAGAGCGTAATTTTCATGTTTACTTTTCGAGAAAATTAGTTCATTAGGGTTTTGATATATATTTTGTTCATTTCATTATGTTTGTTGTATGATTATTTTTGGGTGGCTAAATCATCAAGATAAGGACCTTTTGAAGAACGAGGAAAAGAAACCACCAGAGAAAGAAGGGAAAAATGTGGAAAATGGGGTTTCGGGCGATTTATATGGGTTTGAATGCGACGACATCATTGTTGGAAGTAGGTGGGCCTCGTGGACAAAATTTCAAAACTTTTGACCCACTTGAGTCAGGGATCAAGTACCCATCAGGCCAAACACTATATCCAGGATGCATAACCCTCAATCTCATGATCATGTACAGTAAAATTCTATCTAAAAGATAGAAACAAGTAGCACTAAACATTCACAACGATCCACAACATGCAAGGAGTAAGTCATACCTTTGGAGCCCGGCAGTGCTCTAATGGAGAACTTGATGACTTTCTTTTATGTACAGTTTTTTTACAAAATAAAATCAGAATCTCCAACACCTCTTATCCTTCCACGCTATTACCCGAATCAGATCTCTTTTCTCAATGAAGATGGGTGGAATTTCTAAGAGAAAACCCAACTCGAAACTCCAAGGAACTAGAAGAGGAATAGAGGAGAGAGATGAGCAACAATTGCACACAAAAGGGGTTGGACGTTTTCTCCAAATTGATGGACGTCCAAGAGGGGTTAATTCCCTTTTATAACCATTCAAGCCTCCTCCTTTCCTAATTGAAATAGAAGTCTCACTTCCACAACAATTAGTAAGTATACTATTACCACTATTAGAAGTCATACTCCAAATAGAAATAGTAACTTTCTAATTCCTTCTTTTTAGAGCTCAAGTAGAATCAGTATATTTCTAATAACTTGGGCTAGCGTGGGGAGCACTAGGGGTTCCATAGCAAGCTGGCTCCAATTAGGACACCGCGACCCCACATCTCATGTGCAATCCGAGCCCACAGTTAATTGCAAATAACACCACTATATAAATGCAATTGTACCCCAGTCTTAAGAATAAATTACAATAAAGACCCTAAACTTCCCGATTACTACAAGTAGGCCCCTCTATCAATATCCATGGATCAATTGGAATAAATATGTCTCTTCTAATCTTAGTTCCACATCTTATTATCTTTGAGCCCCAATTAATCACTATGATCATCAGTACCATCCAATTAACTCTTAATTGAGATGGGTGCGCACTTACTAATGACAAATCCATTAATTGGCACAAGGGGCTAATAGAGATAGATTCCATCTTGATCATTCAATGGTCCCACGGTCCTACTACCACATACCCAAGACACCGAAATGTTGACCTACAATTGGCCTCACTCATTGGTGACTCAAAGCAAATGAATAGATAGAAACTTGAGTTCATCAATGTCTCAGGATTGAGAGCATATTGCTAGGAAATTATGAGAGCAAACCTTATAATCGAGACAGAATTCCATAAGGTGCTTCTCATGGTCCTTCAATACATCCAATGTACCAGCACCATGATCCAGAATCTTACATTCTGATGATCGAGACAAACCACACTATCTCATAGTGATCAAAGTGCTGCAACCTTATCAGATGAGATGCCCAGTCTCATCACTGGTTGTGAAGCTATTTAAGTATAAGATTTGTGACGTATGTTTCCCGTGTGTGGATCTCATCCATACACATATATCACATTTAATATACTAATGAAACATGTTTCAACTCATGAACCATTATGTGATATGTATTGGTTATGTGCATGAAGTAATAAAATAACATTCATCTCATGAAAGTAAAGCATGATTTTATTGATTAATAAAGAAATTAATCAATTTATCACATCAACTGATGGATTGAGTCCATACAATCTAACAATCATCACACGTTTAAATCGTTAATAAAAAAAATAAAAGTGGTCACAGGGAACCACTTCCGTACCATATTGATTAGTGGCGTGTTTTTCGATTAGTGGCCATCTAGGGTCATTTTTTTTGTAGTTTTCTCTAAAATAAGAGTAGAAGTAAACTAAACTTGAGAGAGCAAGTTGATCTGGCCTAAACTTGTAATTTTATTTCTAGTCTAATATTTTAAATTTTAACCCTTTAACCAAAAGTCTTTAGAGTCTCCTTGTCCAATTCAAGCACACCCAAAGATTCTCTGCGGTCGCCCTCTTAAATGTGTAAGGAACATCATGAGAATCACCTTCTGAGATACAATTTCACATCTTACCAAGGTTGGAAACTCATGATCCATACTCGACTCTAACAACTCTAAAATACTAATTTGGAGAGACTCAACTCAATGACTCAAGAGAGTCACCTTCTTTAAAAAATCTGTTTTAACAATAGATCAAGTGCTTATACATTTTAGATATACACATATTTACATGAATAATTATAATTAATATAAATTAGTAGATCTGTTACATTTCACTTTGTCAATTTTAAATTACTAAGTCCAAGCTTAAGCAATTAATTATTTATATTTAACTTGGCCGAGTTTACCTTATATTTGACTTAAATCTTTTGTGAAATCGTGGTGGCTGCCCGAGTGAGAGTCAACAATCGACACCCCAAGTTTTTTAATCTTGCATCCAACAATGAAATGATCTTGTCACTTGGCCATGATAACCCTGAAATAAGGTATACCTAAATCTGTTTTGCATTCTCAGCTCTCTTTCATTGAAAAATTCAGCAAGCTTTTGGAATGGTCACATCCAAGACATTGCATCTGGCAATTAGTGTTTTGAACCACACAAGTGTGCCACTTAAGAAGCTCAGAATCTCCTCAAGTAGATATGTGGAAAGGACAATATCCAGTGGTTTGTATACACGTGGCTTTGATGGAACTGAGGGTTTCTGGGTCAGTCACCTTTGAAAGATGAAAATTTCTTGGCCATACAAGGCTTTTCCAAACCAAACTGACCCAACAACTACTTGAAAGTCCTGTCCGCTTTTGAGTCACTAGGGCCCCACTTGTGACATGCATGACTTTAATCAAGATGGTGGGGCCTACATGAGTCATGGAATGAGACACATGGGGAAAAAAAAGGGCTTATTTAGTCAGCACCACAAAATCATTTCTTGTTAAAATTGAAAAATCCTTGGGGCCAAGGACTGTTCTTGTCTTTGGGTCCCCGAATTTTAGACATTTTGGAGTTGGCAGTGGCATCTCATTTTGATAGGCGCTGCTTTCAGCCATATTCCTCGAATTTTCTATGGTGCTGGACAGCCAAAGAGGGTCTTCTATTTGATGGTGTTGTGTGAATTGGTCTAAACTTTCCAGAATGAATGGTTAAATCCCTTCCTTGATGTTCTTGACCTAGTTGCTGTTCCTCGTCTGTTATTGAAAGTTCTCCCTTTTATCAGAAAGAAAAAAAAAAGAATTTATTTTACATCTATAAACAACATGTATGTGTGGTACTTGAGCCCAACTCGACTATTAAAAGGGCCCAAAATTCAAATTTAGGCTCCTTCCCAAAGCCTGAACCCAGCTGAAAGTAGGTTGGGTCCAGGTCAAGCTCAAGCTGGCCCGATGCATGAGCACCCGTTAGGAGAGGTGATATGAATGGCTGGATTGCTCATGTAAAATATGTTCCATGGTGTAGGTTCATCCATTTGAGGTGAAGAACCATGAGAATCCTTGTTTGAGAGATTTATGAGAATTCCAAATGTTGCCTCCAAAGTAGAATTACAAATGCTCAACGTACTTCCATATAGCATGTGGAGTGCCTTTCATGTGATCTGAAATTTTGAATTCTTGTTTCAAACAGAGTATTTGGAATGCTTGGGGGACAAGATGTTCCATGTAATATGAGGATTTGATGATGCAACAATGAGCCTTATGACAGAAGCCCAAGAAATTCACCAATAAATTGAATAGAAGTTGAAGTACAATAAGGGGAGGCTAGTCACATAGTCATCTTTCCATGCATTGCATCAATAAAGCATACTAACAGTTACTTAAGCTCTTTTAAAAGGTCTATCTAGCTATCTTGCTCTCCCATCTGAAATACCATCTAGCTCACTAGAAATGTGCAGTGGAAAGGAGGAGAAGATGACCCAAATCCCTTCCAGCCATTGGCGACAAGGTGCGATCAACTGCGAGCTCTGCAACTCTCGGGCAACCATCTACTGCCGCTCAGATGATGCATTTCTATGCCGAACTTGTGACAAACATGTGCACAAAGCCAATTTCTTGGCACTTAGGCACATCAGATGTGTGCTATGTGAATCATGCCAAAAGCCTAAACATCGCTACATCATCGGATCATCTTTCGAATTAGCAACTCCGTTCATCGGCGAGAATTCTATTTTTCTTTCGCTTTGAGCATTGTGATTTTAATGTCGCCTTTCGCACCTTGATTGAATTGAAAAGGAAAAAAAATGATGCCTTTGTTTGTAGCCTTTGGTCACTATCAGTTAGATTTGATTTATAACAATACTGATGGATATATGTTCTCTTGTGCGTTAACTAGAAATCACGTTAGGTGGAGAGTTTTCACACCTGATATTAGTATCGGGCTATCTGTCCTGCTGATGAGTTTGATGCTGATAAGGATTTGGGTTACTAAAAAAAGTTGATGTTACGATTAATTTGGATCCTGATTTTTGTGTAATATTGTTTCAATTGTGGAGCAGAATTTATTGGACCATTTGGTTTGGGTTATCCTAAGTGTTATTAAAGTCTATAATTTTAGTTTGAGAGGAATGGGTTCCTTAATCTATAATTTTGTCCAACATCTAAACTTCTATGCATATCACTAGGATACATGGGCATTAAGTTATGGACATCAACCGAATCCTAGACTTGATCCTGGATCTTTTGGCTCAGGTTATGTTACACCCCGTCTTGAGTTAATCGAGATTAATGCTAATTAATCGTGTTTAATTAAGTTAATTGTGATTAATAGTCAAATTAAATTAAATTAGTCTCAATTGATTGAATTGAGCTTAATGGAATCAGTTTGGATTGGGACTAAGTCATTTGAAATGGCTTTGAACTTGGTTAATGAGAGAGAAGGGCTTTTTCTTAAATACCAGTTGTCGCATATTTCGTCGAATACGGTAACCCTTGATATCATCACGTGTATCTGAAAGAGTACATCAATTTTCATAATAGACTTGATTGCATTTGATCTCAAATGGATCAAATGAGTCTTCATTTAACTTGAAATGTGAATAAGGTTATGAAGAAAGGGCTATGTGCAAAATTCTGTTTACATAAGGTAAAAAGAACTCAAACTTCATTTTACTTTATCATTCCAGCAACAACAGCAGCAGCAGCAAACTCAAACCCTAGACTCCTTTCTCCATTCTTTTTCATCAATTGCCTAAGCTAGAGGCTATGCAAGTGATTTTGGAGAGAAGATTTCATTTCTTCATCTTCTTCATCAAGTTTTTCTTCATTTTCTAAGAGCTAGCGTTAGAGGGAGATCTTAGATTTTTCCTTCTTCAAACTACAAGTGAGTGTTTAGTAATTTTTTCAGAACTTCCAAGCTCTGTTAGGTGATTTGGAACCTTTTCCATCTTATACATCCCATGGGATTATTTATTTTTGGGTGTTCATATGATAGGTTAGGGTTTCAATTAGAGGAAATTGTCTCAAATTGACATACAGAGAGGGATTTTGTCATTAAACTTCAAACAGAGGCAAGTATACTCATTTATGTTGATATTAGATGCTAGGAATGTTGTATGGACTCCTGGAGTCCAAATACAGAAATTTGTTTCAGAAACTTCTGCAGAACTAGGCATAGTTCAGTTAACCGAACAGGTGACCGAATACATTTATGAAATTAGAGTGAAAAAGTGAGCTTGTTGGTTCAGTAATCGAAGGTTCGGTTAACTGAAGTCCTGACCAAGTGCTGGAAGAAGGCTAGCCGAGTTTAGAAGGAATTTTGTATTTTAAATTCTGATTTTCAATTTTAAAAGCCTATTGAATTGAAGGGCTCTAGGACTACTAAATAAATGATTTTGAGTTCAATTACTTGAATTTGATTATCATGAGTAGATAGTCAATCTTTGACAAATCCGAATCTTTGAAAGCATGGTAAATCCTTTACCTTGGGTTTATGGAAATGAATCAAGGCAAAGTGACGGTAAAAGCATAATTTAAACCTCCATAGGTGATAATGAAATGGATTCTAATGTACATTTCACATACAATGTAATACCAATCGAGAATAACATGTACATTAGATAACCGAGAGTTACACCTAAATGGTTGGTTTGAGACGAAAAATGAATAGAATCGTGAATTGTCTTAACTCACTTTGCATTCATATTGTTATTATTGTTGATCTCAAGTCTATATTGTGATTTGCATTGATTTTATTCCTTTCATTAGCTATGAATGGAATTTGTGAAATTGAATTGAAATCCAAAAGGGATTGAACGTTGACTTGAGTATGTATTTGATTTGAATTGATTCCTTAAGTCTGGGACCACTTAGTTTTATTATTAAAGCTCATAATAGAGCTGAAATGGGTTGAATGATTAATTCCTACTACAATAGATGGATTTGTGAGCTTTCTGAACCTCTGTGGTGATGCCAATTGTTCCTGGCCTGGACATTGGTCAGATCCCACTATATATTTGTAAATTGAATGAATACTTCCATTTGGAATAAATGAAATGAAATGAAATACTAATGTAGTTGCCAACTAGTGTATGATCCTGAATTTGACTCTTATTGCATATATTAGTATCATTGTACGAGTAATCTACAATTGTTATTGAGTAGAGAATTGTCTAATGTTAGATTTAAACAGACTTAGTATGAGTTACAGCATATATTATCATAGATCTGTTTTATACATTGTTGAATCGTCGTGTTCCTTAGTATTATTAATGGTATTACAAGCCCAATTGCCAATGTCGGTCCTGCAGAGGACACAACGCTAGCGAAGGAGACTGCTCCAGTTCCTCCGAGAGGATTAGTTGAATGGAACGGCATGGATATCATTTGATTTTGATATCTGAGAGCGAAAGAGAAATAGAAACTTTTGGAAACCATTTTTGAGACCTTAAGGTGCATGCCATCATGCATTGTAATTTAAATATGCCGATGGTGACATGGTTAGAACTTAGTAAATTTGTAAATATGTATATTCATGTATCACGGAATTGTAGTAATTTACTTTTCCATATTTGATATCATATTTGTATGTCTTCTGCATTGTTATATATGTATACGACAGGTGTGATTTGTATATCTCACTCGCGTGAAGTATGTATATCCCTTGTGGATTTCATTTTAACTTTGGTCAATTCGGAGTTCACGGGAGTACGTGTGGTCGCGCCTCGGGATTTTCCCAAATGTAATCAATTCTCGAGCTCGGGTCGTGAAAGGTTATCCTTTAGCTAACTAGGTAATGAAGGTCCATTGGCAACCTTGTATAAGATATTTTCAGTGAGACTTAGAATTAGTGCAATTCTTAACACTTTAAAAACTAAAGTTTTCACTTGTTTATATGCACTATCAGCTGTAAATTGTATATTATTCATGTTAGGTGCACTATTTTTGTACAATTAGTGTTTTCAGTATAAGCATCTTCCAATAATCATGAACTTTGAGGTTGTAAGTTAAAATATCAGAATTTCAAATAATTTATTTTTGGTGACTGCAGTTCCTTAGTAATATCTCGAGAAAGCCCAGAATTGAAACAATATCCAAACATTTTCCTAGTATTATAGTTTTTCAATGACACTGTCTATGACTATGACTAGGGCTATCAATCAAGCTCTTTGAAGAGGGTGCCCGGCCCAGCTCGACCCACGAAAGCCCTAAAAAGCAGGGCTTCTTTTTTTTTTTTCTAAAGCCTGAGGGGTAGGGCCCTGTTTTGAAAAGCCCGCAATCTTGAGAGCCGAGCTAGGGCTTGACTTATCTGGCCCGAGGGGGCCCGGCCCGGCCCTCAATTTATTAAATATGTAAATTCTTTAAGAGTTTTATGAATCTGCCTTAAAATTTTCAACAAGTAAGTACCCATCTATTTATTTATTTTTACCAAAAGTGATTAGAATACATAGTTTATTGGTACAAAAGTTAGATAGTGTAGATATCTTTTGTAGAAATATGGCTTTAAAAATGAAAAAATATTTTGATAAAAATTGAGAGCATTATAATAAAGTATTTGAAATGGTCATACTTGATCTTCAACGTAAGTTGTTGTATTTAGAGTACGCTTTAAGAAAGTTATATGGATCAAGTGAAGGTATGAGTATTCATCAAGGCAAAACTCTTATAAAGAGTATTGTGTGATTTATGATACACCTATCACGACAATGTCAAATGTGGATAAAGTTAATTTAGTAAAAAAACAAAAAGGCTACTAAGTTTGAAGATGATTTTTTAATATTGGAAGAACAAATGATTCAGACAACTGTTTTGGAGGATAATCTGAATTAGATTGCTATTTGGAAGAGTCAAGGAGTAAATCTACATAGTTCAATATATTAGATTGGCGAATATTTAATTCATCAAAATATCTAGTTATTTCAAAAATGTCTCGTGACATTTTAGCAATTCTAGTTTCTACGATTACTTCTGGATCGGCATTTAGTATAAGAGGAAGAGTACTTAATCAATAAAGGAGTTGTTTAAAATTTGAGACTGCAAAAGTCTTAATTTGTGCACAAGATTGGATATGTTCGCAGCAACACAATGATAATAATGCATTAGTTGATCTTTTAGATATTCTAAAAGTAGATTGAATAATTAAATAAAGAACTATTATTATCTGTTTTATATGTATTAACATATACATAATTATTGTCATGTGCTTTATATTTTACATTATATAAATTATTTTTACCCCACCACCATCCTTTAAAAGAAAAAAGGTTTTTAACTCCACCATACTGCCTTTTACATTGTATTGCCGATCCCTACCCCAGACAAAGGAGGATGATTAGCATTAAGTTGGAAGTCGGTGGTGGCAGCATATGAAAGACTTATTTTTTCTAAAGAAAAATAATCTTCCTTTCTTTTGGCCCTGGCCTTGAAGGTAGGGTAAGGGCCAAAAAACTACAATAGGCCCGCTGTAAAAGTAGAGGGCTTTTGCTCGCTTAGGCTCGGCCCGCACATGCAAGGGTAGGATAAGGGATGCCCGGGCCCGGCCCTTTGACAGCCCTAACTATGACACTAATCTGGAGTGTATTCTTCACTTTTGTTTAATCCCAATATCATCATCAGAATCGGACTCTTGTTCTAACAATGTTGAGGTCTCCTACATGAATTCTATTTCTCCATTGCAATTTATTGAGGGTTAGATTTTTGGATAGGTTCTATTTCATACCAAATCTTATCGCTTCCATTCGAAAAGGGCTCCTTATCCCAATAGTAAAAAGTGCAATTCTCATTGGGATGTCCATGCTTCTAACCTTGCCTCACCCCTCATTGCATATGTGTGAGTTGTTTTTATCTCGCACGTGTGAGTTGTGTCTCCCCACATGTTTGTGTCTCATTAACTCGCATGTGGAAGTCTCACAGGGTCCAAGCTCCTTAGCTGGGTTACCAAAAGAAATCATATTACTTCCTTTCCTCAATAGAAACACTTTTAGTTCTCCATCAAATCGATTAGTTCTTATATTCTATGACAAACCAGAATATAGAGACTGGCTGACTACAAGAATGGGTGATGAGTATTAGATTTTGTAAGACGGAAACTTAACTTAGATTTTTATAATTTTAGGACATGGTTTTCCTTTTCGTTTCCTTTTCTACTCCAGCGTGTCATCACTTAAAGTGTTGACGCATCATGGACACCACTCAATATTGAGTAGTGTTGACACCAATGTATCACGAATAAGCCCAAGGATTGACCCCTGGGGTCTTTGGAAATTGACACTTAATATGGCAATCCATATATAAGTGGACCCACAAATGGAGCCCACATCTTTCTGACTCGTGATTGGGCACAATTATAAGAATGATTCCCGGATATATAGAAATCATATTTTTAGTTGAGTAGGTTTGGAACTCTTTTATCTTTTCTAATTAAAATTTTATTTTCGGCAGATACTATGAAGAATTATTACTCTATTTTGGTTTTGTAAGTATGTAAAAGCACTTGCTAGATAGTTGCAGCTACCATGGGAGTTGCCTTGAAGATATATTGTTTGTCTTTGCTTTTCATTTGTGATCCACCTTGGATACATTGCATGATTTTTATAAATCACATTAAACCAATAAAACTTTTTGCACATGAGCTTTTAGGTATCCAGGCCGGCAACATAAACTTACCTTTCTACCTCACAGCCTCTCCATACAAATCTTTTCATCCAGGAAAGCTCGATTCCAAGAGCAGTGAGGAATCCTCGAATGTACTACTTTCTCACTTTACTAAACATGACCACATATGGATTATCATATTCTTTATTTTTAAGAAAAAGAGTTTGATATTTTTGCTCCTCTTCTCCTTGTGTAGGCAAATTAAGGTTGCATTCATGTGACATAAATGGCTCCGGACAAAGAGGAAAATGGTTCTAATTTTCTATGCTGGCATTATTCAATTGTTTGATGCGACACATTTTCTTTATAGATTTCAATTTCCTATGAGTGTTAGGAATACAAAATTCCTCTTCTCCATGAAAACTGAAAATCAAACTCACGGAGCATAGAGTCCTCTCATTGGTATACGAACAAGTCCTTAGGGAACATTAGATTATCATTACTTTTAATTCCATATAAAAAGTGGAGCAATATCCAAAGGCATGTAATGTTGGGTTGAGTTGCAATTACATTGTGGTGGGCTCATGTGCATTTCACATGTATGAGTAGGGCCCAATCCTCTCCGCTATTATTTGTTTCATTTAATCTTCTCTTTTTTCCATTTCTTGTCATTTCCATAACCATTCAACCATCATTGAAACGAATAATCATAGTGTTTATTCCTAAAGACCTATTTCTTTGCTAGAATTTCAAGTGTTTGTCAAGAATTCTAGAATTTTGCTGATGAAACAAGTTCCATGTTTTCATTTTTTAATTTTCTAAGGTGGGTCCCACATGTGACTTCTAAAAGTGGGCACACATACCATGTTTTTAAAAGTTGGGCCCCATATTATAATTCCTAAAAAAAAAGTGGGCTCCATGTTTTATTTTGAAAGGCGGCCCCCAAAGACCAAGATTTTCAAAAAAAAAAAAAAAAGAGGTTTCATATTGTAGTTTTTAAATGTGGGCCCCGCACTGTGATTTTTAAAGGCGGACCACATACCATGTTTTCTGAAGGTGGGCCCCATATTATAATTCCGAAAAAAAGTTGGGTTCCATGTTGTAATTTTAAAGGCGGGGTCCCCAAGTACCACAATTTCTAAAACAATGGGTTCCAAGTTGTAATTTTTAAAGGTAGGTCCACATGCCTTGGTTTCTAAATGTGGGCCCCATACTGTAATCACTAAAAAGGAGGACTCCATGTTGTGTTTATTTAAAGGTGGGCCCCAAGTACCACAATCTCAAAAAAGGTGGACCTCATATTGTAATTTTGTAAATGTTGTACAACAATTCCTTAAAAGTGGGCCCATGTCCTAATTCCTAAGGTGGGTCGCATGTTGTAATTTCTAAAGGTGTCCTCATATATAGTGAACCCTAAGTTAGGGCCACATTGTAATTTCAAAAGGTGTGTCGCATGTAATTCCTAAAAGTGAGTCCCCTTCTCACAATCACATAAGGTGGGTTTCATGAACCACAATGCATAAAATGTGTGGAGTTCTTTTATGTATGAAACAGAGAATTTATGAGATTAAGGATGCATGAAATCCTCAAGTGGAAGACCAACATTAATGAAATAGGAAATTTAAAAAATAACATAATTCAACAGCATTCCAAAATTCTATCATTTAAGACTCCACCTAGTTTTTAGGAGGGATATTCAAAAAGTGAGGAATATGTCGAGTCCTAGGCTCACGGTTCGGAACCAAGTAGGAACTAAATCCAGACTTGTTTAGGTCACGGGTCCAAAAAAGGACCCAAACCCATGCCCATTTATTTACCGAGGCCTAAATAAGGACTGAAACCCGATTTTTAACAGGTCCAAACCACTGGGTAATCGAAAAATTGAAGACCTATTTACATCCCAAGTTTTTTTTTAACCATTTTCTTTTTATGAAAAGAGAGGCTGCAAGAATATTCATTTGTAGAATTTTTCAAGTTTTCGTGACATTTTTCCATTTTAAACAGTAGGTTGAAAATCTTACTTTAAAAAGGGGTTGCAAAAAATATTCGTTGGTCCTGCAACTACATGTCGTGATGAGGGATCATCTTGGAGCCTAGGAAGCATCTAACACTTTTCTAAGCTAATTTGTATCAACAATGATTGATTTGACCTCCCGATCTACTACTCTAGGTTGGAGGTGGTTCAGAAGTTATGTACACGGGATTTTTTAAACAGAAAGTCTACTTGTCCCGACCGTATATCCCGACCGTATATCCCGATCCGACGTGTCTGACCCACCTGGCGCTGACCTGTATGATGTTTGGGCGGGAGAAAGCTGAAAAGAAAAGAGGGAAATGAGTGCATCTCTTCTCTCTTGAAGCCCAACGAAGGAAATTGCAGCCCTTGAGTGCATCTCTTCTCTCCTCTCTCTCTTGAAGCCCAACGAAGGAAACAACTTCCTGCAGAAATCTCCTCTCTCTGCTGCAACCCTTTTCTCCTCTCTCTCTTGAAGCCTTGACCTGGTGTGCTCTGTTTTTTCTCCCCTCCCAAACGAGACTCCACATCGCTGGAAGCCCTTGAAGGAAACCCTTGAAGCCCTCTCTTGCTTTTCTCCTCTTTCTCTTGAAGCCCATGAAGCCAACGAAGGAAACCCTTGTAGCGTCCATCTCCTCTCTCTCTCGAGTTGCAGTGCAAAACCATCTCCTCTGTCGTTCTGGTATGTGACCGTTCTCTCTCCATACATTCTCATCATCTCTTTCTCTCTCTCCTGAAACCTAGATAAGTATTGATAGAAGAGAAACATTCATATGAAAATACACAAATGTCAGATTCTTGAGAGGAAGAAGGGAATACATGTATTTCTTGAATGTTCCCTCTGTTTCACTCTCATCAGATCTCTATTTATTATTTAATTAAATTATAAAAATGTTGAATGGGCTTTTCACCTACAGGACTTCCTATTTCCTCTCCATCAACAAGTTGAATGGGATTTTCAACTTTTGAGGGTTTTAGGTTTGAGGATTGGAAGGAGATGGACAGTTTGAGAGAGCCCATTCAGAAATCTGACTTCCTATTTATGTGGATTAATATGTGAGAATTGGGGATGTTGCATTATTCTACAATACGTGGACTTCCACAATTAGTATAGAGTCGGTCTTTCACAATTCCATTATTTTTCTTTGTTATTGAGACGATGCATTCGTTTGTACCTGGATATCCCGGAATTTGTGGCATTTGTTTGAAACAAGAGTGAAAGATTGAAACTTGACATGTTTCATTGATAGTAGTTTTAAATCCAAACAGTTCAAAATCTTAAGATGACAGGGCATATACTAAGGTTTGAAATGTTATATACTGAGGTTGAAGCCCAGATTGAGAAGGTTGTATGAATGAAATATTGAGGTTTCAGTGTGGTCATTTGGTAAAGTCCACCTCTATTCGATATAAAATTTATTTATTAGATGGATGTGTAGGTCTCACAAAACATATTCAGTGGTTTGAACTCTGTATACTCAGGTTGGTTGAATGAAATACTGTGGTTTCACTGTTTCGTTAAACAAGAGACCAACCTGTGGCCTTCCATTCATACAAATCAATCATCCTTCAATGTCTAAATTTCCCTCTCTATCATAAATTTGACATTTGAATCCAGGAAGCTCAAATTTAGCTAAGAAAAGCTGTCAATGACGATTTCTCAGTTGACCCACCATAGGCTGCTTTCTCGGGCCTCTGGGGAATGAACACCATTGATCCTACATGCACCATGTTTTGGGACATAATCTTGTAACTTGGACAATCCTAGCCATTTAATCAGTTAACTTCCAACCATTGAATGTAGACCATTGATCATTTTTTGTACCAAAAATTTTGCCTTTTCCTAATGTTTGCCAGTAATGGTTTAGAAAGCACACACCTCAGTAACTAGTCTTTACATGACTACCCTGTTTTAGATAGCCAGTATGTAATCTCGTGTATCCAGTAATACAAAGGCTCTAAGACCCCCATGTGGAGAATGAATGCATAGATACACCATTTCCAATTCCAAAGAGGAAGAGTTGTTAGGAATGGCAAAGTGTAACATGCCATTGCTGCCATCAGACCATGAAGTAGTATGAAATTATCCCTGCCCAAACATAAGATAGAATTCAGACACAATTCCAAAACCATCAATACAAATACAACTAACCCATTTCAAAATAGTATTTGACTGAATGGAAAACCAAGAGAGTTGGATCCAACTAGCATTACTAGTTCCATTCTCTGTCTATTTGCTTCAAATAAACCCTGCTTGAGAACTCTACGGTTTCTAGTAAAGAATAGAATGTTTGAATATGAACTCCAGAGCTGATAAAATGAGGCCACTGAGACCACATAGGATGAGAATGAGCATACACTTGAATTCTCTTTGGCCATCTTCATACACCAATGAGTGGAAAGTCTTTGCAACAAGAGGGCCATATAATACATACTGCAGAAGAGAACTAGAGCAAATTAGAAAAAAATAACATAATTCAATAAAGAAACTATAAGAAACATGAAATAGAAATAGAAAGTATTGGCTGTGATATGAACATCCATGCATTGAAGCTACCTAAGTTTTCCCAAGTCCAAGCTGACAGGGGAGCTACCATCTTTTTTTCTTTTTTGTTCTACCTCGTTTCCCAAATTGAGAACCTCACAACCCCAGTATGATTTTTTCAAAATCAAGATAGCATAAGCCCTCAAAAAAAAAAAAAAAAAAAGGATTACCCAATGGATTGATAAATCCAAAACTAACATAAAAAGGTGAGAGAGAGAGAGAGATAGAGATAGAGAGAGAGAGAGTCTTAAGAGACTCTTTTGCAAGCTTTTTTTCCTTCACACCACCACAGAATCTCGTCACCTCCCAAACTCCTTACTACCATAATCTCCTAACCTTCCAAACTCCTTAAATAGCTAACTAGGCAACCAAGTCATCAAGCATCAGTTAGAATTAGACCACAATCAATTCCCTTTATTATATATATAATAAATCACAATCAATTCCCTTTATTATTTATTTTTACTAAAAAGAAATATTTTTGGGCGTTTCTTTTCCCCGATGAATTTGTTAATACCCTTACATGTTATTCCATTTCTTTTCCACATTATCACGTTTGCCTCTGTTGTTGAAATGAAATAAAATGATGTTTTCTCAAATTTGTTTGACGAGTTTATTGGCTCGCTCTCACACATACTCACAGTGTGCTTACAGGTGCGTTGGTGGTTTGGTATGAATGATATGTAGGCTCAAGTTAAGTTGCTAATGAAAAAGAATAAAAAGTGAATGTTATAGCATAGATTTACAAAATGATGCTTCATTTTCTCAACACCATGCATTTCTTTTATCGAGTTATTCTAAACACCTGAATGCTTTATTTATTTTTTAGGAGCATGGAAGAAGATGGATTATCACGTGAATTTGATGGAGACAACAATGAAATTGAAATGGGGATGGCTGGGCATGAATTAAACATCATTGAGATGGAGAAGCCCTTGGAGGGAGGCGAAAACTTAGAAGAGGTAGTAATGGAACCTAAGAGGGGAATGAAATTTGGTTCCATTGAAGAAGTACATGAATATTATGCAAGATATGCTAGGCGAATCGGGTTTGCTGTCGTCCAAAAAACCTCTAAAAAAGGATCAGATGGAAAGAAGAGGTTTATTACAATTGCTTGCACTAAGGGTAAAAAGCCAAACCCAAGTGCAAGTAACCCAGTTCAACCCCGTCCACAATCAAGAACAAATTGCAAAGCAGCGTTGAATCTTTCTCTGCAATTGGACGGGAAGTGGCTTCTGAACTCATTTGTGCTTGAGCATAACCATGATATGAGTCCGAACAAAGCTCGATATCACAAGAGTAATCGGAAAATCCCACCACATGTGAAGAGGCAACTTGAGTTGAATGACAAAGCGGGTATTAGATTGAACAAGACTGTTAGCTCATGTGTGGTAAAGGCAGGGGGGCATGAGAATCTAACATGGTTAGCAAAGGATGCACGAAATTACATGGATAAACTCAGACGTTTAGAACTCAAGGAAGGGGATGCCGAGGCAATGCTAAGCTATTTCAAAAAAATGCAGCAAGACAACGGATCCTTTTTTTATGTCATGGATCTTGATATAGAGCATCGAGTAAGGAACATCTTTTGGGCTGATGCGAGAAGTAGAGCGGCATTTGCTGAATTTGGTGATGTTGTCACATTTGACACCACTTACTTGGTTAACAAATATGACATGCCTTATGCTCCTTTTGTTGGTGTGAATCACCATGGACAGTCGGTGCTATTAGGTTGTGGATTGATATCACGAGAGGACACAGACACATTTGTTTGGTTGTTTCAGTCCTGGCTTGATTGCATGTCTGGGTGTCCTCCTAGTGCCATAATCACTGACCAAGATAAGGCTATGCAAATTGCGATAGGAATAGTATTTCCTGAAGCACGACATCGGTGGTGTTTGTGGCATATCTTGAAAAAGAAGGGTACTACAAACATACAGCATGTAAAGCTTCTTGAAATCAGCAATCAAATCCAACCCCTTCTTATCCAACAACTTCTTTTTGTTCGATGCAATCTTCTTCGAGATTACTTTTAAATGCTTCTCTAAACTTTCCGTTCCTATATAGTTGTTTTCGATATATTTCTCCAAAAATTCACATTCTTCTGTCAAAACTCTTGGCCCTAATTGTATTATTTCTCCATTCATATTCAACCCCATTATAAGCGCAACGTCTTGAGGTAGAATTCGAATGAGCTTTCCTCTAAGTTGAAATGCACTTTTTTCATTATCCCACCTAGTTATTATCGTTGATAAAAAAGTTCGCTGGCATTTCAAGTTCGCAGGCAGCTCTGTGAAGTGCTTAAAAGGTGTTTCTCCAATCGTATCAATATGAACATCCTCTAACTTTAAATCTTCTATAAACTTGACAAACCTTGAAAGGCAGCATTTAGTATCTAATTTTACAATTTCAGTTGTATTTTGGTTGGCCTGTATCAAATTACAACAAAAGAAAAATAAAATAAACACAAAATTCAAATAAGAAGATACTAATGAATTGAAGTCATGTTCAGTGATTACCATAATGCTATTTTGTTATCCTCAAACAGAATCAGTGTCCCTGTAATAAGAAAATGAAGCACAATGAGATAGAGTAGTCATCTTAAGATTTTATACAAATACCTAAGGTCAAGAAATTTGCATGTCTATACAAATCCATGTGTCACAGCAACATAAATTTCACTTTTCAACAAATTTTTCATTCATTGATCAGTATACCATCCTCTATATGAATGGAAAGTCTTTGTTGACTATGATATGAATCAACAAAAATAGGCATCTTTGCCACATTGGTCTAAACATCAATATTTTAATCTCTTGATATACGGTAACAATCATCAACAAAAGGTGACAGAGGTGGGGCCTGGTATCCAGCGTAAAGACATCATGCTCAAACAGTGCAAAGGTAAAAAATTGCATTATTCCTTTATAATTAAACAAAAGTTAAATGAGGAAAGCTGCAGCTATTTGTCTATACATGGACACACAGTTTGAGTTATTCACAAATCACACTTAAATGCCATAGGCCTTATTGATATACCTGGATCAAGAAAAGATAGAAAATAGATATTCAGTCATCATCCCCCTAATTCAAATCCTAAGAAAGTCCAGGTCTTATTGATATGCCTTAGACCCTTAACCTCTCAGCTCATATCTTTCACATATTACCTCTTTAATAATTCTTTGACGGAACTATTTTTAACATGAATTTTTATGTATTCAATTCCTATATAATGTAATGCCGCTAGAAACATGCACCATGTATTTATTAAGGTGGAAAGAGGCTTTGTATACTAATAATCTGACTATAGTTCAACTAATCTAGGTGGTGTGTGGTGAAGTGAATGGAGGCTAATCATGGAAACTGGGCTTTAAATGATATTCATGGGATGTTGTAGAGCATCTGCCAATTGCACAATCAATTAAGCATAAGAAGCAGCAGGGAGCATGTTGGGAGGTACAGATGAGACAGGAAAAAAAAATGAAATAAGAACACTTGGAAAAACTAAATAGATTCTGTTCTGTCCTAAATCAAACTGCAACTAGCCAACTACCCATTTCAGTCAATACTCATTAGTGTAAGATATTGAGTTTAGAAAGGACACTAGATGATTGCTGGGTCTTCGGTTATTCACAAATCACACTTAAATGCCATAGGACTTATGAATACATCTCTATTTAGGAAAAAAAAAAAATGAAGCCTAGTGATTGAAGTTCTAGTGAATAAAAAACAATCGGTTTCCATCTTCATACATCAAATCCCTGACATACTCTTTTAATAATCTAATCAAAGATGAAAGAAAATGTGTAGGAATGAGATGGTGATTTCGTGTTGTTACTTGTATCCCATCATCCCTATCCCCTTTAAACATCCCATTTGCAAAATAGTTGAAATGCCCACTTCCATTGTTATTCCCATTGTGTATAAAGGGGATGTTTAAAGGGGATTGGGATGAGGGGCTTCAACCTCAGTATATAATGATTCAAACCTTAGTATATGCCCTGCCATCTTGAAGTCCGAAGATTTTTAGTGATGAATTTATACCGAATAGAGGTGGACTTTGCCAAATGACCACAGTGAAACCTCAGTATTTCATTCATACAACCTTCTCAATCTGGGCTTCAACCTCGGTATATCAAGATATCAACCTTAGTATATGCACTGCCATCTTGAAGGATGGATAGCTAATAAAGTTGAGCCAATCAAAGACAATTAAACCAATCAAAAAGATAAAATGACAAAAGAACACCAGTTCAACTAAAAGTCTGACATAGATAAGGCTGTTTTTCTTATATGTAACAAAGGTTTGTTCCAAATACCAAAGTATAATAGATATATTTGCAATACAAAAGCTATGTACTTTATCTTCAAAAATATGTTCACCAACTGCAAAAGATCATTCTGAGGTTTAAGAATTTGTTCGCAATGGATAAAAAGAAAGAAAATATGTAACCTGAATGCAGAGTTCAGCTATGGTATCTGGTGCGTTGAACTCAAATTGGATGAGAAATTGGTTCATGGTCTGAGCCATAGATTGATAAGGTCGTTCCATAAATGCACCACAGGATACAAAAAAGATAAGAGTTGAACGATCCTCCCCATCCAGTTCATGGGTATTTCTATGTTCAATGCTTTGATGGTCAAGACCACTTGACCTATGAGAATTATATCGAAAAATTTAGCACAATGATGTACTTCCATTGTCACAATAATGATAGTTGAAATACAGGACACATAGCATGTAGTTTGGGCGGTTCTACCTTATAAAAGAGGGTTTGAGAGATATAACCAATGTTAAGGAAAGTCACTAGCATTGAGAAAAAAAGGGGGCACCATGCTCCATAAGTAGTGCAGTGTATGAGAAATTGATTAAACATAGCCTCACTCTCATTTACATTCCAGTAAAAATTCTTTTAGAAGTTGTCTACAAAAATGGCCCTGTTCTCATTTGTATTCAAGTTGAAAATCCTTGAGAAACTATCAAAAATTTTCAAAGCACATACAGGTTTTAGAAATACAGTGAACCAAAAACTCACTGATTTATGTTGTTTTATTGGTAAGAAATCAAAGAACGTGGAAATTCAAACTCTCAATTCAATCAAAAGCTACAAAATCAACCATGGAAGAAACCAAAAGATGACAGTTGGCTGTAGGCAAAAAGATACAGTTCTCCATTCTCCCATAGAAAAGTTCCATACCAAATATCCAATTGTCAATCACAATTTCACACATAAATTCCAACTGTAATGGAAAAAATAAATGAGTTCCAAGTTCTCATATTTCTTGAATTCCCAGCCTTCTATAAATGACCCAAAAAAAAGAAACACAAAACACAGATCCAACACATTGACAACAGAACCATGAACAGTAAAAACCAAAATTTTAATATGAATGGGAAAAGATAAAACAATTAAAAAATAATCCAACAGAATGAAGAAAACCCACTTCAAACAGACAAGAGCTCAAAAGCTCTAATCACATCCATGCACATCAAGAACACCCAGTGGCCGACCCACATCTATTCCCTTCTTTAAACCCACTTTAAACCCAGTGATGTTTAAATAACAGATACTGGGAACATTCAAGAAATACATGTATTCCCTTCTTCCTTCAAGAATCTGACATCTGTGTATTTTCATATGAATGTTTTTCTTGAATCAATACTTATCTAGGTTTCAGGAGAGAGAGAAAGAGATGATGAGAATGTATGGAGAGAGAACGGTCACATACCAGAATGACAGAGGAGATGGTTTTGCACTGCAACTCGAGAGAGAGAAGAGATGGACGCTACAAGGGTTTCCTTCGTTCTTCAAGGGCTTCAAGAGAGAGAGGAGCTTCAAGGGCTTCAAGAGAGAGAGGAGAAAAGCAAGAGAGGGCTTCAAGGGTTTCCTTCAAAGGCTTCCAGCGATGTGGAGTCTCTTTTGGGAGGGGAGAAAAAACAGAGCACTTGTTTCCTTCGTTGGGCTTCAAGAGAGAAAGGAGAGGAGCTGCACTCAAGGTTTTCTTTTTCCTCCAACGATTTCTCTCTCCACCGATTTCCCCCTTTTCTTTTAAGCTTTCTCCCGCCCAAACAAAAGATGAATGGGCCCTTCATACAGTCAGCGCCAGGTGGGTCGGCCACGTCGGATCGGGCCATACGGTCGGGATATACGGTCAGGACAGATAGACTTTTCCTTTTTTAAATGCACCCACCCTATTCAATACTTGCACCCACTCTATACCTATAGGTGCATTTAAAAATTAATTTCCTTGAGTGTGACCACCTGAGAGAGAGAAACTCTGTATACTAGACTATCTTATGGAACAGGGTTGTCATGGCAGTACCTTTGGCTGCTGTCTGCTATCAGCAGCACCATCCACCTGTCCGTACCATTTTTTGGTTTAATAGGATCTTTCAGTTGCAATCGCTGGTGTCACCTCCCCATGGCCCACTTGCATGTGCTTACTTGACACCCCACATGTGATACCGACCCTTTCCATCTTATTGGGTGCTTTGATGTTTTTAAAAGATGCATGATGGATTTAAAAATGGTGGGTGTGAAAACCACATGGCCCACACACCATACGCCGAACCATCAAAACCAGACAATTCATTGGATTATGTAATCATAACGGTTGAATCTATGATTTCAAAAGATACATAATTTTATTCTCCCTGACTTCCACAAGAGACATGGGTCTCCTAATTGTTTCAAAGTTCGAAGTTCAGTATTGGGTGATGTAAAATTGGGAAATGGACCCCTGGGCTATGCGGTGTCTTATTTTATAGAGAGGTGGAAGGCGATGGTGTAAAATTGGGACATGCATTCCTAGGGAAATGCACCCCTAGCCAAAACTAGTTAAATCACTTGTCCCGAAAAAGAAGGATCGGGTCACTTTCGTATTATTCGGTGTCTTATTTTATAGAGAGGTGGAAGGCGACTTGCAAGTGGCCCCACTTTATAAGTGTCCAAGTCCCCACTTGCTAGGAGGGGGTATCAAATGGTCAGGTGGTCAAACGGTGGGCCCACTTGCAAGTCTTCAAACGGTGGGCCCCACTTGCTGGGAGGGGGTATCAAACGGTCAGGTGGTCTAACGGTGGGCCCCACTTGCGTGCGAGTGAAATCCATTGATCGTGAGTTGACTTGTCCAGAGGGGATTCAAAATCATTAATGGGCCCCGCTGGTGAATTGTAAAGAGGATGGCCTCTCATTCACAATATAGAGGATAATGGTGTATGGTCCACTGACTCACCAAATTCTAGTGATAGTGTAGAATTTCTTTTTTAATAAAAAAAATAATATAAAAGGTCTGTAAGGTGTTAATCTCCGAAAACTCATCATCTATCATACTAGATTTAGATACAATATTAACTTTTATTGGGGATGTGTTTCTTTGTATGGTAATTTGAATTCATAAAAAAGGATTGTTAGATAGGATTGATATGCAAGGATGTTAAAACGGTGGGGGCGAACCCCACCATAATTCTCTTTTGGGAGTGTAAGAAAAAAATTATTGGAAAGGGGGCAAATGTTTAAAAAAACATATTAAAAAAAAAACATATCCTATAGGGCTATGATCTGACCTGACCATTTGGTTGATGTGATTGTGACCACCTATATCTACCTCATTTATCTCTCTCTTGACTACTTTATCTTTTACTACTTACAATCACACTCCATAAATCATGTGGAATACAACCCAATTGGCCATGCAACGTCCCATCCCCCAAGCCTGATGTGGTCTATAGACCAGTTATGATGGGGTTTTTACTTTTATCTTTGTATGTCGGTCCAATACAATATTGAAAACCCCATCATAAGTAAAAATATTGAACAAAGATAACAATCCCACAAAGATAAAAACCCCACAAAAAAAAATTTAAAACAAATTTATTCAAACATATTTACACATGTCACATCAGCTAATCTTCCAACACAATGGTTTCATTCTGAGAACGCATATACATGAAAGCATTAATTCGCTCCGCATACGGGGTAGCCCATGCAGCCGCACAATCATGCTTGAAGTGAACCCATTGAGGCATAATGGGAGGCATCGGTAACCATCTGTCAATGCAACCTGGACGTAATGATTATTATTTACGGACCCGATAGCGATTGCAACATGTTGATACGACGGTGGTGGAGTAGATCGAAGTGGCAAATACGTAAAGCTCTGTACAGCACTTAAAACATGTAATACAACATTGAACTTCGAAGCAATTAAGAGACCCATGTCTGGCATAGTCATCCATTGGTCAATCGGTGCTTCTCTATCTGATGCAAAAAAGTTCAGTGAGTTGTAAATACAAGTCCACTGGTCATCACTACCAAATATTGCAACATACCGTGTCCTGAATGCGTGCAACTCTTCTATTAAGTTATACCGGATAGTTGCCCATGCATCTTCGTGAAGACCGAGACAGACAGCTATCGCCCGAAATCTGCAATTTCCATCAGGTTTTACGTCTTGTACATGCATAATGTAAGGATGCAATATAGGTGGAAACTGACGAATATATGCATGTACAGAGTAGTTGTAAATAGAGGAGCAACTGTGTCTCGCTGGTTCCTGAAACTGAAAAATATGTGGCTCAACAGGGGTATTTGCTGCAACTTTTTTTTAGAGGAGGGGCGTCCACGAGTGTTCGTCTTAACAGCAGGTTCACAAATTGAAGTTGCTGACGGTGTAATTATCTCCCCCAACTTTCTTAAAAGACTGAATTTACCATGCCTTGTTTGTTGCTTAAACTGTTCCGTGAACACTTGTAGCTCGACGTCACAATCGATGTCATCGTTTTGAAGAGACACACACTGTGATAAATCTAGTTTTCTCCAAAAATTTTCTATGGAATCAATTGGTATGGGACGACCATCGTTCAAATATATTGCTTGCTCGTGCGCACATGGTAGTCCGTAGCTCGTACGAAGTAGACATCCGCATTCGTAGGAAATTTCTCCGACATCCTTAGACCGCTCAAATTCCTTCAAAATTAGATGCAATGCGTGGCTTGAAACGAAACCACATAATTCCTGGAAGTACGGTATATTGAATCGATGCTGGACGATAGTTTTGCTTTGCTCAATACTCGCTTTGATAGCTATGTCCTGTGATTGGATGACTTGGTGAATAAACAACAGCGATGTCTCCAAATCTGACTGTGATGACTCCAAGTATCGTTTCAACTTCGTATGCTGGCTCTCAACTCTATTAGTTGTCTGGTTTCCAAAATGCAGATATCTGTCGGTCCAGGCGGATACAAACATCTCCTTATACGGTGTCAACCATACATCCTTAAGATAATTAATCATACCTGGAAAGTTTTGTAACATTATCTCAAGGTCCGCCAATTTGCACCCATACGCATTCTCAGTTTCAGATTCCAGCAACATATTCCACATTTTGTAGAATGCATTCCAAGATTTGTTGTCTGTTATTGATGGCCTGCATTTGCTCAAAATACTCCTATAAATGTGCCACCTGCAGAGTAATTTTTTGGCCTCGGGAAATACTTGGGCAGATGCATTCATCAAAGCCAACTCTCTGTCCGTGACAATAACTCGTGGACCGGTGCATCCATCCATTGTTGACTGCAGACACCTTAAAGCCCATGTATAGTTGAACATTTTTTCTGAGTGCATGAAAACAAATGCTATGCAAAATGTCAAATTAGTTGCAGTCACGCCAACAATCTCAAGGAGAGGCATCCTGTACCTGTTTGTTTTATATGTTGCGTCCATCAATAACACGTGCGGGAATGCACGCCATAGCTCTAATGATCTTGGATGTGCGAAGAATAAATCTTCAAGCTCATTGGTTTCAGCATTTGTTCGACTCTCGAAAATGTATCCTTCACGCTGTAGGAATGACATGACAACTTGCATCTGGGTTTTACCGGCTTTCTCTGCAGTCCGAAATTTCTGGCGTGCATTGTATATGGTCTCAATGGTAGACACGTTGTTCGGATTCCGCTTCTTCAACGATGTCAAGATATCTCGTGGCTTCACATTTTTCATAGACAGATGTTGCACCAACTGGATTTCGGATTTAGAGAGCCGACCAGGGTATGGATGTCCCTCCATAAATGATGCAGGGGCATGGTTATGTGTTCCACATACCACCCTTGCCATCCAGTCATCACCTATTTGCATTTTCACCCCTTTCACTCTGAAAGGACAATCAATTCTTTTTGTGCCTGTAACCTTCGTGGAAGTTTTCTTGCTTCTGTATGTGCCACCGCGATCACATTGGAACAACAGTCTAGCACTCTTCCCGATTATACTAGTCTCTGACCTTCTAATGACAATGATATATCCTAAATTGCATCCAATATTTTGAATCCAATCAATTAGAGATTGGCGCGAATTGAATACCTGAAAATGTATTAATTCGGTTACAAATTAACAACTTTTTATTAAAAATTGACAAAATAAAACATAATTGGAATTGAGTTAATATCATACCATGTCGGTGGAAAATTCATTTGTAACATTTTCATCCACATTTTCGTCTTCTTGTTTTATTTCGTTTAGGAGAATATCATCCTGACAATAATATACATTCACTTGAGCATCTGCAATTAATAAAAAAAAATTCCTGAAATAATTAAAGAATTGTATATTTACCTGATCACTTGAATCACTTGACAATCGCAGATCATTGGCCCAAATTCCTAGTTGATCCAAATTCATATCTTCTGCTGGTATGTATAATGCTTTGGAAACATAATCAATCCAGCAATAGGATCGGAAGGAAATGACAGTAGAGTAAAGATGTTAGCAGCGGGGCTTGCTTTTTATCCAGTATGGTAGAGATGTTAGCAGCTGGTAATGTAGAGCGAAAGTGATGTCCTTTTAACATTAATCTCAGAGATGAATTATTAAACATCCAATCATGCAATGCATATAAAAACAGTTACAATACTTGACAAATAACTTTAAAACATCCCTCTACATTAATTAAAAAAAATGCATCACTCTTCTAACTTATGATTTTCCATAAAACCAATAACATTACATAGGAATCACCTCTACACCTTAGAAAACAAAGAAAACTAACTTACAATGATTGTCTTCTCCAACTTATAAAAATTGAGGATGTGTACACTTGAAGTAAAAAGCAGTTTGGAAGCTAGATGGTGATGCAACAGTGGCGACAGAGGCGGAGCGAGCTCTGAAAATATTGATATCGTTCAAGCTTCCACCGTCGCCTTCCACCTCTATATAAAACAACATACCGGATAATACGATGACCCGATCCTTCTTCTTCGGGACAAGTGATTTAACTTTTTTGGTTAGGGGTGCATTTCCCTATGGGTGCATTTCCCAATTTTACACCATCCTTCTACCTCTCTATAAAATAAGATACCGCATAGCCCAGGGGTGCATTTCCCAATTTTACATCACCCAATACTGAACTTCGAACTTTGAAACAATGAAGAGACCCATGTCTCTTGTGGAAGTCAGGGAGAATAAAATTATGTATCTTTTGAAATCATAGATTCAACAGTTATGATTACATAATCCAATGAATTGTATGGTTTTGATGGTCCGGCGTATGCTGCGTGGGCCATGTGGTTTTCACACCCACCATTTTTAAATGCATCATGCATCTTTTAAAAACACCCAAGCACCCAATGAGATAGAAAGGGTCGGTGTCGCGTGTGGGGTGTCATGTAAGCACATGCAAGTGGGGCCGGGGGAGGTGATACGTGTAAGGCGATGATGCTGATATCAGAAGCAATTGCAACTGAAAATGCGTGATCGTATCAAATCAAAATATGGCACGGACAGGTGGATGATGATGCTGATAGCAGACAGCAGCCAAAGGCATTTGGCTTTATACACATCGTTCTTACGACATTTCTGATAATGATAAGACTAGACACATTTTGATTGATTACATAGGCATAAAAAAATCTAAAGCTTAATGTTGTACCACGTGAAAGAGGACGAAAACCAAGGCAACAAAATACTGCCATGACACTCCTATCCCATAGGCTACTACATAGAGTGGGTGCATTTAGCAGTACCCGTCTAGAAAGGCTATCATTTAAGACTCCACCTAGTTTTTAGGAGGGATATTCAAAAAGTGAGGAATATGTCGAGTCCTAGGCTCACGGGTCGGAACCAAGTAGGAACTAAATCCAGACTTGTTTAGGTCACGGGTCCAAAAAAGGACCCAAACCCATACCCATTTATTTACCGAGGCCTAAATAAGGACTGAAACCCGATTTTTAATAGGTCCAAACCACTGGGTAATCGAAAAATTGAAGACCCATTTACATCCCAAGTTTTTTTTTAACCATTTTCTTTTTATGAAAAGAGAGGCTGCAAGAATATTCATTTGTAGAATTTTTCAAGTTTTCGTGACATTTTTCCATTTTAAACAGTAGGTTGAAAATCTTACTTTAAAAAGGGGTTGCAAAAAATATTCGTTGGTCCTGCAACTACATGTCGTGATGAGGGATCATCTTGGAGCCTAGGAAGCATCTAACACTTTTCTAAGCTAATTTGTATCAACAATGATTGATTTGACCTCCCGATCTACTACTCTAGGTTGGAGGTGGTTCAGAAGTTATGCACACGCCTTTCTAGACTTGGCATCTGGAGTAGTTCACCTTTTTTCTCTATAGTCGGTTCAACGAGTGGGGCCCATGCCATAAGAAATTGAGTGTAACCACATATCATGTTGCACGCCAGTCGGTTCGAAACAATTGCAATTGTGAATGCCTCCCAGGTTCCCACACCCAATTTCCTCTCAGGGTCCCACGCCTATCTCAAGTAATAAAATTGACAAATTGATATTTTGGGCTCAACAATCTAACGTCGCAATGGTTTCAAAATACTATTTAAAGGAGTATCACGTCAAATTTTTTAAATATATATATATATAATAAAAAATAAAAATAAAAATAAAAAAACAACATCATCATCATCATCAACCTTGTCCCTACATGAATTCCAGAAATTCCAACAAAAAAATGGCCTAAAGGAGGTATATTTAATGTGAATTATAAGTAATGGGGATTTCTAATGTTGATCTTAGAGCATGTCCCCATAGGGTTCTAAATCCTATGTTAGCTGGAACTTTGAATACAAATACATTTGAAAAGTCACTTTTAGCATTTTATATTCTCAAAATTCCAACATTCTTAATGTTGAATGGCCTTGAGAATTTAGAGAATTACTTGTGGGACAACATTTGGATAGTTCTTAATTCTCTTGGCAAGAATTCTCTAAACTTTTGCAAGCAAAAAGCCCTAATGGATCGCCAAGGAAATGGAAGGGCCTTTTGTAAGAAAACCAAGACAGTCTAGTCTAGATCTGAATTAGTTTAAGCATGCATGCACGTGATCTGATGGATCAGACTTGGATCCATTTATAGGGTCCAAAACCCTCGATGAGTGTAGCATAAATTATTTTGGGAAGATAAACCAAAATCAATTATTAAGTCTTTGAAATAATGTACAACAAGATAGGCCCACCTACTCCCCAAACCTCCCTCTACCAATAAGGATGTCGTCTATATCTAAGTGTATGTTGTGGAAGAAGAAAGACTAAGAAAAAGAATATTAGAGGGAAAAGAGAGTTTTCTATTATCTCATTATGTATATCAATACAAAAGTAGAGATACCTATATATAGGCAAAGTAACCCCATAAAAGAGGAAACCAAAATCTAACCCTAACTCATCTCAAATGGGAATCCACCTAAGATCCATATCTTATAACACTCCCCCTTGGATGACCACCATTCAATGATAGTTGCCTCATTAAAAACCTTGCTAAGGAAAAACCCAGTGGGAAAAACCAAAGCGAAGGGAAAAAGAATACAACATTCTTCACGATCATTGAGCTGGTGTTGGACGTGTATAATGTTACCTCATTAAAACCTTAACTAGGAAAACCCAGTGGGATAAAACCTAGAGAAGGAAAAAGAGTACAGCGCACAAATGTCCATGGGTAGCATACTTCAGGAGGCTCCCTGATAAACCACTCCCCCTGATGATAGCAACCATTTACATAGTTTGATAGTGAACTCTACGCATGCCAATCTCATATACAAACTTCTGGAATACTGATTTTGGCAAATATTTGGTAAACAGATCAGCCAAGTTGTTACTCGAACAAATTTACTTAACTTCAAAAGAAAATATTAGAGGGAGAATATTAGAGGGCTTTCTATTATCTGTACAGGTCCAGCTATGGTGGATACCTGTCGTGGAATGAGCATCAATTTTGAGAAAAATTTCTGATTTTTCAGAATGGTATGTGTTGTGGCACTATCTACCAAACATAGATTGTCCTCAGTTCTATGATCCATACCTTAAACAAAAATAATAGAAACATCATAACTATGCAATCATATGATTAAAAAAATCATCATAAATTAGGACATTAATGAAGTTTTCTATCAAAACAATAATAAAAAAAAATCTAAGAAACATGCACTTCAAATGAACTAAAAAAATTAAGTTTTTAATGTTCAAAGAATCATAGGTCTTCTAGACCATGCCAGGGGGTGCCCCCAAAAGGTTATTAAATGCCTCATTTTCCAGATGTTGGTTATCTTCATCCTCAAAGAAGTCACGAGTCTCCAAGTTTTTAATGTCAATTGGAGGACTCTCTGATGTTATTATATCCCAATTCCAGCCTTCTAGATCATTTGTCTCTGCTTAATGAACAAAGGCCTTATATGCTTTGTATCGTTCCACCACTTCCTTTGGTGCACGGCAAGTGCGTGACCAATGCCCACTTTTTCCACATCTATGGCACGTGTCATCAGGACGGTGGGAAGGATTTACCGGTGGATTCTGGTTGTTCTTATACTGAGGGTCAGACCACTTCTGGTGATTTTTGAATTTTAGTGGATGACCTTTAAAACCACCTCGCCTGGAGGAGTTATGTCGTCCACATCTACTGGAGGATTATGTCTGCCATTCCCCCTACCTCTGCCTTTGTTTGAGCTAAGACTGGCATTTGCTTCAGGAACTGCCAAAGATCCAGTTGGTCTGGAGTTATGATTTTTCATTAATACTATGGAATTTTGTTCAGCAATTAGGAGGCATGAGATAAGTTCTGAATATTTGGAGAAACGTCGCTCTCGATACTGCTGTTGCAGGAGCACATTAGAGGCATGAAAAGTGGATAGCGTTTTCTCCAACATATGTTCCTCCGAAACCTTTTCACCACACAATCTTAATCGTAATCGCAGTCCAAAAAAAATTTCTGACCGTCGAAATCTTTGATCTGGACCCAATAACAAGATGGACTCCTCGCACGCAAACTCGATAAAAAATTTCTCTCAACGAATGCAAATCGAAGCAATGCGTTTGATGCAGAAGTTGAAGTAGTAAAACCAACCCACGCACAGTTCATTACAAAGAACCAAAGCAAAAGGTCTTAGGTTATTCGGTCAAGTGCGCTTCCCGAGGACTCTATTCAATGAGAGAAAATGAAGTCAGCAACGTTTTCTCCTATTCAAGGAGAGAACTCAATTCTCTTTGTTATTGCACCCTTGTCGAGGAGACTCTTATGCTCCAGGAGAGTATTTGAAATGTGTGCAAGGTGACAAACAGCAAGATGACGAACAGCAATCAAGACTGCAACAAGCTCTCACAAAAAAAAATTGTAGTGATCGCACGCAAGCTTAGGAAGGTCTTTTATCTTTTTTTTTTTTTTTTTTTTTCTCGTGCTGATAACGTGTTGTGAAAGAAGAAAGACCAAGAAAAAGAATATTAGAGGGAGAAGAGAGTTTTCTATTATCTCATTATGTATATCAATACAAAAGTAGAGATACCTATATATAGGCAAAGTAACCCCACAAAAGAGGAAACCAAAATCTAACCCTAACTCATCTCAAATGGGCATCCACCTAAGATCCATATCTTATAACAGTGTATGGTTTCCTATAACGCAAATGATATATATGGGCAATATTCATGTGCATCCATATGGTGAGGGACAAACTCACCGGGGCCCTCCTAGGGCCCCATTGATCATAGGACTTTGTGTGTGTGTGTGTGTGTGTGTGGGGGGGGGGGGGGGGGGGGGGGGGGGGGGGGCTCAATCCCAATTTTCTAACCCCGTCATCTGTGGCCAAAAAATTTAACAACTTTATATTAAAGAAAAACTTTGACCCTTAATCCAACGGTCCAATCCATTTGGATTAATGAAATTAAACTCAATTGGTCCAATGTAATTTACGGGGTTCCATATGTGTGGATGATTTGGATAAATCATAAAGTGGCCTCACTATATTGTCCCTCACCATAATGTGGTGAGGGATAGATGCACATTGATCATCAGCCCCAAGTGCAAGGCCGCGATTGTAATAATAATTCGGTGAAGTCCGAGGTCAATCCACAAGGAGTAATTAATCACGTAAAATCTGTCCTATTGAAAAACTATTCTAGCCTATCAAAAATCTATATAAATAAATTTCTATTAAACTGAAATTGAAATCTTATTACAAATCCAAATTAAAAATTACAATCCCAAATAAAAATTCCTAATCTAAAAATCCTAGTCTAAAGACTACAAAAACATAAAAGACATTAAACCACCAATTGCACAAAAGTAAACAAATCATGCATTAAAATAAAAGTCCATTAATAATATCATTCATAAAGAAGGATAAAAATAATTCTAAATATTTTTATTATGGGAAATCACAACATTATATTGGCAAAATTAATAAAAAGACTGCAAAAACACCGCACAAAGTGAGTACTGTCACTACCCACAAACACGCGATGCGGATCCAAGGCGGGACACCTTGACCTCATTAATTGCGTCTTTTAAATTAAATTGAACCAATAAACTAGTAATTTCCTAACAATAACCAAAACTGAATCTTTCCTTACCCTAGATCGAACACATCAAGAAAATAGGACCTGCGCATAATCTCATCTTCAAGTCTTCAATCCCTCACCAATAGAGAAGTAAATGGCTGGTTGATGATGGATCGACGGAGCAACGACAGCGGCGTGGCGGCATAGAAATCCAAGTGGTGGTAGCCTTAGGAAAGGCCTTGGATGAGGTAGTAATGGAAGAAGAGAGAGATGGAGGAAAAAATTGGAAAAACGGAGGAATGGGGTTGCTGGTCGTCCAAGGTGGGATGGGGGATGGAATTGCACGTGAGTCCCTTTTTTTGGCTCCTTTATGTATTTTTGATTACTTGGGTTACATGGTTTTTGGTTTGGGTAAGGATTAGTAGTGTAGGGTCCAATTTGGATTAGGATTAGGAGGGTTTTTGGGAGAGTTTCAAGGGATTTTCCAACTTCTTATCTTCTTGGATTTCTTGGCACACCATCCTACTAAATGTATGATTTTTTTTATATCTCATGCTACTTCCTTTCTTGGGCCCACTTTAGGTTTAATTCAAAATTTGAAACCATATGGGGAGCTCCCTTTTTTGGACGTGTAATGGCTTTGGAAATGTCTTGGACGTGTGAATGCCTTGGGAGAATCTCGGTTTGCAAGATTTCAAATCTTGGAAGCCTATCTTTTAGGAGATCTTAGTGTTAAAATCTTGGATTCTTTTAGAGTTAGCTTCTATCTTGGATTATTTTGGCTAACAAGAGTCTTGCAAATCTCCTTGCATGGTTCCCACCTTGGTTTGAAGATTTCCAAAATATTTGAACTTCTTAATTTTATTCCCAACTTGCAATGGAGGTGGGCCCATGTGTAGCTTCAACCTTGGTTTTCCCTCTTTAGTCCTTTATTTAATTTATCTCTTCCGCGGGTCCCAATTTTTGAAATTCCCTACGAAAATAAAAACAAATATCAAAGAATAATCTATTCATATAGGGAAGGAATTATGCAAGATGCGGGCCCAATTCACATTAACTACATGCATTAAATGTCACCATTTTATTACATCATCAATTAAATCAATGGTGCAAATAAAATTCATCATTTTATTTGTGAATAAAAAATAATGAGAAATTTACGACTTCCAATGCCAAAAATAGAGAAATTCATGATTTTATGTGAAAATGCAATTTTTGGATGAATTTTGATTGAAATTTAGACTTTGATGCCCATAAACATAAAATCATTATTTTTTACTAAAATGGTCCATAATTTGATGATTAAGTCCTTAATTAATTCTAAATTGATGATGAAATTATGTATTTTTAAGGACTCATCACACATGAATATTTCCCATAGTGTATGTGTATCTATATATATATATATATATATATATATATATATATGTATGTATGTATCTATGTATATATGTATGTATGTATCTATGTATATATGTATGTACATACATACATACATACATACATATATATAGACTTGGAAATATTCAGGTGAGAACTTTTTTGTGGGGCCCACTAAGCAACCCATCCAAACCCAGCAGCCAATAGAGACCCCGCCCCTGATAGTCATTGATCCCAAGGATTGGCATGCATCCAAATGGACCAAACCATTGGATTAAGGGTTGAATAATTTTTTGAATATGACGCCATTAAACTTGTGAGCCACGGATAAAGGGCTTAGTGGGCCCCACAAAAAAGTTTTCATATACTATATGAGAACTTTTTATGGGGCCCAACTATGAGTCCCATTTGGGGATGGGACCCGGGGAATGGAAAGATCTATGTTAGACCACCTTAAGTATCAAGTTGGACCCCAACTCTATGCACATAACCCCTTCATCCGTGGCCCACAAGTTTAGTGGCTTCATATTTAAAAAAGTATTCAACTCTCAATCCAACGGTTCGGTCCATTCGGATGTGTGCCAATCCTTGGGATCAATGACTATCAGAGGGGTTCCCTATTAGTTGTTAGGTTTGGATGGGTTGCTTGGTGGACCCCACAAAAAAGTTCTCATATAAAAGGTGAGAGCTAGTTCTCACCTGAATATTTCTGATATATATATATATATATATATATATATATACACGAGCAGGGCTGAAGCTTACTTTATCCTAAGCTAGAATAGTGCTAGTCCCACAAATAAAAGTTGGTTATAACTGTTTTTTGCATGATGTAACTAGAAAATCAAGTTCTGATTGGATTTATCTTGATTTTGGAGACGATCATCATGCAAAAAACAACGATAATCGACTTTGATTTGTAGGACCGGCGTTGTTTCAGCTTAGGATAAGGTAAGATTCAGCTTGGGAGAGCTATATATATGTGTATGTGTGTATATATATATGAGTAAGGCTCTTCTAAGTTGCAGCTTGTATTATCCTATGTTGAAACAGTTTTTGTCCCACAAATCAAAGTTGATTATCTTTGTTTTTGGCATGATGGAACTAGAAAATTCAGTTCCAATGAGATTTATCTTCATTTTGGAGGCAATGATTTGAGGTAGTTTACGATGGAGATGATTTTGCAGACTGTTTCAACTTAAGATAACATAAGCTACAGCTTAGGAGAGCCCATATATATATATATATATATATATATATATATATATATATATGGAAATTCTAAAAAAATTCCCCTTCAAAAAGGGCGTTTTTGCCCCCATCTAACGTCCAATGAGAGGATGTTTTCTATCGAGACTTTTGCTGCAACATTTATCAATTTGCGCTATCTTTTCTCCTCTTTAATTGGAACAACGATTCTCCATGACTTAGAAGTAAACAGTCATAAGTGAGGAAGCATTTAATTGATTCGTTAAATTCTTATAAGTGGGGCCATTAAAGAGTAGCATGAGCTCCTAATGGAAAATCGTATAAGCAAACGATTGCAATCCTCTTTTTAAGGAACGCTATTTAAACCTTGTGATATAAATTCCTAAATTTAAGTGCCACATTATCCTATAAGCAAATGATTGGATCCTCTTTTTAAGGAAAGGTATTTAAGTCTTGTGGTATAAATCCCTAAATTTAAGCTTGTTCTTTATCTTTCTTTCCTAAAGACAATGAAAGTTTTGAAATAAGTGCTCTTAAGATTTTGAACGGATTTGAAGGCTTTAGGGCCTGTTTGGATGCACAAGAAAACACGAGAAAATAATATATTATAGAATATAATCTTTCATTTTCTAAAAAAGAAAATCTTCGATCTGCGTTTGGTAACCTAAGAAAATTTTGAAGAAAAGATTCTTTTCTTTCAAAAAGGTCAATATTTACTCCTACAACTCCCCCATGTAGAAAACTTTCTACAAAATAAGAATCTTTCAAAATGACAATTACAAAGTGGTAAAGTAAAGTAAAGACTTTAGTTCACCAAATCCATCATAATGTGTTTGTTTACATATATGGTAAAGTAAAGTAAAAGTAAATGTCATAGCACAGTAAAGGTGGGGTAAAGTAAAGGTGGGATAGAGTATATGGTGAAGTAAAGTGGGAATGAATGGTGAAGTAGTTTTATTTTTTTAAATTTAGTTTTTCACATTTTATAATAGTTTTATATGGTAAATAAAAAGTGACTTGTTTACGGGTGTGGTAAAGTAAAATTAAGATTGACGTCATATCTTGGCAAAAGGTGAGGTAAAAGAAAGTGAGATGAAGTGTGTGGTAAAGCAAAGTGGGAGAGAGTTATAAAGTAGTTGTTTTTTGTATTGGCTTACTTTACAATACTTTACCACGGTTTTATGTGATAAAAGAAAAGTAAGTTATGGTAAAAACATGATAGTTGAACTTTACTTTACCACACTAGTTTTTTATCAAGACGTGGTAAATCACATATAAATTAAAATATTTAATAAAAAAATTATTTTAATAATGTAATTTACTTTAATCATAACACCTTCCAAACAACTCAATTTAAAATCTATAATATTCTTCAAAAATTGCCAAACAGTAAAAATATCATAATATAATAATATTGTATTATTCTATTCTATACTAATTTGTTCTTGCAATATTTAATACTGTAAATATTTTATTCTGTAGACATCCAAACGGTCCCTTAAAGATTGCAACTTCTTTCATTAACTCCTCTTTCTCTTATTGGCCAAACGAAAGGACATTTTTTCTCTCCAAAACACTCGGGTGTCATGTAGACCTATCCATATATATATATATTATATATATATATATATGTATGTTCATATGCATCATTCCCTCACCATGGGATGAAGGACGATTATGTTGCAGTTTAGGCGTTGGATGAGATAATGGATCCAATGGTTGGGCTTGACCATTTAAAAGGCTTGAAAAAGCAAATTTTCACTCCTCTCACTTTTGTTTCCCTTCGATGCCTCCTCCCACTTTCGTCCTCTCACTTTCGTCTTCCTCCAATGCTCGACCCCCTTGTAGTATGCCCAACATCAAAAAACATAACAAGGACTGGTTTTCTTCCTCATGGATCCGATGCTACAATTGCAACTGTCCCTCCATGTCCCAATGTCTTAGGATGCTATGGTCTCCACACCGGACCCATTCAACAACCCTATTCGAGTGACTTTCATGATCTCTGTCTCTTCATTGAAAATTTCTATTTGCACTCATCCACTTTGCTGAGCCAACCCACATTTTAAAGTTTTTTTTTAATTCCAAGAATACCCATATGTGAATTTCCCTAATTACCCTTGCCTCCATCTTCCTCTTCTCTTCAAGCCATCTACTTCTTCCTGAGTTGATTTTTTCTTCTTATTCACTTCATCTTCCTCCACTCTTCAGGATTTCATCTTCACTTCTACTGCACTTATTTCCCTTTAACAACATTATACTTATTCTTCCACTCCTTTTCATCATCATAAAGGTCCCACTTTGGAAGAACTCATCTCCCAATCCATCTCTCCATTTCCTTATATAAGCTATCACATCACCAATCCGAGGTACCACATTGTGTTTTAGAGAAACTATCTATAATATGGACAAGCAAATGACCATATATGAAGAGAATGTATCGTTTTTTTGACACATGCTTTCATATTTTTTACCATTCGCATCCTGCACGAATTTGCAAAGCTACGCATCACATGTAATGATCGATAATATGAAGCCGTGCATAAGTGTATTGCACGACTCTGTATTTCCGTGCATAAGTGTATTGCACGGTTTCGGATTTCCGTGTATGAGTGTATTGCACGGCTCTAGATTTCCATGCATAAGTGTATTGCACGGCTTCGGACTTCCGTGCATGAGTGTATTACACAACTCTGTATTTCTGTGCAACACAACATGGCTCATCTTATGTTGGCCGAACGTTGGGCATTTTAGCAGGGCCATCCAGCACTGATTTTTTTTTCCAGGATGTTGATTCTATAGGATTTTTTTTCTCCCATGCCCCCCATTGCTACAAATTGGCATAAATACCATCAACTATGTGCAACAGGATGGGAACTTCCTTATGCCACGAACATCGAGCAGTTCAAAGATATCATAGGGGAGTTTGTTGCTACGCAGGAGACAATTCATCTAGATAGCAATTGACTTTGTTGATCTTTACTACGTATCATGCCTAATGTAATGTTATTTTATATTTTTAGTGCAAAATTTTGGATCAGCATTTCTACTTTGATCAACATGCATACTTATAAAAATAAATTGGTAAACAACTTCATCCATTATCCAATGAAAGTACTTCCGAAGATCCAATATCATGTAAATAGTTCAATCCACATCAAAGTTCATCCACAAAAAAATACATAATTCAACTGCCAACCAACAAAATACATGACACCCATAAAACCTGACTACGGTCCTTGTAGATGACGCCTGTATGTAACCGGCAAGTCTTCTAGAACTCAAGTGTACGCACGGTAATACACGTCAGCTGGCTGTCCTATTTGTGCAATCGCGGCACGAAAATGGTTCACAGCTTGGTGGACCTGTATCAGCCGAACAATATATGAATTTAGCAAATGAGTTAGGCATGTAAGATAAGTGCATCGTCAGTGGCGCCAAGCCAGACTCCTCTATATACAATCGCATGAAATCCAGGAACATGATTATCTTCACTCGGCCGCGGTACCATGATCTCAACTTAGGCCAATGACATATACACTTAAAAGCATCACGATCCTGCACAATGTAAGAAAATATATTAAAATTAGATTCTAACAATTCCAATAAGAAAAACGAACCATTAACACATTGCCAAAATGAATGTCATACCTCCCCTCTCCATATCGACATAGCTATGTGTGTCCTAAAGCTGATAAGGACAGAGAGATCCTCTGGACCACCTGGAATAGGACATGAGTGAAGATCCTCGTCCACCCTCTCCTCTGGAATGAGCTGATGTGCATCCTCATCAGTAATATCATCATCTGTAGCCTCCTAAGCGGCTACATCCTCCTCTGACTCCTCAATCGGATCTGGACTTGGATCCTGTGGCGCCTTGCGTCTCCGCTCTAACGCCGTAGGCCTATGACGATCTGTGGTGGATGAGTTCGCAATACCACTCCGACCCCGCGAGGTCGATGGACTACTAATAGCGTCATCGCGCCCTGAGGTCGAATAACTATCACGACGAACTCGTCTTGGCGGTATGCTAAAATATATATCATTCGAATTAGCAATAAATAAGTAAACATATTGCATAGATGTCATTAGCAGTGCATATCCGAAACTACGCGGTTTTAACCCGTGCATTCCACATGCACGGATGTGAAACTCCATGCGAATGCAATCTACACGAATTTGAAGCTTCATGCATATGCACAATGCATGGGTTTTAATCTCTGTGCATGTGCAATTAGCATGGATTTGAATCACCGTGCATATGCACAACGCACAGGTTTTACTCTCCGTGCACTTTCAATGTGTACGGATCTGCGTTTCTGTGCAGAACATGAATCATGTTTTTTCATTTTGTATCTCAACCATCACTGATTTCCTTTCTCCCCTGTCGCATCCCTTCCATTCAATCACAATTGCAACCTACACACTCCATTCCATTTGCATGCACTCAATCCATTTGCATTACATGTTCATTTTTACCCTAAAAAAGATTAACAATGAAGAAAACAAAAATGGAAGAAGTTGAAGATGAAGAGGTACTTGGGGAGATGAAGATGATCTGTCTTTGCTCACGAAGAAGAAAAGATGATCTGCTTTCAAACGTTTCACTCACCACAGCTCAGAAATGATGTCATTTTTGCAGGGAAGGAAATGAGGAAGGACGGAAGAAGAAGAGCAAGTTTGTAATCTTAGGCGGGTGGGCTCATTAGAAAAAGGAGACTTTTGCAGTGGGTGAGCCCACTATGTTAATATACTCAACAAATTGAGTGAGTGCAAATAGAATTTCTCCTCTTTATTTTCTCCAATCTCCTCGTACTCTCGTTTTTAACCAAAATAGAATTTCTTTTTCGTTACATTTCCCGATGTATTAGGATGCTATGGTCTCCGCACCGGACCCATTCAGCAAGCCCATTCGAGTGAGTTTCATCACCTCTGTCTCTTCATCTTCTCCAATCTTCTTATCCTCTCGTTTTTAACGAAGAAGTGTGAAAAAAAGTGAAGGAGCGTGGCCATTTTGAAATTCAAAATAAATGAAACCTCCATTCCAAATCACATCCATTTTAACGAAATAACTGAAAACGAAGAGGTCCGGAAATACACTTCTTGTGTGGACGCATAGACCAACGAAGAGGGCATGAAAGTGTCCTCTTGTCTGGACACATCTCAATAGAGAGAGACCGGCCAAAGCTCTCTTCTCCTTCCATCTCCACATAATATCTTCATCCAGCATGTCAGTCCAGCGTCTCCATCTTCTATAGTTTCTCAGGTTTGTTTTAGGTATCCATTTTTTTTTTTTCAGCTTGAATCTAACAGGATGGGGTTGGATGATGTTATTTCTAATTCAATGTTTGGGACCGATTACACCTGGTTTGGAGAAATTGTGAATGAAAGCCTAGTAGTCTACAAGTATGAGTTTCCAGGGTTTTTTTCCAGATTCAATCTGTTGGGCTGGAGTTTCAGCTTCGCTTTGGTATTTCTGGTTTTTTTTTTTTTTCACTTCAGATTCAATCTGTTGGGCTGGGGTCAGGTGATGTTGTTTCTAATTAACGTATGGGCCATACAGTTTAGGTTCAGGGTTTGATGGGTTGTTTGTAATTGATGTTTGGAGCTAATTACATACACTTCCAGGTTCGGCCTGGTTTTCCTTTTTGTTTTTTTTTTTTTGCCACCTTCAGTCTGCTGTGCTGGGTTTGGGCAGTGTTTTTTCTAAACCAAATCAATCATTCTAAACGGTGTGGTTGGTCTAAATCCTTTGTTTATAATAGTAAATAATGTTCTGCTTTCATTTAATAATTGATCAAAATTACATGGTCTTGAATAGTTCTGGTCAATTCTAAATCCAGAATCTAATTGAAGTTATCCCAAGTTAGATGCAAGTTTCAGATGGTTTAGACTCTGCATTGTAAGGAGTAGATGGTCATATTTAACTTCAGTACATTATATGTTGTACCAAGTTCAAGGGTAAAAGGCTTTCTTTGGTCTTCAATTGAGTCGTATGTGGATATAGTATGATCCAATTGATTAAGCACAGTTTAATGAGGTGGGTCATCTTGAGACGTGAAACTTATCCTAAAAATTTGAACTGGGCCCAAAACAGCTCAAACCCAACCTGTCGCGTTCAAAACCCGACCCATCATACTGGCCCAATCTACCCACTGGAGGCCAATTAGGTCGGCAGACGACCTAACCTAGCCCGACCCAGCCTGGATAATGCTCAAGTGGGTTGTCAGGCAAGCGGGCGAGAAGAACCCACCCGAGTTGTCCCAACCCGACCTAGCCAAGCGCCTAGGCTAATACCAAGCGGGCTAGCTCAGTCTCCCCAGCCTAGGCGGCTGGGCATCTCCTCTTTTTGCTGCACAGTTTTGTAATCAATATCCTACCATCTTTTTTAGGAAATAAAAATTCAAAAAGTATAAAACTTTTGGCCCATTTTCAAAAACGTACACAAAGATTTAAGAGAATTTTACCGGAAAATTCCCAGTACATGGACGTTGCACGAAAAACCCCGTAGTTGGGGCCTTATGAAATGGTTTCGTCATCCCATTTTCATTTTTTTTTTTTTTTTTACTTTGACTAGAGCGACTTAGCGTCACTCGTCTCTGCTAGCGTCGCCCCACCTTTCTTATGGGAGCAAACAAATTTTTCATAAGGCAATCGAGGTAATGGTTGATGCTTGAATGCAGATTCTGATTGTAATATGGAGAGATGCATGTGGCAAAAGAAAACGAAGAGGGTGCAACGTGTGCAGGGAGAGTGCAACAGCGGGGGGAGGAAGAAAAAGAGGCGGAAGAAGAGAAAGAAAGAAAAGGAAAAGAGGGGAAGAAGAAGGTGGGGGGTGTGCTGGTGGTGTGCATAGGTGAGATGGCCAGTGACGCAGGGTGATGCGCAAGTGAGATGGCCAGTGACACAGGGTGATGCGCTGGTGGGGAGGAAGAGAAGGAGGAGGAGGAAGAAGAGAAAGAAAGATAAAGAAAAGAGGGGAAGAGGAAAGTGAGGGGAGTGCAGGTGGTGAAAGCAAGGGCTGTGAGAGGGAGGAGAATAAGAAAGAAAAAAAGAAAAAGAAAAGAAGGGAAGAAGAAGGTGGGGAGCGTGCAAGTGAGATGGTCTGTGATGTGGGTGCGGGCGGTGGAAGGTATGTGCAGGTGCTGTGGAGGGAGACAGGGAAGGAAGAAGAAGGGAAAGAAAGAAAAAGAAAGGAGGGGAAGGAGGGGCTCGGCTGTGCAGGTGTGTGCGTGATGGAGGTGAGCGAGGGTGGAGTGCAGTGCAGGTGGGTGTAGCGACTAGGGGAAAAAGAAGAAAAAGAAGAGGAAGAAGAGAAAGTAAAGAATGGAAAGGATGAGCGACGCTAGCGTCATTACAGTCACAGACGAGTGCCGATAGCGTCGGATAAAGGAATCCTTTCGTAATGCCCCAACTATGGGGTACCTTTTCGTGCAATGTCCGTATATCGGAAATTTTCCGGTAAAATCCTCAAGATTTAAATATTTTAAAAGAGTATAAAAGTTTTCTCTAATTCTTTGAATCAGATCATCTCCAAAACATAATTTTAAGAATGACAGTAACACCCTTATGACAGGTTTATGTCTTTATTCACCTTCTTTCCTCCCTAAAGCCACCACCTTTCTTCTGTCCTTTCTCTTCCAAAACCCACACTTTGTTTTGGATGTTAGGTTCCAAACGTATCTTCTTCACATCTTTCTATAACAAAAACTCATCTATTTTGATCTGGGGTCTGAAATTTCCTCCATCCATAGTTCCATGGCTTAAGAACCCTTCCATGTCCCTCCGACCATGGCACCAATATCAACTCATATCACCATGAATTCTTTTGTACTCTTTTTATACTTTTATATGAATTCCATTTACTCCAACACACCTGTACTTATAATCTAGGATTGGCTCAAATTCCCCATGAATGTCTCCCATTTACTCCAACAAATAGTCTTCTGGATGAATTCTCGTTTACATGTCAACACACACCGCCACGAACCACCTTACAATCTTGTTGTCACACATTGCATGCTCTTCTTAAATGTTCTTGTCTTCGTAATTTATAAGGCTCAAATCCGGTTAGAAATGACAATGGTTCAAGTTAAAAAGGATGATCCACTAGAAGCTCCCTATCAAAGAGTGATTTAGGTAGACATTCCTGATCCTTTTCTTCGCTGGATAGATTTTTCAAAACCCAACATCCAAATAGGGGCCATGGGCTTTAGAGGAGGAAGGAAGAAAGCAAAAGAAAGGCAGTTCATTTTGTGGAGGAAAGAGGAAGAAGACACAAAAACATGTAAAAATTGTGTTTTTTTTCTTTTTCTGAATTTTTTTTCATGGAGAGGATTTAATTAAAAGAAAAATGAAAAAATTTTATATTTGTTTTGAAATATCCAAATCTTCATGTACTTTTTAAAAATGAGTTAAAAGTTTTATACTTTTTTAAAATCTCCCCTTTTTTAACAAACTAAATTGAAATATATATATAATAAATTAAATAGAACCACATACAGATCTAGTATTATCATGCATTCCTAAGATCTAAACAAAAGAGAATAAATCTAGCATACCCATATTGTTTTAGATCTACACAGATTTATTTATTTTAAAACATAGAGCTAATTAATCAAATAAAGATATTGCAACATCATAGATTATCACGTAACTGGAAAAAAAAAAAAACCAGAGAGAGAGAGACTAAATACAATCCTAAACCAAAAAATCAAAAGAGAAGGCTAAGAATCCCACTTACTCGAATGTGAAACTCCAAAAGTTAGAAGTGAGATAGAGATTCAAGGAAACCAAGAAGCGTAGATGTTTCTAAGGAAGAAAAGACGGGAGGAAAGAGGCCTTTTAAAATCTGTTAGGACACCCATAAGAGGAATGATATAGTATGATCCCCTCTTTTATGTCAAAATCATTTTTTGTTTCCATTAACTCTTCCCTCTCCGTACTCATCTGGCGTTCCTCATTAATAATCCTAACGAAATGCCTTCCTCTGTTAAATTAATTGCAAAAAAAAAAAAAAAGTTTTCCTTTTAAATCACAAATAATGCAAGATATTATCCTCATATGATAGTCATTAAATTGAAGGCCATTAATGTATGTGTGAGACTCAATCAAGGATCCAATCACGTCGGGCCCACACAAAGTTTTGGGTTACTACATTAGAGTTTATGAAGTCTTTGGATGGGCTGATTTGAATGGTGGGGATTTGGATTTTAAATTCTATGAACCGTAAATTATGGGCTGGTTTGAATAATGGTGAAGTTGAATGGATGAATATATAGCAACTATAGTCTGTTTTTGCTATTTTTAACCTTGATAGGTGTATGAAAAAGCTGGCCTAAGACACTTTTTCACTAATATCTTCAAAGCCTTTTGAGCTTCATTTTCATTCAATACTTAGAACACAAAGATCAAACCGAAGCATTAGGCTTATTGGAACAAAAAGAAAAAAAGGCTTATAAAGACCACTAGGAGTTGTTTAACTCCCCACTAATTTTATAAGGGGATATTATCGAGGTAGCTATGATTTCAGAGCCTAAACAATAGGGCAATTGAGCTCCTAAACAACTTTTAGGGCACGTTTGTGCGGTGCTACAGAAATCATTTCCGCATTCATTTTTCACAAAAAACCTTTTCCTACTTCGCGGATGAGGAAAACGAATAAATAATAGCTGCCAAAGTTAACAGCTGTGATGACTGAGAACTATGCATCTATATAGGTGCCCTGCTTCAAGTTTCTTGGGGATTCAAGAGGAAATAGAAAATCAATATCGACACACAAAGGAAACTAATTATATATTGCTGCAAATACAAAAAAGTTGATTCTAATGTTCTTTCTAGATGTGATGCATTTTACACCAAAAAAGGGAAAACCATCAGTTTTATGGTCATATAAAAGTCAACACTGTTTGTAATAAGAATTCTATGGCATTTGGAGAAGCAAGCGCCGCATATGGACCCTGATTATTATCATAGTCCACATTTGCATGTTACATGTTGCACATCAGAGAAACAAAAAGGCAGTTAACATATAGTACTGATGATACAAACTTTATTACGACATGAATTCAAATAATATACAATGATATGAGATGTTCAAGATTCGTCCTATAATACCATCAAGCCAATCAAGATTTCATCAATTACTGCTTCTTAACTGCTATAATCAGATGACGTCAAATAATACTTGAACCCTCGATTAAAGGAGAAAAAAAGTCCAAACTGTGGGGGACTTAATTAGGACAAACATGCACAATCAATCCACCACAAGCACAAGAGATTTACATGGTTCGGCAATTGCCTACATCCACAAGACTATGAGTGTTCCGCTCGATCTCACTATGTAGGAAATTGGGCAATTTCCTACATCCACAAGACTATGAGTGTTCCGCTCGATCTCACTATGTAGGAAATTGGGCAACTCATTACAAGGATATGAGTGTTCCGCTCGATCTCACTATGTAGGAAATTGGGCAGCTCATTACACCCCCCCCCCCCCCCCCCCCCAAAATACACACACAATCAATCCACCACAAGCACAAGAGATTTACATGGTTCAGCAGTTGCTTACATCCACATAACTATGAGTGTTCCGCTCGATCTCGCTATGTAGGAAATTGGGCAACTCATTCCAAAGATTCCAAACCCTCTAACACTAAGCATAACAACAAACCCTCCCCCCCTATCACGACTCGGGCCCGAAGTCCGATAATCCTGGGCCGTGAACCCATACTTACTCCTGTAAATCCCGAATCAACCGAAGTTAAAACGGAATCCACAAGGGATAACATTCTCAATTTACCCGTCAAATACACAAATTTGCAGAAACATTTATATTTGACAATATCAATTTACGATTTACATGTATACAAAATGATGTCCTTTATATATGTATCGATCCATCATTTGTTTATCAATTACTGCATATCCAAAATGCTATACAAAAGACAATTAGTTACATTTCAAAATAATTACACAAAATAATTCCTCAAAAAAAATTTTCAAAATGTTCCAACTCCTTTTTGCACTTGGATATCCATATCAGATGGTATCCCATCCGTTCCATTCATTCAATTCTCCTGGAGGAACCGGAGCGGTCTCCTCCGTTACCGCTGGGGGTGCTGCTGCATCGACATGGGCAAACGGGCATGTAATGCCATCAATAACACTAATGAACACGACGGTTCAACAATGTATAAACAGATCTTGTAATAGCATGTGTTAACAAATAAAATAAACCCATTCAATCTGTCCGTAACAATTTCAATTCTAGACAAGTCTAGAAAATTCCTACAATAACAATATGTGAACATAAAAGTCAATTATGTGGACATGTATAAGATGGTCACTACCATAGCATTCATTTTCATTTCGTTTCATTTCATTTACCATCTTCCCTCAAAGGAATGATTCATCTCCCAAATGGAAGGCATCAATCAATACCAATAGATATGATCAGAAATTGTGGGACTTACCGGCATCCGGGCCAGGAATAATTGGCATCGCCACAGAGCTCCGGAACGCCCCCAATTCCATCTACTGCAGTAGGATTAGTCATTTATTTCATTTATTAATTCATTGAACCCATTTAGAGTTCTAATACAATAGCTAGGTAATGCTAGACTCAAAGGTCAATACTTTTCAATAAGCAATCCATTTCTGGATTCGATTCAATTTAATAATTCCCTTCATAACAAGGAAAGAAATAACAACAACACCAATCTCATTAGATTGGAACAATAATGACACAATGAGGGAATTACTAATCCCTCATAGCCCTACTCAATTCTATCTTAAATCTAAACAACCATTTAGGTGTAATCATTGGTTATCAAATGCACATGTTATTCTCGATAGACATCACAATTATGTATTTTATGTGTGCATTAAGGTCCCTGCAATTAACATCCATGGAAGTTTAGTCTGCAATTAACCAACCACGAGATTCTTCTTGCGTTATCCATAATTCTTATCAGTCTCACTTTACCAAATAATTAATCTTAAAGCTAATGTAGGGAGCGTTTATACTCACAAGGAGTACTCCAAGTCCATGCAAAAATCCAAAATCCATTGGACTCAAACTGACAGTCCGATCAATTGGCCAATTTTTCACTCATAGTTAACGTGTTGGCCAGTATCAGGTTCGCTTGAGCGGACTTCATATTCGCTCGAGCGGACCAAACAGAAAGTGGTTTGCTCGAGCAGATTTATTGTTCGCACGAGCGGATCCAGATAGAATGATATTCGCTCGAGCGAATTTACTGTTTGCTCGAGCGAACCCATCAGAATTCCAGTCTGAAATTCTGATGCTCTCTCTCCTCTTCTACTCTTTTTTTCTCCATTACATTTACACAACCTACAAGAGATCTTGGAACCTCATGTTCCCTCCTCATTCATCATTCATCATTCATCCACTTTTAATAACACTTCTAATCATCCATTAAGCATCTAATCAATCTACAAATAACTCCAGAACTCAATGGAAAATATGCAAAATCCATGGAAACTCTATACATTTGCAAACTCTATATATTTCTACAATAATTAACACTAATCACAAGTAATGTTTATACATGCCTCTCTTCAAGGTTAGCTAACTCAAAGTCCTTTGCTTAGCTTGCTTTTGAGATGAAAAACCCCCAAATTTCAAACCCTAAATCCATGCAAACATTCAAATGAACTCCTATGAGCCATTTATGCTAGAAACCTTCACTAACCAACCAATGGAACTTGAAAGTTCTACAAAAGCACTTAACTACTTACTTGAGGATCAAAGGAATGTATTTGAGATCTTTCTCAAGCTCCACACTTCAACAATGGAGAAAATAACTTGAGGAAGAAGATGGAGATGGAGCTACTCCTAAAAAACCCCATGAATCACTCCTAGCCTCTCTCTTGATGAAGGAGAATGGAAGAGAAAAGAAGAAGATGAACCTAGGGTTGGTTGAGGTGAAATGAATGAATGAGATCCATCTCATTCTAATATAAAGCCCTTTCACACCAAAACCCCCTTCTATTTAGTCTTATTACACTTTGAGTCAAATGAAGCCTCATTGGGTCCATTTGAGGTCAAATGGAATCACGCCTATTATGAAAGTTAACGTACTATTCGAGATACACACGTTGGCATCAAGAATTTTCGTATTTGACGAAATACATGAAAACCCGTATTTACAAAAAAGTCTTAGCTTGCCTTGTTTAAGTCTAAACTCATTTTAACCAACTCAATTTCATTCAAATTCATTCCATTATGCTTAATGCACCATTTGAGACTAATTTATCTATCTTTGGTCTGTAACCTTCATTAACTCAATTATTCGTTCTTTATTAGCACCAATCCCAATTAATTAACCTTAATCATGATTAGTTCGGGTTGGGGTGTAACACCACCCCACCCCAAATCGGTCTCAATCTTGCTCTTACAGCATCTCCCCTTATAATGCTCTTTGTGTTCCCCTTGCTTGCTTTCTCTCTTACAAAGAATAGCATAACCCTAAAGAGTATTTATAAGGAACAAACCCTAACAGAGTTGGGCCCCAAGTAAACCACTCATCAAGGCCCATTGGACCTTTTAAGCGAAATCCAACAATCTCCACCTTGGCGAAAAATGTCCAACCATTTGAAGAATTGTTGTCCTGTTTTTATAACACTCGTACCTTGTGGGAAAACCCTCCCACCATATCTGCACATCACCGAAGATAAGGTGCACCTTCAATCTCTAACAAGAGGAGAGATTGAGCAAGTCCAGGCAATGCCTAAACTTCTCCGTAATGACTGGCTTGGTAAGCATATCAGTTGCATTCTCATCTGTGTTATCCTCAAAGGAGATCTCACCTGTAGTAACCCAATCTCGAATCATGTGATACATAACAGCAAATGTACTTTGTCCTAGCATGATATACCTGATTCTTCGTCAAACATACGGCACTTTGATTGTCACAGTGTAGCGAGATTGATTCCTACTTAATTCCGATTTCATTCACCAGACCTCTCAACCAGATTGCTTCCTTAGAAGCCTCTGTAGGTGCCATGTATTCTGCCTCTGTAATGGATAATGCTGCTGTAGATTGTAGTACCGATCTCCAACTTATTGGTCTGCTAGCCAACGTGTAAACATAGCCTGTGTTGGATCTTCTTTTGTCCAGATCCCTTGCAAAATCAAAATCTACATACCCCACAACACTTTATGACCCCTATTTTCTTTCAAACAGTATTCTCAAGTCTTTGGTGCCTTTTAAGTACCTCAGAATCCACTTTACTGCATTCCAATGTTATTTTCCTGGATTCGCCATGTACTTACCACACCAACTGCTTGAGCAATACGGTATCTTAGACATTTCTTCAATTTCCTCGCCCGCACTTGGACATTGTTCGGCACTCAAACGAAAGTGACCTGCAAGTGAAGCAGATACTGGCTTGGCATTCTGCATATTAAAATTCTCATGTAACTTTGAGATGTATTTCTTCTATGATAACTACAGCTTTCCAGCCTTTTTGTTTCTCTTGATTTCCATACCCAACATCTTTGTGGCTGCCCCAAGGTCTTTCATGTCAAACTCCTTTCTCAACTGAGATTTTAGTTCATTTATTTTTGATATGTCCTTCCATGCAATAAGCATATCACTCACATAAAGTAGTAACATAAAAAATGAGTTATCATCATGCACTTTAAAATAAATACAATGATTACACTCACATCGATAGTAGCCAATCTGCAATATGTAGGAGTCGAAGTACTTGTACCATTGTCTCAGAGATTATTTTAGCCCTGATGGACCCGAAAGAAATTTTCCGTCCTCTCCTTCCGCACCTCGGGGGCTGACCTGGGTCTCGGCGGAGGAGGGAAAATCTCGGGCATCAACATTTTTGTACGGGTATGCCAGATTTACTTTCTACTTGGAATTTGAAATGGTGATAATCCGGAGATTCACCTTCGCAAGTGGAAAGGAAATCAATCATTTTTTCTAACTTTTCAAATTGCATAAATATTAAGAAAAGAGACAAGTTTTTTTAGAATGCCGTAAGAGGCGTTTTTGTTTGTTTGCCGTGAAAGGCGATTTTGCCGTGAAAGGCGTTTCTACAAAACTCATCAAATATAAAAGACAAGAATTGTGATTTCTTTTTGTCTCTTTAAGAAATAAAAACTACAATAGAAAATGAAGAAAAGGGATCTAACTTCTCAGGAGATTGTGGGGAAACGTTGAGATCGACGGTCGCAAGTCATGTATGGGCTTGGCCATCGTCCTTCAAATGAGAACATGTGATGCTTTGATTCTTTGGCTTGGCTCCTAACCTCAATTTTTTAAAGGACAAGGACCAAGAGAAGGTCCTATATCCAATGAAAAACCAAGTAAACGGGCTGAAAAGCCGCATTTAGGCCATGTTGGAGAAAGAGGTGACCTTGGGGGGGTGGCCCCCCAAGGGATGTTGATCACCTTGTGGTGCTTTCGGAATCAAAGTAGCAGAACTTCGTCTCTCTCTTGGATTTTCTGAATTTTCAGAGCTTGCACTTGGGATCTCTTTTCATCATACTTTCTTCTTGGAATGGACCTCCTTTTATAGGCTTTTGGTAGCCATGAGGTGTTTATTGGCATTGATGGCCATGATGAAAGAATTGATGAGGAGTTACAAGTTGATTTTGTAACTCCTTTTTCAAGGCTTGTGATTGGCCGATGAAGGTAGTGGGCATTTAATCACCTTTATGCTTCATGATGATGGAAGTTTCATGGGTTTAATGCCATGATTGCTTGGATTTGTAACTCCCAAATGCTTGGTTCTGATTGGGCCATCCAAAGTAATGAGTTAATGACTGCTTTAATGGGTCAATTAACGACATTAAGTGGTTGTCAAGGCATGTGAAGAGTCACGGGCCGTGTTGCGCCTTTTGAGATTCTTCTTACGATCATCACGGGTGGATCCACGCATTATTTGATGTCGGATTGCGATGCAATTTCAGACATTGATTGATGTTGGCGGGCCGGTGACGTCTGTCTTGTCGATTTCACGATCGGTCGGACAGAAAGTGCACTTTCTTGGTCAGCCGGTTGGTGATCTTGAGGCGATCGGTGATGATTTCATGCTTTTGACGGCGGATCCGAGATGTCGACGAAGATCAGTGGTTTTGAAGCACCAAACATTGGATTTTCAGAAAATCACAGAGGCCAGAACACCCGAAACGCGAAAAGAATCGGAAAACGGACGATCCGGCTCAAAATCCGGCGACCCGGATTTCCAGGGTCGCCGGGCGACCATGCACCCAGGGTCGCCGGCGACCCTGGGCCAAGGTCACCGGCGACCATAGGGCTTCGGCCCGTTTGGTCGCCGAGCATCGTTTTCGGCCGTTTTTTCGTCTTTTTCGTTCCTTTTTTCTTCTGTATTTTTCTTGACATTTTTCCTCAATTATTGACTTGATTTTCTTGGAGAGATCTTGACGAGAACCCTCGCGAAATCGGAGCACAAAGTTTCCTATTTTTCGGGAAAGCCGAAGACTTTGTAGCCGATTTTCCGTCAAGCGTCGAAACTAGGTCAAACGATGTCGGAATGACCTAAAAATTGAGGTGAAGCTTCTTGAGCAGTGGATAGGACCAACCATGGGCTTTTATTTGAGTTTTGAAGCCGTTTGGGGTCCCATCGATGCTTCACTTGATTTTGCTGCGGGGAAAATGCCGAGCTTTGATATGTGGTCAAACGATGTCCGATTGACCTGAAATTTGACGGGGAGCCTATTGGAGTCATTTTGAGACGTTCCATGGGCTCCGTTTTGGATGTCATGGTCCCGGGTTGCTCCGCCGCCGGTAGGCTTGATTTTCTCTCGGAGCATCAAAACCTGGTCAAACGTTGTCGGAATGACCTGAAATTTGACGTGCAGCCTTTTGGAAGCATGTTGAAGCCACTCATGTATTTTGTTTGATAAGTGATGGCTTCGGTGGTTTCCGCCGCCGGGAGGCTTGATTTTGCTGCTCGAGCTTTGATGGGGGGTCAAACTTTGTTGGTTTGACTTGAAATTTGGCATGGAGCCCTTTGGAGACATTCTGCAGTCATCCGTAGGCTTCGATCAAAGTTTTGGTGTCTTTGATGATGTTGCCGCCGGGAGCGCTTGTTTAGCTGTCGGAGCAGTGAAGTTGGGCCAAACGATGTCGGAATGACCCGAAACCTCAGGTGTACCCCTCTTTTAGCTGTCTTGAAGGATCTCTCAATTTCTGTGTGATTCTGACAAAATCTGATTCTTGAAGTAGCCTTGCCTGTTTTGTAGCAGGATGCAACTTCAGGAGGCTTCTTGATGTTGAGGAGACATATTGACTTTTTTGGTGTCAACAAATGCCCCCTCGAGGTACAGCGACGAGTAGCTTTTTGGAGTCAATGTGCCTCGAAGAGAAACTTGGAGGAGAGATTCCAACTTGACCAAGAGTCTTGAGCTTTTTTTTTTTTTTTTTTGAATAGCCTTCTGAGTTTCCGGGGGAATTTTATGGTAGTGAGAGGGATCACGTACCATCTCAAGGCAAAGTTTTAAAAATGACATGGGGTATTTGGATTTTGGGTTTTGGATTTTGGTTTTTGACCTTGTGACCTAACAAGCTGTATGTGGCAGGTTAGGGGGTCGGGGTTTGATTTTGGTTTCGACCTTGTGACCCAACAAGCTGTATGTGGCAGGTTGGGGGGTCAGGTTTGGTTTGGTTTGGATTTTGATTTTTGGTTTTGGTCTTGTGACTTAACAAGCTGTATGTGGCAAGCTAGGAGACCGAAATTTGGTTTTGTGAAATGTCAATTTCAAGATT
>JAPQWN010000010.1:33310777-33553277 GCA_028538565.1 Umbellularia californica | reverse complement strand
CTTCCTCCTTTTCTAGATCAGAATCGCTAGCAAATAGGAAATCAAGAGCTAGATCGTCCTCTTCAGAATTTCTCCGAGCTTCCCTCCTTAACCTGCAGAAAGTTCTTTCTATTTCAGGATCGTATTGCAAATCACGTTGATTAGACGATCGAGTTATAGGCATAAGCTGTCAAGGAAACCATAAAATCAAATTAGGAAAAATCTAGAGTAATAAAAACAAAAATTCTATGCTAATAAAAAAAAACTAAAATAAAAATTCTACGCATAAAAATTAAACTCTAAATTTTTTTTTTTTTCAAATTTTTTTTTTATTTTTATTATTTTTATTATTTTTTTCAAAAGTAAAAATTTCAGAAAAAGAAAGAGATGAGATGAAATGGAGAGAAGAGATGAGATGAAGAAAAGATATGAGATGAAGAGATGATGAATGAGATAATGAGAGAAAGAGGTGATATGAGATGAGAGATATGAGATAATGAGAGGTGCAGGATGAGTGGAAACAGAAAAAGTGTTCCTGTTGAATGAGAGAATAAATGAATGACAGAAAGTTGCTGTTGTGGAAAGTTAAGAAACGACAGAATGAGAGATTCAGAAGAGTGAAAAAAAACATCAAAAAACAGAGAAAAACCGAGAGCAGGGAGAAAAGAAAAAAAATCAAAGAAGGCGAGAGACGCTGGAACGGAAAGAGGAAAAGCGGATAAAAGCAGGAGAAAAAGAAACCAAAAGACAGGTTTTTTTTTTTTTTCTTTTTTTTTTTTTTTTAGCAACCAAAAAAAAAAAAACCTTAGAAAATCACAAGGAGCAAAAAAAAATCAACTAGAATCACTCCCCGGCAACGGCGCCAAAATTTGGTCGTGCTGTCGCAGGCACCCAAAAATAATAAAACCTTTACTCCTAAAAATATATGTAGTAGTGCGAGTAAGGATCGTTCCCACGGAGAGTGTTTAACCAAATTTTATGCTATGTGATCAAAGATGGGGGGTTTTGTCTATGCTGAAAGAAAAAAATAAATAAATACAAATAAAAAGCAATAAAGTAACGAATTCAATCAAATGAGCAAGCATTGGTCAAAGTTAACATCCACCATCGGAAATTCAGAACTGATCATTGATGCAAAAATAAATCAATTAACACTTTGAATATTCATCGTTGAAATTAAATTCCTACCTCCTTAATTAGTTAATTAGAAAACACGCGCTCTAATTAACCCTAATTACTAAACAACCTAAGACAAGCGCTATAGATTTAATTTAGTAACAGCATTAAAATTAGAGAGATCGATGAACCCAAATAACACAAGCACACGCGGTTGCATTTAATTTAGCCAAGTGTTCTTCCTAATTTCTATCAATTACTGACGCAGTAAATTAATAAAAATAAGTTGCTTCGCAAATTAGAGGGATCAAACAATTACGGATTTGATTTCTAATTCAGCAGTAGATTGCAACGAAAAATAAACTAGTAGGCCTCCTAGTAATTAAACGAAACAATCATGATAACAAATTAAGCACAGAAGAACAACCTATATTCAAAGCATAAATTGAACAATGAAAATAAATTAGATCTCACAGTATTTATTCCGAGGCTTCAGTCTCCTTTGACCAATGACAGAAAATTAGCCACGCAGGGCCATAAAAAGACTTGCAAAATTAATAAAAGAAAAGAAGAAGAATAATGAAGAAAGAGAGAGAGAGGAAATTTGTCAGAGGAGAAGGTGGTCTCTACGTTGGATATGGGATGGGTTATTTATAGTGGAGAGTTAGGTTAGAGAGAGGAGAGAAGTTAGGTGATGTGGATGTATGAGAAAATAAAGAAAGAGAGATGGTTGGTTTAGATGAGGAAAGATGGAAAGAATCTTTGGAGAGATATTAGGGGGAAAGTGCAGCCGTGAGATGGGAGAGATTTTGAAGTGGTGTGGGATTGGAGATGGAAAATAATAATAATAAATTGATTAGATTTTAACTTAGTCAAAATCTTCTCCTTGACCATATCTTCTCACTTGGGCTTCTGTTGGACTTGACCCAAGAATTAAAGTTGCATCATTTTTCGTTCCGCACAATATAAGCCCAATATTGGATATATTTCGACGAACTCTGATTTCTTCAAATTTACCATAATGCCCTTCTGCTTGATTTTTCATCCATTTAGCATCAGGTACGAGCAGTAACTTCAAGTCCGATTTCGACCTTGATGCAGCCAGTATTTCTCAAAACTCAAAACATGAAAGTTGTAGATCTTTTTCTTGGCGTTCCATAGCATCTTGAATCATCTCAATTGGAGCTCGGATGATAGAGTTATGCCCAGATTACGAAGCGCTGTCCAAACTGTCCAGAGTCGCCCAATTAGCTTTGTTTTGCACTTAATGCCTCCATTTGCATCCTAAATCAAAATATAAGAATAATTAGTGCAATTGGACATCAAATAGATACAAAGGACTAAGTATTAATGGAGAAAAATATATCATTTTTCATTCTCATCAGATATCCAGAAGGTGGCAAATTCTGGGTAGCCCTAGCGGCTAGCCGAAGATTTGACCACGGCTAACCACCAATAGAACCGTCAGGTAGCCGAAACTCGCGGTTAGAATTACAGAGTTCTGTAGCAGAATGGGTTCTGACGGTCAGCTAACGGTCAGCTGGCGGCTAACCGCCTTGCACCTCCGCGGCTAGCCGACAGGTGACCGAACATTTCCAGTTACTTTTCCAGTATGCTGTATGCTGTTATTTTCTGTTTGGGACCCAACGGTCAGCTGGCGGCTAGCCGATCTGCTTTTCTGCGGCTAGCCGACAGGTGACCGCGAGTCAACCGAAATTCAGTTTGTACCCATTTTTCGGATTTTCTTTGGAATAAAAACCAGAATATGATCAAGGGCTTTTAGGTTGACATCATGCATTAGAACTCAGAATGTCTCCTAACTTCGGAAGCACCAAATATATTTCAACACGACATTTGATGTCAAATACATGAGTGTCAAATAGAGGAGCTTAATACATATGCTTGAGGGATTTGTTTAGACTCAGTTTTGACATGATGACTATCGTTTGCTCCTTTTTTTATTTACAAGCTTCTGTCATGTTTTAAGCGGTTTCAAGAACCAATAAGGCAATCATTTCACAAGTTCAGTTTTACTATAGCTTATGCTACACCTGATTAGTTTCGTTTCGCCATGTTCTGATGATGATTTCCTTATTTTCGATCTGTTTTGTACATGTTAGCTTCGTTTTATGCATTCACGACTTATGATGAACACCACTGAGCTTAGACTGCCCTTTCAATCTGATCCACTGTCTGCGGGTCTTTAAATACTTGGACTTTCTGCAGATTAGTCGTATATTATATATATACATCCTGTTCTGACCGGTAACGCCGCCGGTACCCGCCTACCTTTTATGGTACGGAATCCTGTTTTGCTCTGTTTTGCTCCTGTTTTTGTTCTGTTTTCTCTTTTCATTTATATATGATGGAGAAAGGATGGGCTCTTTGTGGGATTATCTAATCATGATATTATAAGCATTCATGCTAGTTCTGCTTATTTGAAATGCATTCTAGTTCTGTAATTGTTTAAGTTCAGTATATGTTTTTAGAAATATTTCTCCTTTTCCAATGGTTTTATGTATGCACCTAAATTGATTTCTTGTCAAACCGTTGTGTTTGATTCTTGTATTTTTTGTGCTTAGGTGTGGACGCCTTTGCCCCTGAGGAGGAGTGTCAGGAGGAGGCTGTTGAACCACCCCCAGCTTATGAGTGGCAGCCCAACAATGTCATCTAGGCGTCGAGAGGGTCCTTGAGACGTGCATCTTTTGGGAAGGGTTTTACATTTTGATTCTTTTGGGATTGTATTGGCCTTTATTGGCCTCTTATTGGGTGGTATTTAACATTACACTTTTGTTAACTCTAAACTTGAATGTAATTGGGTATTGTTCTGTTTATATTTCCCTCTCTGGAATACATGCTTGATGAATTTAAATATGTGAGAGTGGTTTCTATATCTTATGTCTTATCTTGACGTGATTTGCTACACGCTTTCGCCATCCATTGTTTGTGTGAGTTTGTCCCGTGTATCCGGGATCCTCACCACGGGAACCTGTGGGAAGTCGATGTCGCCGGCGTTTTCCCCGCCGCGGGCCCGAGCTCTCGGTCCGGGGTCGCGACAACCATGCTGCCAAACAATGCTGGAAAGACAAGATTCCAAAGTAGACCTGAAAATAGAAAAAACTAAAATTCTGCATCCCTGTAGCGGTATCCCCGGTCGACCGGCCATGTTGCCTGCATGTGCCTGGTCGACCGAGCATGAGGCCAGGTTGACAGGGCCGACGGACCAGAATTTTGGGTTTTTTTAGGTTTGGGCCAAAACACCTTCAAAACACTTCTGAAGGCTTCTAATGGTTTCCTACCATCCCTCCATCATTATTAAGCCCTTTTGTGACTATCCAAACATGGATCTACTAATAAACCAAGAAAATCCATGAAAATTGATCCACACATAACCTTCATTATATCCTCTTCGCATCTCATCCAAAGATAAAAACAAGATAATTGATCTAACATGATTAAAGATGAGGTATGTCTCTGATACCAATTGTTGGAAGTAGGTGGGCCTCGTGGATAGGTTTTTAAAAATTTTGACCCACTTGACTTGTTGACACCAAAAAAGTCACTATGTCTCCTCAACATCAAGAAGCCTCGTGAAGCTGCATCCTACTACAAAACAGGCAAAACTACTTCAAGCATCAAATCTTATCATAATCAGACAGAAACTGAGAGATCCTTCAAGGCAGCCAAAAGAGGGGAACACCTAAGGTTTTGGGCCATTCCGACATCGTTTGGCCTAACTTCACTGCTCCGACAGCTAAACAAACGCTCCCGGCGGCGACATCATCAAAGACGTCAAAACTTTGATCAGAGCCTACGGATGACTCCAGAATGTCTACAAAGGGCTCTATGCCAAATTTCAAGTCAAACCGGCAACGTTTGACCCTCCATCAATGCTCGAACAGCAAAATCAACCCTCTCGGCGGCGAAAACCATCAAAGCCATCACTCATCAAAATAAATACATGAGTGGCTTCAACATGCTTCCAAAATGCTGCACGTCAAATTTCAGGTCATTCTGACAACGTTTGACCAGGTTTCGACGCTCCAAGAGAAAATCAAGCCTACCGGCGGTGGAGCAACCTGGGACCATGACATCCAAAACGGAGCTGATGGAACGTCTCAAAATGACTCCAATAGGCTCCTCGTCAAATTTCAGGTCAATCGGACATCGTTTGACCACATATCAAAGCTCGGCATTTTCCCCGCAGCAAAATCAAGTCAAGCATCGATGGGACCCCAAACGGCTTCAAAACTCAAATAAAAGCTCATGGTTGGTCCTATCCACTGCTCAAGAAGCTTCACCTCAATTTTCAGGTCATTCCGACATCGTTTGACTTAGTTTCGACTCTTGACGGAAAATCAGCTACAAAGTCTTCGGCTTTCCCGAAAAATGGGAAATTTTGTGCTCCGATTTTACACGGGTTCTCGTCAAGATTTCTCCAAGAAAATCAAGTCAACAATTGAGGAAAAATGTCAAGAAAAATATAGAAGAAAAAAGGAACGAAAAAACGGCCGAAAAAGACGCTCGGCAACCAAACGGGCCAAAGCCCTATGGTCGCCGGCGACCTTGGCCCAGGGTTGCCGGCGACCCTGGGTGCATGGTCGCCCGGCGACCCTGCAAATCCGGGTCGCCGGATTTTGCACCAAATTGCTCGTTTTTCGATCTTTTTCGCGTTTCGGGTGTTCCTGCCTCTGTGATTTTCTGAAATTTCAATGTTTGATGCTTGAAAACGACCGATCTTCGTCGACATCTCGGATCCGCCGTCAAAAGCATGAAATCATCACCGGTCGCCTTAAGATCGCCAACCGGTTGACCAAGAAAGTATACTTTCTGTCCGACCGATCGTGAAATCGACAAGACAGATGTCACCGGCCCACCAACATCAACCAATGTTTGAAATTGCACCGCGATCCAGCATCAAACAATGTGTGGATCCACCTGTGATGATCGCAAGAAGAATCTCAAAAGACGCGGCGCGGCCCGCGACTCTTCACATGCCTTGGCGACCACTTAATGTCTTTAATTGACCCGTTTATGACAAATTAAAGCGGTCATTAACTCATTATTTTGGACGGCCCAATCAGATTCAAGCATTTGGGAGTTACAAATCCAAGCAATCATGGCATTTAACCCATGAAACTCCCATCATCATGAAGCATAAAGGCAATTAAAAGCCCACTACCTTCATCGGCCAATCACAAGCCATGAAAAAGGAGTTACAAAATCAACTTGTAACTCCTCATCAATTCTTTCATCATGGCCATCAATGCCAATAAACACCTCATGGCTTCCAAAAGCCTATAAAAGGAGGTCCATTCTAAGAAAAAAAAAAACAAAGAAAGAGATCCCAAGTGCAAGTTCTGAAAAATCCAGAAAATCCAAGAGAGAGACGAAGTCCTGTTGCTTTGCTGCAAGAAGCACCACAAGGTGATCAACGTCCCTTGGGGGGGCCACCCCCCCAAGGTCTCCTCCTTCTCCAGCATGGCCTAAACGTGGCTTTTCAACCCGTTTACTTGGTTTTTCATTGGATATAGGACCTCCTCTTGGTCCTTGTCTTTTAAAAAACCGAGGTTAGGAGCCAAGCCAAAGAATCGAAGCATCACATGTTCTCATTTGAAGGACGATGGCGAAGTCCATACATGACTTCCGACCGTCGATCTCAACGTGTCCCCACAATCTCCTGAGAAGTTAGATCCCTTTTCTTACTTTTTTATTGTAGTTCGTATTTCTTAAAGAGACAAAAAAAGAAATCACAATTCTTGTCTTTCATATTTGATGAGTTTTGTAAAATCGCCTTTCACGGCAAAATCGCCTTTCACGGCAAATAAACAAAAACGCCTCCTACGGCATTCTCAAAAAACAAACTTGTCTCTTTTCTTAATATTTATGCAATTTGAAAGTTAGAAAAAATGATTGATTTCCTTTCCACTTGTGAAGGTGAATCTCCGGATCATCACCATTCCAAATTCCAAGTAGAAAGTAAATCTGGCATACCCGTACAAAAATGTTGATACCCGCGATTCTCCCTCCTCCGCCGAGACCCAGGGCAGCCCCCGGGGTGCGGAAGGAGAGGACGGAAGATTCCCGAGGGTCCATCAAGTTGGCACACCCGGTGGGACACGTTGACTTGAAAACATGATGCTTTGATCCCTTGGCTCCTTTCTTGTTGGCGGCCTATGTTGCATTTTGCATCTAAAAAAAAAAAAACATGAGATGGGATTTCAATTGTTCTTTCTCACTTCAAAAAAAAAAAAAAAAAAAAAAACAAATCTGATCTCTTTCTCTTAAAAACTCAACTTTGAGAAATTTTGATCTTTCCCATCTTTGAACTTGATAGCTCACAGAAATGTTTGCAGCTATCGTTCATATCGGGGATTGGGCCATCTTTTCTCTTTGATGAGTCCAATTGGGATTTCAAAAAACAAAAAAACACCTTCATTTCAAATTCAAAAAAAAAAAATGATCTCTCTTTCTCAAGATTCAACTTTGAGAAATTTTTATCCTCTCCTCTTTGAACTTGATAGCTCACAGAAATGTTCGCAGCCATCGTTCATATCGGGGATTGGGCCATCTTTTCTCTTTGATGCGTCCAATTGGGATTTCAAAAAAATTTATAATTTCAAAAAAAAAATCAGTTTTTTTTCTTTTGGGCTCAAAATTGAGAAATCTTTGTTCTTTCCCTTTCGGATTTAACACTCGCAGAAATGTTGAGTTGTGGTTCGGATTGGAACACTACTTGTTCTCTTTGATGAGTTCGTTAGAAATCTTTCAAAAAAAAAAAAAACACTAAGGTTGCATCAATTGCGCTCTTTGACTAAAGTGGATTCAAGAAAAGCCTTGTCCAGAGTGTGGAGACAGCTAGACTGTTCGAGGCAAGGGTCCTCCAAAAGGATTCATTAAGTAATCCTTCCCTTACCTTGGGGCTAATCTATCTACTAAGGTTTCATAAGATCGAATTGGAAACCTATGTGCATTTTTCAAAAAAAAAAAAAAAAAAAAAAAAAAAAAAAAAAAAAAAAAAAACTCCCGTTATTTTTGAGTTCAGAATTGAGAAATCTTGGTTCTTTTCCCTTTCGGATTTAACGCTCGCAGAAATGTTGAGTTGTGGTTCGGATTGGAACGCCATTTGCTCTCTTTGATGAATTTAATGTTGACCTTTCAAAAAAACAAAGAAAGAAAAACTCCCGTCATTTTTGAGTTCAGAATTGAGAAATCTTGGTTCTTTTTCCTTTCGGATTTAACGCTCGCAGAAATGTTGAGTTGTGGTTCGGATTGGAACGCCATTTGCTCTCTTTGATGAATTTAATTTTGACCTTTCAAAAAAAAAAAAAAAAAACTCCCGTCATTTTTGAGTTCAGAACTGAGAAATCTTGGTTCTTTTCCCTTTCGGATTTAACGCTCGCTGAAATGTTGAGTTGTGGTTTGGATTGGAACGCCATTTGCTCTCTTTGATGAATTTAATCTTGACCTTTCAAAAAAAAAAAAAAAACTCCCGTCATTTTTGAGTTCTGAATTGAGAAATCTTGGTTCTTTTCCCTTTCGGATTTAACGCTCGTAGAAATGTTGAGTTGTGGTTCGGATTGGAACGCCATTTGCTCTCTTTGATGAATTTAATCTTGACCTTTCAAAAAAGAAAAAACTCATGTCATTTTTGAGTTCAGAATTGAGAAATCTTGGTTCTTTCCCTTTTCGGATTTAACACTCGCAAAAATGTTGAGTTGTGGTTCGGATTGGAATACCATTTGCTCTCTTTGATAAATTTAATCTTGACCTTTCAAAAAAAAAAAAACTCCCGTCATTTTTGAGTTCCGAATTGAGAAATCTTGGTTCTTTCCCTTTCGGATTTAACGCTCGCAGAAATGTTGAGTTGTGGTTCGGATTGGAATACCATATGCTCTCTTTGATGAATTTAATCTGGGACCTTTCAAAAAAAAAACATCTGTCGATACTGGATTCACATTTGAGAAACTCTGGTCCCTTTCTCTTTCGGATTTAACGCTCGCAGAAATGTTGAGTTGTGGTTCGGATTGGAATACCAGTTGCTCTCCTTTATGAACCCAAATTTGACCTTTAAAAAAAATCCCATCTCGTGTCCTTCCCAAGGATGAGATTTGTAACATTTGTGCCTAGCGGTGCTAGTACGCCCTTTCGGGTCTACTGTATTCGCGACCGACATATTTGTATCTCCAACCTTATATCATTTTACCTCGAGTGAGCCTTGCTTCTCGATAATTTGAATTAAGGTCTACAATTGCTTCTAGCAGTCACTGGAACGCTCACTCTGAGCCTACCATACTTGCATTTTAGAACAATTGTATCCTCTATGGCTTTTTGCCTTCTTCATCGTCCTTGGGTTGGGCCATGTCCCCTCAAGTGATTTGAAAAGACAAAACCATAGTTGTTCCCCATTTATCATCACCAGATTCTTGTGATTACTAATGGATTTGGTCTTGTTTCAGAAGTTTTCCAAAACTAACAATGGCAGCTTCATTAACCATCACTTTCGACGAAAACAAGTACCAGCTTATGCTTCAAGACAAGCAAAACAAGCATAAGCGCCCTGCCAGTTGCCGAAGCGTCATTTCCCTCGACAACTCTCTAAACACCGGGTCAACTTCAACTCCCCGGACCATCGTCTTAGGGTCGCTGGGACCATTCCTACTCCCCCGCAGAAGACACTGTGCCTGCCAAGAAGCAGAAAACCGCCCCGCAATGTGTCACTAAAATGACACCAAGGGCGAACACCAAGAAGCCTGAAGCCCGTGGCGTTCCCACGAAGCATCAACCCACAGGAAACCGGGCTTACCCCAAAACTGGTCCCCGAGATCTTCACCAAAGCAACGGAGGTCCCGAACATCTGCAAAGCCAGCATACCTGGCCCCTCTCAAGGAGAATCGGTTCTACCCTCTCTCTTACATGAAAGAGGAGAAACCTACCCTCCACCCAAAAAACAAACAAAATCATCATGAGCCGGCTTGCTCCTATAAGCCCAAAATCAAATCCTGCATTGTTAGGCCTACGCAAAAACATGCTGAAGCCTGCACTCTTGCGAGTCAACCCTTCATCTCAACAGGGCCTGAGCTCACAAAATTCAAATCTTCACTGCGACGGACAAAGGACTGCGTCCAGATTCTGTCCTTGCCAAGCTTCAAAGAAGACAAACTCGGCTGCTGTGCACAAGGGACTACATCCTTCATCGCCAGAGCCCAGCCAAAGCTGACTGAAGCTCAAATTGCTCGTCGTATGCATCACCGTGTAGCATATCGACAAAAGAGACTTGAGAAACAAAGAACCCAATGTTCTAATCTCCATGTCTTAAACAAATGGGTCGAAAAAGAAAGACCCGACCAATTCGTTGCAGTTCATATGGTTGGCAAACCAGAAAATGCCAGAAGTCAGCAATCAAAATCAGTGTTAGACGTCCAGTAACTCGCAACGTCTCCCAGACACAAACACACCTAGAAGAATCCTCCACTCCTCTAAGCCAAGGACACCGGAGTAACCACTCCTCAGATTCTTCATCTAGAAGAATGAGCTCCAGCTCAGTCACCAAGACGATTTCTTCATTCGAATCCTGAGGGATGAACGTCTTGGCTACAAGTTCTAAGCAGCCTCCACCGCATGATGACGTAACGCATCCAGCAGTTGGAGCAAGGACAAAAGAGAATTGAGGCTCTGATCGAAAACCTTATTCTCACTCTATAGCACCCACCACCTAACAACCAAACTCCTCCGAATCATGAAGATGACGAGGACAATGCAGAAAACAATGAGTCTCTCGCCCTTACCAAAAAGGACGTGGACGATATCCTCGCAAAAGCAAAAGAAGAGGATACATTGAAGGAACATGGGATCAAGCCACCCTACCCTCTATGGATGGACTCGGTTCCGTTCCCTGCAAAATTCAAGCAACCTACTCTCCAGACATATACTGGGAAAGGTTCAGCCAAACAACATGTCATCCATTTCAAGATCCTGACGGGAGCCATTGCGGATCAAGATGCCCTCAAGATTCGCCTCTTTGCAAGTACCCTAAAAGGTACAGCCTTTGATTGGTACTCCACTCTGCCGGAGAACTCCATCCAGAACTAGGCAATGCTAGAGACACGCTTCTGAAAGTTCCGGATCCTAACCCTAGAGAGGGGGGTGAATAGGGTGAGCTACAAATTGATTGCCAATTTTAATTTTCTTCAAATTAAACTCCAACTAGTGATCATTACAAGAAAAGGTGTGGAAGATAAACAAATCAATCACCACAAGTCATTCACCATTGCACAAAGATTTATAGTGGTTCGGCCTCGATGCCTACATCCACTACCGGCTTGTGATCACACACCCCACTAGATTTCCACTATTTATGCTTTTACAAAAGACTAAGCAATAACCCTTACAATGATGTTTTTAAGGCTAAACAACAACCTAACTATGTGCTTTTCTAGGATAAGCAATAACCTTTACAATTTTCTTTTCTTAGGCTTAGCAATAACCTTTCATACAAATAGATTTTCTTTCTCAAGAAAGTGTCTAAACACTAGGAGAGAAATACATTAAGCACAATATATATTGCCTCTAAAATAGGCGAATGAGAAAGTGAAAATCAACTTACACAACACACTATAAAATGCAAAGATGAATGTTCATGATGTGTGTGTGTGTGTGTAAACTTCAATCTAGTTTAAAATGAAAGCTCAATCAATTTATGCTTGAAGCAATTAAAAGTTTAATGCACATAAAATGATTTGATTGAAGGGTTTAGCAAATCACATGTATAGAATTAACTTAAAGAAGATATGAAAGTCTAGGATTCAAGTTGTAACAAAAGTCATGTCTAACATGTGATGCTAAACCAGTATTGTTTTCAAAGAGTAAGACTTAACTAAAGTTTAAATGATTGAAAACAACAAGGAAAGATTCAAACAAGTTAATAACACATGCTTTTAAATAAAACAAGATTTTTCAAAGCATGATTACCAAAGATTGAAAAATAACTTGCTTTGAGTCAAGATATGGAATCCAAACAAGTAAATCAAAGATTAATTGTGTTATGAATTCCACACAACATAGTTATCATGCTATAAAACATTTTCCAAAGGTTTGAATAGAAGCATGAAACATATAAGAGAAAATTAAAGCTTACTAGAGTTTTAAACTTCTTAATCTTCAAGCTTTAGCCTTCCATTTGGACCTTAGAGCATCCTTAGTTCATTCTCTTTGTTTGGGCTCTCAAAACACCAAACATAGACTCCCCAATGTCTCTTTTTTTCTTTTGGAATGAACTGGCTCTTTATAAAAAATTGGTCGAACGGATACCTGTCGGTCAACCGACAACTAGGGGTCGGTTGACCGATGGTTCAACGGTCTAATGGCAACGGTCATATATTTCAAATTTTTCTGACCAACTTGTCATTGTCGGTTGACCGCCATTATCGGTCGACCGACCATGGACCGACAGACGAACCGATAGCACAAAGATGAATAAAATGATGCTCTCTGGATTTTGAACCGACATGCTCTCGGTCTGGATTTTATAACTTGTCGGTTGACCGATGTGAACCGACGAGTGGACCGACAGAGAAGATCTGAAATTTGTAGCTCTCTGGAATTCGAACCGACAACCATCAGTTGACCTCGGCTCGCTTTCTCGGTTAGCCGACATGAACCGACAAGCTGACCGACAACAGGTCAGTTGTATTTCTGAGTTCCTTCAGTTTTGAAAACATCTAACTTTGAAATTATTTTTGAAAACTCAGAATGTAAAGGTGTTTGAGACTAGGTTTTATCAAGAAAAAACTTTTCAAAATAAGACTGAAATCAACCAAAAGGTTTGAAACAGAGTTTGAGCAAGTTGATTTAAAATCCTGTGATTTTCAAGATAAACTTGTGAGAAATGAAATGAGATGATCATGATGCAAATGTTGGACATCAAATTGCAAACACAACTTAGGGTCTAACAGCTTCCTGACCCACTTCCAAGGTGAGGATCATCCTGTTACTATGGCTCAACTATGCAGCTTAAAATAGGGAGAGAATGAGTCAACATACGACTTCATTCATAAATGGAAGGCAATGGCGTACAAATGCTCAGATGTACTGCCACAAGCGTCGCTAGTCGACATCTGCCGTAACAATATAAGAGCAAAAATTCGCTCCATGATCATCGGCAACAAATCAAAAAAGAACCGGGGAGAACTTCTCGAAGCTTCCATGGAAGCTGAAATGGTGATCAAAGACCTCAACAGTCAGAAATCATCAAAGAAAGAGCCGACTGCTGTTACAACCTCAAAACCAAAGAAAAAGGAGGTTCTCAATGTGCAGACTAAATCAGCTCCTCAGCAGCCAAAGAAACCTGAAAACAAAACTGCAGGTAAAAGACCTGAACTCTCTGATGCCTTCAAAGAACGTGTAGAAAAGAAATATCTGTTCGATGAAGATGTTGAAGAAATCTTTGAGGCTCTCCTAGCAAATGGCAAACTCATTTTGCCAGAGCCCAAAAGACCGGGAGATGTTGGCAAAACCAATGATCCCCGATACTGTCCATACCATCGATGATCTCACATCCTCTCAATCAATGCTTCGTTGTGAGAGAGAAGATCAATGAGATGTGGAAAAACGAAGTCATAACCTTTGATAAAAACTATGGCCCCGCCTCTGTCAACATGGTGTCATGTCGGCAAACTTTAAAGTCACCGAAGGAGAAAATTACTACTTCATTCAAGGTGATTAAAATGGCTCAAGCGTCTCAAGAATTGGTTCCCTATCCAACACCAGATGGACAACCTATATGGGTACATCCCGATCTCTTAGAAGATGAAAATTGGGAGATCATCAAAACAAAGCCGACCGCTCAGCAGCGAAGGCAACCAAGAGACAGCTCCGCAAGCTCAAACAGCAGCAAAAGTCTCAACCAAAACAAGAAGTCCTTGAAAAGGCAGAAACCTCTTCCACTGCTTCACTAGGGGCGACGGAAGAATCCCTTCCCGAAACTTCAAAGGCGGTAAGAAAATTCACCCTTGATGATTTCATGCCACTTCTATACAAAAATGAAAATGTGCAGGGGGCATCATACTCTTGCAACTCGGTAGTTGGATTCTCCATGAATGGATACGAGTCCAGTGATACTGCCAGTGATATCGATGAGTGGGAAGAATCCCTTGAAACAGGAGAATACCTCTCCGACAAGGAATGGATTCCCGAGTCTCATCTTATGCCAGTAATCTGGTATAACCCATTACACCCACAAGGATCCTGGTCCGATGATGAAGAAGACCAGGGCCCTGTTCAAGAAAATGCTGTCAATCCAGCACCAACCAATGCTCCGGTGGAACCCAACATTGGTGAACCACGAGGAGCAGGTGACGAAGAAGATTTGGCTCCTATGCCTGATCTTGAGGAATATGCAAGAATCTTGCAACATCTTGCCATACAGCAAGAGCAAGATCGCGTTAATGATCTTCGTCATAATCCAGAACCAGAATTCCCCAAAAATCAACAGGAACTTTCTCCCTTAACTCCTGAAAATGGAGAAAACAGTTGGATCGATGATCTTCTTATATCTGAGGATGAGTCTGATTCCTAACAGTCTGCACTGGGGGCATCTCCTGTTCAGATGACCTGTAATGCGATAGCTCAGGACGATAGTGCATCTGAAGCTTCCGAAGACACGTACACCCCAACCGGTAGTGTATCATCTGGAGCTACATTTTCTCAGGTGACTTCCACTGAGATATCATCCTCTCAGCCCTCGTCTCTTGAAGCAGTGACATCGGAACTCAAGCCTCTCCCGATTGATCATCTTGAAGAAACTCCTGCCAATGAAATCTTCTTCAATGAAAACCCAGTTGATTGGTCCCAGATACCCGATCTCACAGGCAATGTCTGGACTAATATAGAAAGGTTGTCGGATGCTGTTCAGGACTTATTCCCGGAAATTGCTCCGTGCAACACAATCACTGAAGATGCCAATGCTGCTATAAAGACATCTTCAGCAAATGACAAGGATCAACCCCTTGATCCTGAGAGTGATCTTCCAAAAGAAGACCCTTCTCTAGAAGCTCTTGAAGTTGGTAGAGGTACCCGTTTGTAGCGACCCCGGACCGGGTTTGGGGTCCAATCCGGGATCGGGACTAATTGTGATGGTGTGAATGGACATGGGATCATATGGAGTGATGACAATAATTAAAAATATGTTTATGATCAAGCGTACACGGGTTAATAAAAGAACACACATTACCCGTGCACGTGATTTCCCACAGGTGTCCGCGGTGAGGATTTTCCAACACACAAAACCATTTAGTATAATTGCGGAAGCGTATGGCAAATCAAACATGTAAATCATTTCCATAATAACCAGACTGTTTGCATTGAAATAACAAGTATCAGAATGAGCAATGCTGAAAAGCGTAACCCAAAATGCTGTTAAGGTTGGAACATATAACATTTAATTACAATTCCCAAAAAGAATAAAGGCCAACAAAGGCCAATATAGACAAAACAATAACCGCCAGAAAGCTACCCAAACAACCCCCAAATGTGTTTCGCATCTCAGCAGCACGATCTTTACATAACATCGTCGGCACGCCACTCAACTAGCGGTTGCGGTTCTCCGACCGCCTCCTCTGGCTCCTCCTCGGGATAACCGACAACGGGACCTGAGTACCAAAGCAAAGGATCAGACACGACGGTCTGGCAGGTGGGTGAAAGGATATAAACAGATAATAATATAAATCTTTACCTTAGAAAACATGTAAACCTATTTAAACAATGACTTCCAAAAGTAAATGAATCATTCCATTGAAAACACATATGCAGTAATAAAACATGTAAGGTAACCAAGGAAATCGGGAAACAATCAAGATGGCATCCACAAGAAGCTAAATCCTCTATCACCGAAGTGACGAGAGTATCGGGTGTTGACCTCAGTCACCGAAGTGAGGAGGTGCAACCAATTTACATATACATATACAATAATACGGGACGGGACCACGGTAGCAAACCGGGTATCGGGAATCACGGTAGCGAACCGGATATCGGGAACCACGGGAGCGAGCCGGGAATCGGGACGGGACCACAGTTAATAAACCGGGTATCGGGATCCATGCTGCAACTGGCGGGACGGGAAGGGATCTCCTAGTTAGTGGATCAGACTGGCGAGGTTATCCAAGCTTAGTGGTGCCGACTCATAGGTCATATGCAAGAAATCGGGCATGTATAAAACACTTACGAAGAAATCGTATAAACAAGCAAAACGGGGTGCTCAAGGCACAAACATCATTTCAATATCGGGTCACATCATGTCGGGCATGCATTTCGGGATCGATAAATTATAATTCATAAATTTCTGGAATAAACAATTGAAATAGACTTTCAAAATATCGGGGTTTAAAACTAATTCAAGGTGAATAGGGATCCCGTATGTCTGTATAATAGAGAAAACTTGGTACTCTTTGAATTTGGAGGACATGCCGGGTTCCTTATACAATGCTTAAATGAATTTCTGTGATGTGGTTTCCCTCTCGAACGGGCTCCCAACAAACCTTTCATCTCTGCTTCGAGCACATTCCCAGGCGAGCGGTGCCCATTGCTCTCAGAAAGGTTCACAAGCAATGGGATGGAAGCTCCCTTCAACCCCCTTTTATTCATAAAAATTCAGGGAATTTCGGTTACCTGGCGGTCAGATGGCGGTTAACCGCCAGTGAATCCGGCAGTTAACCGCTGGCTGACCGCGAGGCTGACTGTGGGATTGTAGCTCTCTGGAATTGTGACCGCTTCAATTCGGTTGGCTGGCGGTTAGCCTTCAATGGATACGGCGGTTAGTCGCTAGCTAACCGTGAGGTTACAGCTCTCTGGAAGTGTAACCGAACTGGCTTCGGTTAGCCGCTAGTCACCAGGCGGCTAGCCGCTGGGCGACCGCCAGCTAACCGCCAGTCACGGGAATTTCCTCACTGGGTTCAGATTTAGGTCTTCCCTTCTCCAAACCATTTTCTTTCATTCTCCATTTTTACATTCATACTATCACCAAGGGAAGGAAGACATCCATCATCACAAAGATTCACTTAGGCATTGTACAAAAGATGAACCAAAAGCTACAATTCAAGATTTAAAGACAACAAATGGAACCAAAGCTAGAAATCATGTTCAAGACAATAAAGAGGCTTACCAACCCTTTTCAAAAGTATTTAACATCATTGAATGCAAATAAAACAAGGCATTAATGAAGTAATAATTCAAACATATTTATCATAAAAATCATTGAAAGCTAAACTATCCGTTCAATCCAATTGCCTCAAGGTCTCAATGTAAGAAATCAAGCTATTATTCTCTTCCTCCAAGCCAAGGGTGCAATCTACACAAAACCCCCAAATCCAAACCCTAAAATGGGTCAAACCAAGAAGGAAGAAGAATGACTCTACAATAATGACAATAGGGCTCCTCTAATACTAGAAGAACACAAATCTAAGAGATTGGGAGGGAAAACTTACTAGGAAAGTCCTCAAAAGGCAAGATGAGCTTCAAGAGAGTTCTAAAATGGGTGGCTTCCTTCCACAAATAGTATCAATGGAGAGCTCTAGTAGGGAGGAAGAAGATGGTGATCACCATTAGTACTCTAAGTGCAAGCTTGGTGGAGATTTGGTGGTGGATGAGCAAGAGGAAGAAGAAGAAGAAGAAAAAGCCCTAGCTCTTGTGTTTGTGCTGGAAAAAGGGGAATGAGGGAGAGGGGTTCCTTTTTATACAAGTTGGGTGTGGGCTCCACCAATGGGAATCTCTAAGGGCTGAAATCACTAATTTCGGGACCTCGAAAGAAATCGACGAAGAAGGAAGAAATGATCACCGAAATATCTAGTTCCTAAAAAGTATATGTTTCGCGGGTTTCTGGGATATCGAGGTTTAGGTACAGATTTCATGTAAAAAGACTGTTTTGCCCTTAGTGCAAGAAAATCGAGTATCGGGGTTCCGGACGGTTACGGGATCAACACGAAAGTTGTAGGGATTAACAAGGCAAGTAAAACGGAATAGAAATGCAAATCACCGGAATACGAACAATCCCCCAAACATTAGCAAAACCAACCAAAAAGGGAACCCCCAACGGGTCCCACCAACACCAAGCACTTAAACTCTCCCGAAACAATAAAAGAGCTATTCTAATCCAAGCTTAGTCAACAATCGCTAATCAAGCTTAGCACTAACACGCAACGTAATTAGCACTAATCGAGGTCACTCGGGTCGGGGTCTTACACCGTTCTGGCCGGGATTGCCACAAAAATTACAACCAACCTTCTTTTTCTTATGTAAATCCTTCGGGAAAACAAGTTGTAAGCGCCCAAGTGGCAATAATAATGAAAATGCAGGCCCGAAGGAGGCTTTCAAGTACGACTTGATTGAGCACTTCAAACACATACCTGCACGTCTGCACATCCTTGACTTATTACGAATGTCTCCACAAACTCGTGATAGTCTCATTTCAGAATTACAAAGGCTGAATGCGGATGTCGACAAACACGCCTCACAAGTCCTACAAATTTAAATGGACTACAGGGTCAAAAAATCAAATACTCGCCCAAAGGGAGAAAAGAAGAAAACTGAGGGATCAAGCAATGAATGTCTCTCAGTACAAAAAGCAGCAAATGCAACAATTGCCTTCGACAAGGATGACCTCCTGCTAGGCGAGACAAAGCACAACCGACCCTTGTACTTTACGGGGTACGTCAAAGAAATGCATGTACACAGAGTTCAGATCGATCCAGGTTCTGCATTCAACCTCATTTCTACTTCAGCACTCGTAGAGCTGGGCATCCCACCTAGCAAGTTGAGTCACACGTCTATATCCATCTTCGGATATGACGGCAGCGCTCAAAGGCCTATCGGAAAAATCAGGTTCAAATTGCAAATCGGTGATCTTATTTCTGAAGTCACTGTGTATGCAATAAGGACCCCTTCATGTTACAATATACTCCTTGGACGCCCCTGGATACATGAGAATGGTGTCGTCCCTTCAACTCTACATCAGTGCATCAAGTTCGTTGGCAACGATGGATTGATACATTGGGTGTTTGCAGACAAAAAGCCCTTCAAAGACAAAGATGTCCATTTTGCAGATGCTCAAATTTATAAAGATGGAAAAGAAGAATAGGAGGAAAAAACAATTCACTTTTCCGACAATCTCTAGAAAGATAAAGGCAAGGCTCCTCAGTAATCACCAGAGGTAAACAAACCCTCCACCAAACTCAAAGTAAGCGGTCAAGCTCCCTTCGTTGTCTCCTTCAAATCTCCAAAGCCTTTGGTAATCACTACCAAAGCAAAGAAGACAAAACAAAAGGCTGGGGGCAAGTTCACTGTCTCCTTCGTGTCTATTATGCATGACACAGACTCAGAGTCAGAGTCAGAAGATGACACAGCATCAAGCCAAGCTGATACTCTGTGAGATCAGCCCGCTCTCACTCCATTGGAGACACCTACAGACATAGAAGACCCTACGTCTGCTTCCTTTGTTATCCCGGCAACTTCGCTAGAAGAAAAAGCAATCTTCTTCCATAGATCGGGAGCATCTCCACTGAACTCTCTGCTTGAACCATTCCAAAATGAAGGTATGCCTCAGCTATCCCTGTATAGTCCGATGGCACAAACTATCATGAAGAAAATGGGCTACAATACTCAGAATCCAACTGGTTTGGGAGGTGGCCGTGGTATTCTCACACCATTGGAACCCACCCTGACCAAAAGTCAACCAGAAGATTGGAAAATCCACCTTCACAAAGGCAAGTCTTCATATGGGTTGGGGTATGATCCTACCGCTCCTATGAGACAATTGACACCATGGCTGCAAAGTCGCTTTGCCGACCAAGCCTCAACATCTCATGAAGAAATTGATATCCCTGGATATCTCTTTGAGGAGTCACTCGTCAAGGGTCCAGAAAGCTCCTCCAATTGGTATAATTTCTTTGATGATAAAGAGGAATTGCCGATGACACAGACGAGCGGTTCTCCGTCCCAGAAGAATCATCGTCTCCAAAAGAAGTACCCTACTTCAATCTAATTCCAGCAAATGATTGGGACCATCTCATTGCAAGCCTTGAGAAGGATACTGATCAAGAAGATCCATGGACAGAAACAGAGCCTCAGTCTGAAAATGCCTCTGGCACTTCAGAAGGTCTTGTTGAGTTGGAAGCCTCCGAAAATATTGTTGAGGAACCACCTTTAAACCTTCCGACAGAAGATCTTGTCCGAAAGATAGACTTGGGAACACCTGATAACCCACGTCCTGTATTCATAAGCAAGAATATAAAGGATGATGAGTTACCCGAGTATATCTCTTTTCTTCGCGAGTTCGTTGATTGCTTTGCATGGTCTTATGCTGAAATGCCTGGCTTGGATCCCAAAGTAGCAGTCCACAAGCTCAACTTACAAAAAAAAATCAAGCTTGTCAAACAAGGCCAAAGAAGATTCCGTCCCGACGTGATGGACAAAATTGAATAAGAAGTTCAGAAACTCAAAAACGTTGGCTTCATCCGCGAAGAACTGCATCCTGAATGGTTAGCCAACATTGTCCCCGTGACAAAGAAAAATGGGCAGATAAGGGTCTGTATTGACTACAAAGACCTGAATAATGCATGTCCTAAAGATAAATTCTCGCTCCCCATACTAGAGGTGATGATTGACAACACCTATGGGTTCGAGCGAATGACATTCATGGATGGATTCTCTGACTACAATCAGATAAAGATGCATCCTGAAGATGAAAGGCATACGTCATTTCGCACATCATTTGGCGTGTATTGCTACACTGTCATGCCATTTGGTCTGAAAAATGCAGGTGCAACATATCAGAGGGCTATGATGAAAATATTCTAAGATATGCAGCACAAGACGGTCGAATGCTATGTTGACAACCTCGCCATCAAAAGCAGAAGAAAAGAAGACCATCTCGACGATCTTCGAGAAGTCTTCCTCCGACTTCGCAAACACAAATTGCGGATGAATCCACTAAAGTGCTTCTTCGGTGTCTCATCGGATAAGTTTCTCGGATTCATAGTACGGAAAGCTGGAATAGAACTTGACCCTACCAAAGTCAAGGCTATCCTGGAAATGCCATCTCCCAGAACCCTAAGAGAATTAAAAGGGCTTCAAGGAAGGTTGGCCTACATTCGACGGTTCATCTCCAATCTATCAGGGAAGTGTCGCCCATTCTCTCGCCTGATGAAGAAAGGCGTAGACTTTGTCTGGGATGCTGAATGTGAAAATGCATTTCAAGACATCAAAGCATTCCTCACTAAACCTCCAGTGATGGCTGCCCCCACAACTGGAAAACCATTTATCTTGTACACAAGAGCTCTCGACCACTCTTTGGGTGCTCTGCTCTCACAAGAAAACGACGATGGAAAAGAAGTTGCTCTATATTACCTTTGCCGCATGTTGGCAGGTGCAGAGCATCGCTACTCCCCAGTCGAAAAAGAATGCCTTGCAGTGATGTTTGCCGTACAAAAGCTGCGTCACTATCTGCTGTCCAACACAGTCTACCTGATTTCGAGGATCAACCTCCTAAAGGTCCTTGTCACAAAAGCAGATTCTCTCAATGCCCGACTGGCAAAATGGTCCATCCTTCTATCACAGTTTGATATTAGGTATGTACCACAAAAAGCGATCAAAGGCCAAGCTCTAGCAGACTTTCTCGCAGAGCATCCATTGCCTAAAGATTCTCCACTCAGGGATGATCTCCCAGACGAATTTGTCTACAACGTGGAAACTTCCTTATCAAATGCTTCCTGGGACATGTACTTTGACGGTGCAACCAGGACAAATGAAAAAAGAAAGCAAATATCGGGAATCGGCATCCTCTTTGTCAACCCCGACAAATACATGATTCCACACGCCTTCTCGCTACTGGAACCATGTTAAAACAATGCAGCTGAGTACCAAGCCCTGATTGTAGGATTGGAACTCGCCCTCGAATATGCCATCACCATGTTGGAAGCTTTTGGGGACTCTCAACTAATCGTCAACCAGATGAATCAGAAATATGAAGTCAGGAAGCCTGATTTGCTACCTTACTACAATAAGGCGCAGTCGCTTCGACAAAAATTCAACATCTGTCATATCACCCACATCCTCAGAGGTGAAAACATCCGTGCAGATGCCCTGGCTGGACTCGCCACATCCATGGCAATCCAAGAAGGGGAAAACATGCAAATCACAGTGTGTCAAAGAAGGATTCTCCCTCCTCTCAACACACACCAAGTAGTTGCTGAATGCCACCAAGTGGTTGGAAGTCGGATGTCCATCCTCAAACCTCCGATTGGCGACTGGAGAGATCCGTTCATTGATTACATCATGTTCGGAATCCTACCTGAAGATCCAAAAGATCGGAGTACTCCTACGCTGCTTGTCACAACAAGAGGCTGAGGAAACTCTCAAAAAAGTACATGCTGGTCTTTGTGGAGCCCATCAGGCTGGTCCTAAGCTCTACAACCAGATAAAAAGGCTAGGTTATTATTGGCCTACCATGGTAGCTGATGCAATGCAATTTGCCAAGCGCTGCCAAAAATGCTAGATTCATGGAGATTATGTCCACATGCCTCCAGAATGGCTACATCCAATCGCAATCTCATGGCCTTTCGAAGCCTGGGGTATGGACATCATAGGTCCTATTTCTCCCCCATCAAGCAAAGGTCATCGCTTCATCTTCGTCGCTACGGATTATTTCTCCAAGTGGTCAGAAGCATTTGCGCTCAGCGAAATGAAGACTTCATCAGTCCTTAAGTTCTTGCGCACCAACATTATTTGTCGCTTCGGCATCCCTAAAAGATTCGTCCATGATAACGGACCACAATTCCGGGATCACAGATTCTACAGGTTTTGCGACAAGTACAAAATCCAAAGTTGTCCTTCAACTCCATATAATCCAGCAGCGAACGGACTAGCAGAAGCCTTCAACAAGACACTCTGCAAAATACTCAAGAAAATGGTCTCTGGTCACAAAAGAGACTGGGGCGACAAACTACCAGAAGCCTTGTAGGCCTATCGAACCACCGTTCGAGGACCAACCCATAGCACACCATTCTCTTTGGTCTATGGATGTAAAGCTGTTGTCCCTTTGGAAGTACAAATTCCTTCCTTAAGGGTATCTTTGCAAAATGACATGATGCAAGAAAGCAATGTCAAATTGAGACTCCAAGAGCTGGATAATCTCAATGAAAGACGACTTGAAGCTCTACAAAGCATTGAGTTGTACCAAGCACGCATGGCAGGATCTTTCAACAAGAAGGTCAGGCAACGCGCCTACAAAAAGGGTGATTTGGTTCTTGTAGTAAAAAGACCCATAGTCTTTGCCCATAAATCCAAAGGCAAATTTGAACCAAAATGGTAGGGACCCTTCGTCATCGACAATGTCTTCTCCAACGGTGCATACGCTCTTCTAAACATGGAAGGAGACAAATGTATGCTACCCATCAATGGCAAGTTCTTGAAGCGGTACTACCCTTGAAGACTTCCTCAAACGGGTCAGAGCGATATCTACACAGCCAAAGCCTATTTCCAAGGTATTTGCTCGTCAAACCAACCCCTTTTGAAATTTTCATCTTTATGTTGAAGTTTCCAAAAAAAAAAAAATCTCTCAAAACAATGCTTACTTTCATCGTTTCATTGTTCAAAAAAAAAAAAATTCAAAATCCAAAAATCCAAGTTTAGGAGCCTCTTCCCAGACTTGACCAAAATTTCGATCATTGAACCCAAAATTCATGGTTTGAAAAAAAAATCGGGACTTAGTAATTTTCACCCTAGACCGCCTCGGCTTTTACAACCAAAATGGTTTTAAGTCAAAATTTATGACCTTCGTGTCTTTAAACAAAAAATTGGTTTTTAAAAGCCTTGGGGAAGCGACACTTAGTCGATACTCACAAAACCCAAAAATCGGAAGGATGCGAACCGCATTCGATACTTCCAAAACCCAAAAATCGCAAGGAAGCGAACCCCATTCGATACTTTCAAATTTTCAAAAATCGTAGAGAACCAACATACCAGTTGATATCCACAACCTCAAATTTCAAAAATCGTGGAGAAGCAACATACCAGTTGATATCCACAACCCAAATTTCAAAAATCGTGGAGAAGCAACATACCAGTTGATATCCACAACCCAAAATTTCAAAAAACAAATCGTGGAGAAGCAACATATCAGTTGATATCCACAACCCAAATTTCAAAAATCGTGGAGAAGAAACATACGAGTTGATATCCACATCCAAAATTTCAAATGGTTCGAGAAAACCTCAAATTTCAAAAATCGCGGGGAAACGACACCAAGTCAGTACCCATGAAAATCAAAAGTTTTGGGAAAAGCAGGGAAGCGACGCTTAGTCGATACTTGTACCCCAATTCGCGAGGAAGCGACATTCCATCGATACTCGCAAAACCCAGCCCACGAGGAAGTGACATTCCATCAATACTCGCAAAACCGAATGAGCAATGAAGCGAAATTCCATCGATACTTGCAAGACCATTCAGCGGGGAGGCGACATTTAGTCGATACCTGCATTTTGAAAACCAAATCCTGCTATAAAAAGCCAAAATTCGGCTATAAACGCCAAAATCCGGCTATAAACGCCAAAAATCGGCTATAAACGCCAAAATCCGGCTATAAACGCCAAATTCGGTTGTAAATGCCAAAACAAAAAAAATCCGGCTATAAAATGCCAAAAAAATTCTGCTATAAACGCCAAAATCGGCTTTCACGCCATCCAAAAACTTTGGCTCTCATGCCACAAAGAAAATTTGGCTCCCATGCCACAAAATGAAATTCGGCTTCTATGCCATTCCAAAATTTGGCTTTGACGCCATCCAAAAAACTTTGGCTCTCATGCCACAAAAAAATTTGGCTCCCATGCCACAGACAAAATTAGGCTTTCATGCCATCCAAAATTTCGGTTTTCAAACCATCAAAAACCAGGCTTTTCGCCACAAAATTGGCTTTCATGCCCAAAACAACCCTTTGACAAAAGATTTTCACAAAATGACAACCTTTTGATCAAATTCTTAAACAAACATTCCCATCAACTTTTGCTCAAATTTGTTTTCATAAAAAAAAATGATTTAAGTGAAAGGAAGGGGATACAAAAATATAGTACCAAAACTGTTTATACATGGAGGTATCAAAAAAAAGAAGAAGGAAAAAGAGTTTGTTACAACTCAAGAGCTCAATCCGACATGGTCTTCAACCAAATGTTCAACTCCTCAAGCAGACCCTTGGCCTTAACTTCCAAAGTTTTTAGGCCACGCTTCTTCAAAATGTCCCCAGAAAACGCGGCCGAATGCCGTGACCCATCTGCAGCACGAGGAAGTTCTTCCCAGAGGACCTGCCACTACTCATGCTCCTGAGTCTTCCTCCGGACATCACCTTCAGCTTCCTCAACCTGGCGAATGAGAGTCCACTCCTTGTCACGAGCCTCCACAATGGCGGTCCATTTGGCGACAGCTTCTTCCTCCAAAAGCTCAAAACGCTGCCTAGCCTCGACAACCTCCTTATCAAGGCGGTCCAAGTCTTGCTTCAGCCCCATGATGGATAACTCGGTAACGTTCTTCTCCCGAACGATCTGCCTCCGAGTCTTCGTGACCTCAGTCAGCTCAGCTTTGACTTTGCTGGATGGCTTTATGAACATCTCATCAAAGAAGTCACCATCTGGGAAACTCTTGGTCTCAGTCCATTTGTTCCCCAAGGTGTTGATCTCCTCAACAAAATCCTTGGCGCTTGCGATCTGACTTCTTTGCTATCAGCAAGGATGTCCTGCACGTGCTTGATCATGCCAAAACCAGCTTCCAAATGACCTGAAGAGAGAGTCTCAACCCATGAGCTCAAGACAGTCTTCAACACCTTCCTTGCATATTGAAGGTGCAGTGCAGATGAGTATTCGCCATGCTCTGGTGCCTGACTGTCCATGTCATGTTCCATTGGAAGAGTAATCAATAAACTCTTTCCAACTGAAGAAGCTGACTCATTAAAGGAAGCAGAAGCCCCCACTCCTGGATCAGCAGCAGGTACCCCCTGTTCTGGCTCTGAGGAAGACGGAGGAACCTCTCCTGTTGATCCACAATCTGCCGAGAAAAGGACAAAAGGTATGAATATAATCTCGTTAAAAAAAATATATATATCAAGATTATTATTGCAAAAATACCTGCTTCGACGACTAGCGGAGTACTCTCTGCCTCTCTGAGCTCATCCGAAGCATCGTCAAAAGTTGCGTCCATGAATGGCTCGAAATCGTCAGAATCCTCTGGCAAGTCAAGAAAACAAAAGCTACATGTTAGCAAATGACCAGCACAAACAAAAAAAAAACAGAGAGAAGCCAAAGCAATCATACCAAGTGAAGGTTCTGGAACCACTCCAGAGTCCCCGGGCTCTTCCTCAGATGCCACGACTGGATCTGTCATTGCCTCATTGGCAGGAACCTCGAGCATCACCAGGTCATCATCCTCTGCAAAAAAAAGAAAGCAGCGGATCAAAACAAAAAATCTCTTACAAGAGAAAAGAAGAAACAAAAGAAAGAAAGAGGATCATACTAGCTGTCTCCTCTTCTCTGCTTCTTTTCTCCGGAGGCTCGTCAGCATCCTCAGACACCTCTTCAACAATGGTGAGATGAACTTCAATATCAGAAGGACTATCATGCCGTTTCATATTTCGGCGTTGTCCTCTCTTCCTCTTGCTACGGCGGGTCAATCTGCTCGACGATCCTGCCCCACTATCAACATCAGGCCTCTCATTAGAGTCCTCACTGGATGGTCTGCTTTTCTCAGTAGACTCCATGGAAGCCTTCGTATGCTCTGCTTGTATCATAGCATCGATCTCGGCCTCCTCCTCCTCCAGCTGTCTCAAGACCTCACCAGGAATCCCTTGTGCAGCTCCTGATCTGATGACGTCCTGCTCATTGAGAAAGCCTATCTTATGCTTCTCTCCAGAAAGGAATGTCAAAACTTCCTCCCGGCGGACACCATCTGATTTGCCAAGACCCTTCCCAGGAGACTGCTTGACATCAAGCTCTTTCTTGGAAAGCCCCCGGTACACTGAGAAGCTCTCCATGAACCACTTCGTGAAGCCAGCAGTCCGGAAAGTGGACAGCTCAGGATAGGAAATCATGGCGGTAGTGTCCTCTGCACTGTAAAAAGCCCATGCATTTCTCCCATCCTGCAAACCTCCAAAACGCTTCACCATGCTCGAAGGCGCTCCAACAACGCCTTGAGAGAAGCCAAGCTACAATGCAAAACGCGAAGGGACATACGGCTGGATATCGACGAAAAGATGTCTGCGGTACCCATCGTACCAACCCGTATGTTGAAGAGCCATCTCTTCTCCGCGTCTGTCAAAGCATAATGTCTTCCCGAACCTGCCCTGGTCGAATCACGAGAGACACCAAAGTCAAAAGCCTTCTTCCGCAAACCCGGAGAAAGCTTCACTGAAGACTGCCCAATCTCGACGTCCCTAAATCGTCGGATCCTCAAACGGGCAGATAAAAGCGATTCGGGAACGGCTGTCCCTCTAGCCAAACGAATCATAAAAGGATCTTCGTCCTGTGCACCTTCCAAACGATGGAAGCTAGGACAGTGGTATACATACCACGAATAGAAGATGTAGGCAGAAAATAACATGTTCATGGGAAGCCCAAGCCGAACCAGGAAAGCAACAGCCTGAAGTTCGGTACACAAATAGGAGTAAAGAGCAAGTACCAAAGCCAGCCGCTCTCCAAACGCCATCTGACAAGCCGGAAAAATACAGTGCAACCTGATGTGCGGTCCATCTCCTCCAGCAAAAACAGCCTCACTGAGCCAGTAAATGAGGTAAACAGCGAGATCTCTCCGCAACGCAATGTCGGGACAAATGGAATTTGTGCTTGCGAAGAACTTCTTTAAATCTTCTCGCATAGCCGCGATCTTCTTCAAACTTGATGTTTTAGCCCTAGCATCTTGGGCCATGCAATCATAAGAATCCCCGCTGTCAAAAAAGTTGGAGCTGCAACTTCTCCAACTGCTGTACCTAACTTTCGAGCCCTCCTTCTCCTTCAAAAAATCATAGAAGGCGACGAGCTGAAAGTACACAAGCCTAAACTCCTCAGATTGCTCCTCAAGGATACTGTCAATAGGCATAAACTCCTCATAGAGTTTGCCGAGGATAGGCAATCCGGTGATGGTGCTCAGTTCCTTCAAAGAAAAATCAATCTCACCATTCATCACAATGAAGGTGTTGGTTTATGGAGGGAATGACTCCAGCATGGCCATGAAAGCCTCATCGGAGAAAACGACGATTTGCCGAAAAGCGCGAACCGCATCAAAAATCTCGGCCTCCCGAAGAACGGCCTCGCCAATCCTCAGGGTGTGATCAGTCCATGACTCCCAGCTCGAGTCAGCACTGAAACGGCCACGAAGTCGAAAAGGCTTCACCCAATTGCTGCCGTCACCCCGAAAAACGCCAAGGCCCACCGGTCTCAAATCAACCGATGGATGATCAGAATCTTGGTAGCCACTGGTTGGCATCAACATGTCCATACGGACAGGCGACTTCTCTGCAAAACCGGAAGGTCCGCCAACAAAAACCCCGGTCTTGATCACACTGGTCCTCTTCACCCAACTCGAAGGATCTTCCCTCTTAGGGCACGTGGGAGAAAGGCTCAGGATCGAGATGTTCCAATCGAAAGTCGACCGGGTAGAAATAGTTCTCTCCTCACCATCTGCTGTGTAAGAGAATTGAAAACATCTCCTTTGGTATGAAAAAATCGCTGACAAAAAAAAAAAAAAAAGAAGTAAGCGTGTGGAAAAAAAAATATATATATACACGGTAAAAAAAAACAAGGGAAAACCGTGAAAAGAAGAGAAAAAAAAAAGAAGAAGAAGCACGAAAAAAAAAAAAGGAAAACGTGCTTAGAAAAAAAAAAAGAAAAAGAAGAAGAAAAAAAAAATGAAGAAGCTACTTCTACAATGGAGATTCTTGTGGAGGAAGAAAACTTACTTGAAGCCATTGATGGAGAAGAAGAAGAAAAGCTTGGAGCCCTTGGAGCAAAAGCACTTCTTATCTTGGAGAGCACTCTTGAAGATTTCTTGCAAAAAGAAAGCAATGGAGCAAAAGAAACAACCCTCTTGCTTTTATAGAAGAGAGCAAGCCAAAAGAGGAAACAAGGAGAAAGAAAAGAGGTACGTACTAAAATTTAGCTACTTTCCCAAAAAGAGAGATATTTTGAGAAAATCTTTCCACAAAAAGGAAACTTGAGAAATTCTCTCCAAGTAAGGATATTTTTAAATATTCTCTACACCAAAGAGATATTTTTAGATATTCTCTACAAATATGACACCATGCGAGATCTAGGCCATCTTCAAAGCCTAAGGTCCCATGGGTTAGCCCATATGAGCCAGGTTTGACCACCTAGACACTACAAGTGGCTTTTAGTCAAAATATTCCTCTTACCAAGAGCAAAAAAAAAAAAGAAAAGAAAAGAAAAGAAAAAGAAAAAAGAGCAAAAAAGTCCCATGCCTCTTTTGAGTTGATGGGACCATTCAAAAAAAAAAAAAAAAGATAGAAAAGAAAGCCTCATGAGTTTCCAAAAATCAAACCATCCAACCTCATGAACCAAAATTGAGCCAAAATCTTGAAATTGACATTTCACAAAACCAAATTCCGGTCCCCTAGCTTGCCACATACAGCTTGTTAGGTCACAAGACCAAAACCAAAATCAAAATCCAAAACAAACCAAAACCAAAAACCCAAATCTAACCCCCCAACCTACCACATACAGCTTGTTGGGTCACAAGGTCAAAATCAAAATCAAACCCCGACCCCCTAACCTGCCACATACAGCTTGTTAGGTCACAAGGTCAAAAACCAAAATCCAAACACCCCATGTCATTTTCAAAACTTTGCCTTGAGATGGTACGTGATCCCTCTCACTGCCATAAAATCCCCTGGAAACTCAGAAGGCTATTCAAAAAAAAAAAAAAAAAACAAAAAAAAAATGCTCAAGACTCTTGGTCAAGTTGGAATCTCTCCTCCAAGTTTCTCTTCGAGGCACATCGACTCCAAAAAGTTACTCGTCGCTGTACCTCGAGGGGGCATTTGTTGACACCAAAAAAGTAACTATGTCTCCTCAACATCAAGAAGCCTCGTGAAGATGCATCCTGCTACAAAACAGGCAAAACTACTTCCAGCATCAGATCTTATCAGAATCAGACAGAAACTGAGAGATCCTTCGAGGCAGCCAAAAGAGGGGTACACCTGAGGTTTTGGGCCATTCCGACATCGTTTGGCCTAACTTCACTACTCCGACAGCTAAACAAGCGCTCCCGGCGGCGACATCATCAAAGACGTCAAAACTTTGATCAGAGCCTACGGATGACTCCAGAATGTCTACAAAGGGCTCTATGCCAAATTTCAAGTCAAACCGACAACGTTTGACCCTCCATCAATGCTCGAACAGCAAAATCAAGCCTCCCGGCGGCGAAAACCATCGAAGCCATCACTCATCAAACAAAATACATGAGTGGCTTCAACATGCTTCCAAAAGGCTGCACGTCAAATTTCAGGTCATTCTGACAACGTTTGACCAGGTTTCGACGCTCCGAGAGAAAATCAAGCCTACCGGTGGTGGAGCAACCCGGGACCATGACATCCAAAACGGAGCTAATGGAACGACTCAAAATGACTCCAATAGGCTCCTCGTCAAATTTCAGGTCAATCGGACATCGTTTGACCACATATCAAAGCTCGGCATTTTCCCCGCAGCAAAATCAAGTCAAGCATCGATGGGACCCCAAACGGCTTCAAAACTCAAATAAAAGCTCATGGTTGGTCCTATCCACTGCTCAAGAAGCTTCACCTCAATTTTCAAGTCATTCCGACATCGTTTGACGTAGACGGAAAATCAGCTACAAAGTCTTCGGCTTTCCCGAAAAATGGGAAACTTTGTGCTCCGATTTCGCACGGGTTCTTGTCAAGATTTCTCCAAGAAAATCAAGTCAACAATTAAGGAAACATGTCAAGGAAAATACAGAAGAAAAAAGGAACGAAAAAACGGCCGAAAACGACGTTCGGCGACCAAACGGGCCAAAGCCCTATGGTCGCCGGCGACCCTTCAAATCCGGGTCTCCGGATTTTGCACCAAATTGCCCGTTTTTCGATCTTTTTCGCGTTTCGAGTGTTCCAACCTCTGTGATTTTCTGAAAATCCAATGTTTGATGCTTTAAAACGACCGATCTTCGTCGACATCTCGGATCCGCCGTCAAAAGAATGAAATCATCACCGATCGCCTCAAGATCGCCAACCGGCTGACTAAGAAAGTACACTTTCTATCCGACCGATCGTGAAATCGACAAGACAGATGTCACCGGCCCACCAACATCAACCAATGTTTGAAATTGCATCGCGATCCAGCATCAAACAATGTGTGGATCCACCTGTGATGATCGCAAGAAGAATTTCAAAAGACACGGCGCGGCCCGCGACTCTTCACATGCCTTGGCGACCACTTAATGTCGTTAATTGACCCGTTTATGACAAATTAAAGCGGTCATTAACTCATTATTTTGGACGGCCCAATCAGATTCAAGCATTTGGGAGTTACAAATCCAAGCAATCATGGCATTTAACCAATGAAACTCCCATCATCATGAAGCATAAAGGCAATTAAAAGCCTACTACCTTCATCGTCCAATCACAAGCCATGAAAAAGGAGTTACAAAATCAACTTGTAACTCCTCATCAATTCTTTCATCATGGCCATCAATGCCAATAAACACCTCATGGCTACCAAAAGCCTATAAAAGAAGGTCCATTCCAAGAAAAAAAAGAAGAAAGAGATCCCAAGTGCAAGTTCTGAAAATCCAGAAAATCCAAGAGAGAGACGAAGTCCTGCTGCTCTGCTGCAAGAAGCACCACAAGGTGATCAACGTCCCTTGGGGGGGCCACCCCCCCAAGGTCTCCTCCTTCTCCAACATGGCCTAAACGTGGCTTTTCAGCCCGTTTACTTGGTTTTTCATTGGATATAGGACCTCCTCTTGGTCCTTGTCCTTTAAAAAACCGAGGTTAGGAGCCAAGCCAAAGAATCAAAGCATCACATGTTCTCATTTGAAAGACGATGGCGAAGTCCATACATGACTTGCGACCGTCGATCTCAACGTGTCCCCATAATCTCCTGAGAAGTTAGATCCCTTTTCTTACTTTTCTATTGTAGTTTGTATTTCTTAAAGAGACAAAAAAAGAAATCACAATTCTTGTCTTTCATATTTGATAAGTTTTGTAAAATCGCCTTTCACGGCAAATAAACAAAAACGCCTCCTACGGCATTCTCAAAAAACAAACTTGTCTCTTTTTTTAATATTTATGGAATTTGAAAAGTTAGAAAAAATGATTGATTTCCTTTCCACTTGTGAAGGTGAATCTCCGGATCATCACCATTCCAAATTCCAAGTAGAAAGTAAATGTGGCATACCCGTACAAAAATGTTGATACCCGCGATTCTCCCTCCTCCGCCGAGACCCAGGGCAGCCCCCGGGGTGCGGAAGGAGAGGACGGAAGATTCCCGAGGGTCCATCAAGTTGGCACACCCGGTGGGACACGTTGACTTGAGAACGTGATGCTTTGATCCCTTGGCTCCTTTCTTGTTGGCGGCCTATGTTGCATTTTGCATCTAAAAAAAAAAAAAAAACATGAGATGGGATTTCAATTGTTCTTTCTCACTTCAAAAAAGAAAAAAAAAAAAAAAAACAAATCTGATCTCTTTTTCTTAAAAACTCAACTTTGAGAAATTTTGATCTTTCCCCTCTTCGAACTTGATAGCTCACAAAAATGTTCGCAGCTATCGTTCATATCGGGGATTGGGCCATCTTTTCTCTTTGATGAGTCCAATTGGGATTTCAAAAAAAAAAAAAAACACCTTCATTTCAAATTCAAAAAAAAATGATCTCTCTTTCTCAAGATTCAACTTTCAGAAATTTTGATCCTTTCCTCTTTGAACTTGATAGCTCACAGAAATGTTCGCAACTATCGTTCATATCGGGGATTGGGTCGTCTTTTTTCTTTGATGAGTCCAATTGGGATTTCAAAAAAATTTATAATTTCAAAAAAAAAAATCAGTTTTCTTTCTTTTGGGCTCAAAATTGAGAAATCTTTGTTCTTCCCCTTTCGGATTTAACGCTCGCAGAAATGTTGAGTTGTGGTTCGGATTGGAACACTACTTGTTCTCTTTGATGAGTTCGTTAGAAATCTTTCAAAAAAAAAAAAACACTAAGGTTGCATCAATTGCGCTCTTTGACTAAAGTGGATTCAAGAAAAGCCTTGTCCAGAGTGTGGAGACAGCTAGACTGTTCGAGGCAAGGGTCCTCCAAACGGGTTCATTAAGTAATCCTACCCTTACCTGGGGGCTAATCTATCTACTAAGGTTTCATAAGATCGAATTGGAAACCTATGTGCATTTTTCAAAAAAAAAAAACTCCCGTCATTTTTGAGTTCAGAATTGAGAAATCTTGGTTCTTTTCCCTTTCGGATTTAACGCTCGCAGAAATGTTGAGTTGTGGTTCGGATTGGAACGCCATTTGCTCTCTTTGATGAATTTAATCTTGACCTTTCAAAAAAAAAAGAAAGAAAAACTCGGGTCATTTTTGAGTTCAGAATTGAGAAATCTTGGTTCTTTTTCCTTTCGGATTTAAGCTCGCAGAAATGTTGAGTTGTGGTTCGGATTGGAACGCCATTTGCTCTCTTTGATGAATTTAATTATGACCTTTCAAAAAAAAAAAAAAAAACCGAGGTTAGGAGCCAAGCCAAAGAATCAAAGCATCACATATTCTCATTTGAAGGACGATGGCAAAGTCCATACATGACTTGCCACCGTCGATCTCAACGTGTCCCCACAATCTCCTGAGAAGTTAGATCCCTTTTCTTACTTTTCTATTGTAGTTTGTATTTCTTAAAGAGACAAAAAAAGAAATCACAATTCTTGTCTTTCATATTTGATGAGTTTTGTAAAATCGCCTTTCACGGCAAAATCGCCTTTCACGGCAAATAAACAAAAACGCCTCCTACGGCATTCTCAAAAAACAAACTTGTCTCTTTTCTTAATATTTATGGAATTTGAAAAGTTAGAAAAAATGATTGATTTCCTTTCCACTTGTGAAGGTGAATCTCCGGATCATCACCATTCCAAATTCCAAGTAGAAAGTAAATCTGGCATACCCGTACAAAAATGTTGATACCCGCGATTCTCCCTCCTCCGTCGAGACCCAGGTCAACCCCCGGGGTGCGGAAGGAGAGGACGGAAGATTCCCGAGGGTCCATCATGACTCAGGAATCAAGTACCCATAAGGCCATAAACCACATCCAGGATGCAATCACTCAATCTCATCAATCATGTATAGCAATAAACTCTAAAGAAGATAGAAACCAGCAACAATCAAGCAACCAAAAGATCTACAACATACAAGGAAGTAGATTATACCTTTGGAGCTCGGTTGTACTCTAATCGAGAACAAGACTTGCTAGTAAAAGAAACTCTTTCTTTATAACAAACTTAGGATCTCCAAGACCTTGTTGTCTTCCACGCTATGACCCGTATCAGATTTCTTCTCTAAAGAAGATGGGTGGGATCTCCTAAAGAAAACAACTAGAAGCTCTAAAGAAATCCAAAAGAGAAACTAGAAGATGGGAGAAAACCATGCAACACTTGCACTAGAAGGGCTGGGCGTGAATTCCAAGGTAGTGGACATCCAGCCCCTTGCTCCCTTTTTTATAGCCCTTAAGCAACTCCTCTTACTAATAATTAATTAGAAGTCTTACTTACAAAAGAAATAGTAACCTTCTCTTCTTTCTAATTATTATAGAAGTCTCACTTCTACAATAATTGGTAACCTACTATTACCACTATTAGAAGTCTCAATTCAAATAAAAATAATAACTTTCTAATTCATTCCTTTTAGAGTTTAAGTAAGATTAGTAACTTTCTAATAACTTGGGCTAGCGTGGAAACCACTAGGGATTCCATAGAAAGTTGGCTCCAACTATTTCTGCGACCCCACATCTCATATGTAATCCGGGCCCACAGTTAATTAAAAATAACTCCACTATATAGATGTAATTGCACTCCAGTCTTAAGAATAAATTACAAAGAAGACCCTAAATTTCCCTATTACCACAAATAGACCCCTCTATCAATATCCATGGATCAATTAGATTAAACATGTCCCTTCCAATCTTAGATCCACATCTTATTATCCTTGAGACCCAATTAATCATCGTGATCATCTGTAACGCCCCACCTCATACCTATGCATGATATTGTCTGCTTTGGCCCACAAGCCTCACGGTTTTGCTTCTGATGGGCCTCAATCCATCAAAAGGCCTCATGCAAGGTAAGGGTGTAAGCTCTACATATAAACTTATTCACTTTCCTCTCTATAGTCGATGTGGGACTCCGGGGCGTCACAATATAGGGACGTGCAGCCCCCTGCCGTGGTCTGGTGCAAGTGGGTAGTGTGGGTCCCTTGCCGTGGTCTGGTGTAAGTGAGCGGGTCTCCATATAGGCGGGCCAAGAGGGCTGGCAGGCTACTGTACAGGAATGTGCAGCCTTAAGGGGGGTGGATTATGATGCCCCGGAGACCCACATCAACTATACAGAGGAAAGTGAATGGGGATATATGTAGAACTTACACCCTTACCTTGCATGAGACCTTTTAATGGGTTGAGACTCATTAGAAGCAAAACTATGAGGCCCGTGGGCCAAAGCGAACAATATCATGTATAGGTATGGGGTGGGGCATTACATCATCAGTGCCATCCAATTACCTTTTAATCGAGATGGGTGCGCACTTACTAATGATAAATCTATTAATTGGCACAAGGGAATAATATAGATAGATTCCATCTTGACCATTGGATGTTTCCACAGTCCTACTACCACGTACCCAAGACACCGAGGTGTTGACCTCACTCATTGGTGACCCAAAGCAAATGAATAAACAGAAACTTGAGTTCATCAATGTTTCAGGATTGAGAGCTTGTTGCTAGGGAATTATGAGAGTAGACCATCAATGTCTCAGGATTGAGAGCCTATTGCCAGGGAATTATGAGAGCAAACCTTAAAATAAAGACAGTGTTTCATAAGGTGCTTCTCATGGTCCTTCAATACATCTAACGTACCAGCACTATGATCCAGAATCTTACATTCTGATATCGAAACAAATCACATTATCTCATAGTGATAAAAGTGCTGCAACCTTATCAAATTAGATGCCCAGTCTCATCACTGGTTGTGAAGATATTTAAGTATCAGATTTGTGACATGTGTTTCCTGTATGTGGATCTCATCCACACACATATGTCACATTTAATATACTAATGGGACCCGGTTCATCCCATGAACCATCATGTCATATTTATTGGTTATGTGCATTAAATAATAAAACACCATTCATCTTATAAAAGAAAAGCATGACTTTATTGATAAATAAAGAAATTAATCAATTTATTACATCATCTGATGGATTGAGTTCATACAATCTAACAGATCCCCGCTCCTTACCCTGTGTGCTCTTGGGCTACAACACCACTTTTAAGGGCAATCGATGTTACTATCCTCCCATTGGCCGGATTTATACATCTAGACATGTCGTCTTCGATGAACAAACATTCTCCTTTAAGGACCGTAGCTCTTTATTCTCTATTACTAATAAAAGTGGAGAAATTACTACATTTTATGAGTGGGTGGTTTTAGGTGCTTCAGAGTCAAATTCTTCTCCATCCCCAACATTTGGAAACGAATCTCCTGTTTGGACCAATCAGAGGGAGCCGCATGGGGGAGATGATTTGTTTTTATTCAATTAAGGAGATGGGATTTTACATCTCCTTTTTTTATTCATTGGAGGAGATGGGATTTTACATCTCCTCCCATGTGTCACCCCCTGATTGGTCCAAACAGGGGATCCGTTTCCCCAGCGTTTATATTCTTTGCCAGTAATCAGTGATGGACCCTCTGTGTCCTTTTATGCTGCTCCACATCGCCATTCAGTTGAACCACCCAACACTCCTTTCCTCAATGATGGCTCCGTGACACAGCAACAAGCCTCTGCCGGATGCACCCAATCAGCTGACTCATTCAAACACATGTTGCATGGCCCAGGTGGTATCACCAATGCATCTACCAGGGCGTCATCACATGATGCCCCATATGCATGTTGGAAGTAGGTGGGCCTTGTGGATAGATTTTCGAAACTTTTGACCCACTTGATACAAGGTTCAAGTACCCATAAGTGTTGGAAGTAGGTGGGCCTTGTGGATAGATTTTCAAAACTTTTGACCCACTTGACTCAGGGATCAAGTATCCATAAGGCCAAAAACCCAATCAAGGATGCATAACCCTCAATCTCATGATCATATACAGTAAGTAAAACTATCTAAAAGATAGAACAGAAGTGAACAAGCATTCATAAAAATCTACAACATACAAGGAAGTAGATTGTACCTTTAGAGCTCGGTTGTGCTCTAATGGAGAAGTTGATGACTTTCGTTGATGTAGAACTTTTCTACAAACTAAGATCAGAATCTCCAACACCTCTTAGCCTTCCACGCTATGACCCGAATTAGATCTCTTTTCTCAAGAAGATTAGTGGAATTTTCAAGAGAAAACCCAACTCGAAACTCTAAGGAACTAGAAGAGGAAGAGAGGAGAAAGCAGTGCAACAATTGCACAAAAGAGGCTGGACGTTTTTTACTCCTATTAGATGGACGTCCATGAGGGGTGGATTCCCTTTTATAATCTCTTAGGTCTCCTCTTTTCTTAATTGAAATAGAAGTCTTACTTCCACAACAATTAGTAAGTATACTATTACCACTATTAGAAGTCCTACTTCAAATAGAAATGGTAACTTTCTAATTTCTTCCTTTTAGAGTTCAAGTAGGATTAGTATCTTTCTAATAACTTGGGCTAGCGTGGGGACCACTAGGGATTCCATAGAAAGGTGGCTCCAACTGAAACACGCAACCCCACATCTCATATGCAATCCGAGCCCACAGTTAATTGCAAATAACACCACTATATAAATGCAATTGCACTCCAGTCTTAGGAATTAATTACAATGAAGACCCTAAACTTTCCAATTATCACAAGTAGGCCCCTCTATCAATATCCATGGATCAATTGGAATAAATCTGTCTCTTCCAATTTTAGTTCCACATCTTATTATCCTTGAGCCGTAATTAATCACTATGATCATCAGTACCATCCAATTAACTCTTAATCGAAATGGGTGCACACTTACTAATGACAAATCCATTAATTGGCACAAGGGGATAATAGAGATAGATTTCATCTTGATCATTCAATGTTCCCACAGTCCTACTACCACATACCCAAGACACCGAGGTGTTGACCTACAGTTGGCCTCACTCATTGGTGACTCAAAGTAAATAAATAGATAGAAACTTGAGTTCATCAATGTCTTAGAATTGAGAGCCTATTGCTAGGGAATTATGAGAGCATACCTTATTATAGAGACGGAATTCCATAAGGTGCTTCTCATGGTCCTTCAATACATCCAATGTATCAGCACATTGATCCAGAATCTTCCATTCTGATGATCGAGACAAATCACACTATCTCATAGCGATCAAAGTGCTGCAACCTTATCAGATGAGATGCCCAGTCTCATCACTGGTTGTGAAGATATTTTAAGTATAAGATTTGTGACATATATCTTCCATGTGTGGATGTCATTCATACACATATATCACATCTAATATACTAATGGGACCAGATTCAACTCATGAACCATTATGTCATATGTATTGGTCATGTGCATAAAGTAATAAAATAACATTCATCTCATGAAAGTAAAGCATGATTTTATTGATAAATAAAGAAATTAATCAATTTATCACATCAACTGATGAATTGAATCCATACAATCTAACAATAAGGCCATAAACCATATCCAGGATGCATAACCCTCAATCTCAGCCATCATGATCAGTAAATAAATTTATCTAAAAGACATAACCAAGCAGCCAACAAGCATCCATAAAAATCTACAACATGCAAAAAAATAGATTATACCTTTGGAGCTCGGTTGTGCTCTAATGGAGAAGTTGCGTCTTTATTTGATGATGAAACTCTTTCACTTATCAAATAGGAATCTCCAAGACCTTTTGATCTTCCACGTTATGACCCGTATCAGATTCTCTTTTCTCAATAAGATGGGTGAGATCTCCAAGAGAAAACTCTTAGGAAAACTAGAAGAGAACTAGAAGAGGGAAGAGATGAGACGAAGCATGTGCAACTCTTGCACAAAAAACATGGGCGTGAATCCCTAGGTAGGAATTTCCATGTGACGTCCAAGCACTCTTATCTCCTCTATTTATTGATTAAAAGCAAGTCCTCTTCTTTGTTATCTAATTGAAATAGAAGTCTTACTTATCTAAAACAATTAGTAACTCTCTTCTTTCTAATTAAAATAGAAGTCTCACTTCTATTATAATTAGTAACTTACTATTACCACTATTAGAAGTTTCACTTCAAATAGAAATAGTAACTTTCTATTTCCTTTTAGAGTTCTACTATAATTAGTAGCTTTCCAATAACTTGGGCTAGCGTAGGGACCACTAGGGATTCCTTAGAAAGCTGGCTCCAACTGGAACACGCAACCCCACATCTCATGTGCAATCCCAGTTAATTGCAAATAACACCACTATATAAATGTAATTGCACTCCAGTCTTAGGAATAAATTACAATGAAGACCCTAAACTTCCCTATTACCACAAGTAGGCCCCTCTATCAATATCCATGGATCAATTGGAATAAATCCGTCTCTTCCATTCTTAGTTCCACATCTTATTATCCTTGAACCCCAATTAATCACTGTGATCATCAGTACTATCTAATTAACTCTTTAATCGAGATGGGTGCACACTTACTAATGACAAATCCATTAATTAGCACAAGGGGATAATAGAGATAGATTCCATCTTGATCATTCAATGTTCCCACAGTCCTACTACCACATACCCAGGACACCGAGGTATTGACCTACAGTTGGCCTCACTCATTAGGGACTCAAAGCAAATGAATAGATAAAAACTTGGCTTCATTAATGTCTCGGGATTGAGAACCTATTGCTAGGGAATCATGAGAGTAGACCTTATAATCGAGATAGAATTTTATAAGATGTTTCTCATGGTCCTTTAATACATCCAATGTACCAGCACTATGATCCAGAATCTTCCATTCTGATGATCGAGACAAATCACACTATCTCTTAGTGATCAAAGTACTGCAACCTTATCAAATGAGATGCCCAGTCTCATCACTGGTTGTGAAGATATTTAAGTATAAGATTTGTGACATATATCTCCCGTGTGTGGATCTCATTCATACACATATATCACATCTAATATACTAATGGGACCCGGTTCAACTCATGAACCATTATGTCATGTGTATTGGTCATGTGCATTAAGTAATAAAATAACATTCATCTCATGAAAATAAAGCATGATTTTATTGATAAATAAAGAAATTAATCAATTTATCATATCAACTGATGTATTAAGACCATATAAACTAACAATGCAAACCGTGACCAGCCCACTACTGCTACATATCCAACTTCTCACTCATCTCTGGATGCTCCACTAGTCACAGCCAATATCGCCCCCATTGAGGCACCATCTCATGACCCATTTGATAAAGGTGATCATGATGTCCCACCTATCTTTCCCATGGACACTTCTACTTCTAATGGTATCCACCTTATTTCATCTGTGGCTCCACCTATTCCTAACCACCCAATGCTCACCCAGGCTAAGTCTGGGGTGGTCGAGCCTAATCCCAGGTATTCTTCTTCAGACTATGTTCTCACTGCTTAGCTCATTCCCAAAGAGCCTAAAACGATAAAGTCTGCGCTCAAACACCACGGATGGCTCTCTGCAATGAAGGAAGAAATCACTGCCTTAAATCAGAATGGTACTTGGATTCTAATACCTCGCACATAAAATATGAATGTTGTAGGTTGTAAATGGGTCTACAAAACAAATCTTCATGCCGATGGATCTTTGGAGGGGGTTAAAAGCAAGACTTGTAGCCAAGGGCTTCAATCAAGTTGCCGAGGGCATTGATTTTCCGAAAGTTTTTCCCAAGTTGTAAAGCCCGCTACCATTCACGTTATTTTAATGATTGCTCTTGCTCATAATTCGGATATTAGGCAGTTAAATGTCAAGAATGCTTTCCTCAATGGGCATCTTCATGAAAATGTATTTATGGAGCAACCCCTTGGGCTTGAGCATTGTAGGTGCACGAAAATTCACGACCCGGAGATGATGAATTCTGGACCCACTAGAGATGTGGTGTGATGCCTCAAAAAAGAACCTGAAAGGGGAAGAATGGAAAGAGCAGTCAAAGACCCTGGCTGAGGGCAGCGCAAGGCTCTCCGATGCCTAAGTCAGTACGAGGACGTGACAGTAGGGTAGAGATTTTCAAATGTCAATTGTAAGTGTCTGAGTGCGTACCTTTTGAGGAGACTGAGTCCTCTTTTATATAGTGATAGGGACTCACAGATCGATCGACGTGATTCCCTCAATCGGGGTAACTGTTTCAGTCGATCACGCCCCTTAAATGGTGATAACGGCTCAGTCAATACCTATCCCCCATTTATAGTCGTAACGTTGCTCATTCCCCTTAACATTCGCCGCCTCATAAACCATACAGCCACGTCCCTCGGCCGTTACGCCATGTCTAGGCGACCGAGATTGAGGCGAGTACATCCGAGGTTAGATGCGGCCGAACTGAGGTAGGAGTGAGCTGAGGGAGGTGCGTCAGCAATACAAACAAGTCTACCGAACTGCTTCGGCAAGGATGAGATCTCCGCCGAACTGTGATGCTAAAGCCGAGATCAAGACGAGTTCGGTGCCGAAATACCGCGTATTCCCCTTATTACTGACGGAGTGGGCCCAATCTCGGTGTTCGAGAAATGCCCCCACACAATTGCCCCCTAGCTTTCGACCCTTGGGAGTTATCTTCCCGAGGTCGGGAGCTATAGAGAGATATCCGACTTCGAACGATTCGTCTTCTATGGGGCTTGTCTCTTGATCGTGTTGTGCTGTTATCATCTTGCCTTTTCCCTATGTCTTCGCGCCATCCCAAAATATCTTTATGACATTTAAACACCGGTGACACGATCGAGTAGGAAAACAAGACGATGATGCCACGTGTCATGGCTCAGATGGTGGCTCGTGTATAGAGAGATCCGTTTCCCGTGTTTAGCACGTAGAACGATGCTTCGTAAATGGGCGCGTATTTCCTGTGCTTGGGATAAGCAGCCTAAGCCTATAAATAGGGTCCTTCTTCTCCTGATTGAATCACTCTTGAATTTTGACGTTTGGTATTTCAATTCGAGAAGACAGGGGCTTGGCCACTATGGAGTTAACACTCGTCGGCGAGAAGAAAGACCTCCGTTTTTACAAGCCTGAAGCTTCATTTGGTGTAACTACAATGGCTGGCTCGAGCTTAATGGGAGGAACTTACCCCCTAATGTGCTCTGACTGTGCTATCTCTCCTGAGGCTTCTGGCCAACTGCGCTATCTCTCCTGAGATAGACCTTGATCTCTTGATGATAGGAGATAAGACATCTATGTCAAGATGTCAGAAGATGGCGCAGGATTTATTCTGGGCAAGAGACCTCGAACGCCTCCGAATTGAACTCTGCCCGTATCGTGGAGCTGCTCTTCTGCGAAGAACACGCCTTTCAAGAGCAGGAAGATCATATCTGTGATGGAACGCGCTCCGAGGCGCCGTGGGGCGGCTACCGGGGTCGGCGGAACGTGGGAGTCCGTCGGGTCCGGCCCTTTCGCGCCCTGGCGGGCCTGAAGCGTGCATCAACATTTCTTTTGTGTGGGTGTGCCAGATTTTCTATTTTACTTGGAATTGCAAGTGGTAATCCGGAGATCAACCTTCGCAAGTAAAAAGGAAATCAACTTCTTTCAAGTTTTCCATTGCACAAATATTTAAGAAAAGAGACATTTTCTTGGTTTGCCGTGAAAGGCGATTTTGTTTGGCATTTATAGCCGATTTTGGCGTTTATAGCCGATTTACAATTCTTATCAATAATGAAAGACAAGAGTTGTGATTTTTTGTCTCTTTAGAAAAATACAAACTACAATGAAAAGCAAGAAAAGGAAGATCTAACTTTTCAGGAGATTGTGGGGGACTCGTTCAGATTGACGGTCGCAAGCCATGTATGGGCTTCGCCATCATCCATGCAGATGAGAACAGAAGATGCTCTTGATTCGCTTGGCTTGGCTATAACCTCAGGTTTTTAGAGGACAAAGACCAAGAGAAGGTCCTATGTCCAATAAAAAGCTAAGTAGACGGGCTGAAAAGCCACGTCTAAGCCATTGGAGGCAGCAGGAGAAGGCAAGGACCTTGGGGGGGGGGTGCCCCCCAAGGGACTTTTGTCACCTTGTAGTGGTGGCCGGTGCAGAACTTCAGCAGAGTTTTTCTCTCTTTTTCTTTCTCTGGATACGAGCTCTGGATTCTTTCCGATCGATCGATCTCGATTTTCTGATCCCCATTTCAATGGAATGCCCTCCTATTTATAGGCTTTTGGTAGCCATTTAGGAGGGTTTATGAGCCTTAATGGCTTTAATGGGAGGAGTTACAAGATTTATTTCTTGATTTTGTAACTCCTTTTTCCTTGAATCTGATTGGCCGATGGAGATTAAGGGCTTTTAATCACCTTAATTACCATAATGGGAGGTGTTTCATGGTTTAAATGCCATGAATCAATTGACTTGTAACTCCCAAATGCTTGCTTCTGATTGGGCCGTCCAAAGAAATGAATTAATGACTATAATAAAGCTAGTCAATTAACCACATTAATTGGTCGCCGAGCAGTCGAAGAGTCGCGGGCCGTGCCGTGTCTTCTGGAATTCTTCTGGCGATGATCATCGATGGATCTTCATGCTGATCGACATCGGATGAACATGTAACTTCAGACATTGATAGCTAAGAGCGGGCCGATGACATCTGTCTTGTCGATTTCTCGATCGGTCGGACAGAAAGAGCACTTTTTTTGGTCGACCGGTTGGCGATCTTGGAGCGATCAATGATGATTTTATGCTTTTGGAGGTTGACCCGTGATTTTGACGGATGTCGGAGGATATGAGTCAATTTCAAGCACTAAAAATCACATTTTCAGGAAACCACAGGGGCCAAAGTGCGCGAAACGCGAAAAAAGACGGAAAAACGGGTCACCGGCGGAAAATCCGGTGACCCGGACTTCCATGGTCGCCGGCGACCATGGGCCATGGTCGCAGGGGCCTGCGACCTTGGGGGAATTTTTCCCTTCGGAGCCCGTTTTGCGGTCGTTTTGAGGTCTTTTTCGTCGCCGTTTTCTTCTGTATTTTTCTTGACATTTCTTCTCATTTATTGGCTTGATTTCCCTGTAGAAAACCTGATGAGGATCCTTGCATTTTTAGAGTGCAAAGTTTCCAATTTTCCGGGAAAGCCGAAGACTTTGTCGCGTAGAGCTGCTGATTTTCCGCCAGAAGCTGAAACTTGGTCAAACGCTGTCGGAATGACCTGAAATTTGAGGTGGAGCCTCCTGAGCAATAAATAAGACCAACCATAGGCTTTTGTTTGAGTTTTGAAGCCGTTTGGGGTCCCGTCGATGCTTCACTTGATTTTGCTGCGGGGAAAATGCCGAGCTTTGATATGTGGTCAAACGATGTCCGATTGACCTGAAATTTGACGGGGAGCCTATTGGAGTCATTTTGAGACGTTCCATGGGCTCCGTTTTGGATGTCATGGTCCCGGGTTGCTCCGCCGCCGGTAGGCTTGATTTTCTCTCAGAGCATCGAAACCTGGTCAAACGTTGTCAGAATGACCTGAAATTTGACGTGCAGCCTTTTGGAAGCATGTTGAAGCCACTCATGCACTTGGTTTGATGAGCGAAGGCTTCGGTGGTTCCCGCCGCCGAGAGGCTTGATTTTGCTGCTCGAGCATTGATGGAGGGTCAAACGTTGTCGGTTTGACTTGAAATTTGGCATGGAGCCCTTTTGAGACATGCTGGAGTCATCTGTAGGCTCTGATCGAAGTTTTGACGTCTCCGATGATGTCGCCGCCGAGAGCTCCCGTTTAGCTGTCGGAGAAGTGAAGTTAGGCCAAATGTTGTCGAAATGGCCCGAAACTTCATGTGTACTCTTCTCTTGGCTATCTTGAAGGATCTTGCAGTTTTTGTTTGATTCTGACAAGATTTGATTCTTTTGGAGAAATTGCATTGCCTATTTATGGCAGGTTGCGACTTCATGCAGCTTTTTTGATGTTGAAGAGGCAAAGTGACATTTTTGGTGTCAACAATCTGTAATTTTTATGAAGTCGAGTAATCCATTGTATTAGATGTCATGTAACAAAAATGACTTAATAAAAAATCAAATTTTGTCTGTGGTCCAATCTCTTTCTCTGTGTGTTTGCTTTGCTTGATTATTCCTGTAGCAACAATCTCTTTTCTATATGCCTATGAAGATAAAACCATTTTTTCTCAAATGGGAACTTTGCGGAACTATTATACCGAACTGCGGTTCCAGCCGAGCTGTAACTCCTACCGAACTGTAGCTCCTGCCGAGCTGCAACCTGCCGAGATGCAATCTGCCGAACTTGAGATACCCTTGGATATCAAGTTTTGGAACAGACTTCAGATCAAATCGATGTCGCTTCACGTCCATCCGATGTCGCTTCGCTATCTACGATATTAAATGCCTCGCCCTGACTGGCGCGGGAAATAAGCTGACGGTACCACGTGTTGACTCTCCACGGGATGCGTAGTCTTTTCGAAGTGGCGCATATGGCGGCTAATCAATAATAGAAACCGCCTTTTTCGAATTCCGAAAGGGTGCTGTGTATATCGAAACGACACATGATGGGTTGCCTTTATTGGATGTACCTTCTTCTTACTATAAGTAGGGGAACTCCTTTTATCTTTTCTTCTTCTTTACTCTGCATTTTGCTGTGAAAGAGAAAGGCTTCTTCCGACGAGTTTTCTCACGGAAAAGGCTTTCGATCGATAAGGAGTGCTGTAGGAATCGAGTCCCATCCTTGGCCTCTGTCTTTGTAAGTCTTCTTTTCTTTGCCTTGTTCTTTTTCTGCATCTAGGGTTCCATTTTCCCTCTGTTCTTCGCCTCTGCCCCCTCTTTCTCTTAGAAAAATGGGTGTCTACAGTCATTGGTTAGAATCTGAGGGAGCGTTAAGAGACCTTAGGATTAGGTATCAGATTTCTGACGACGTCTTCCTCAAGGCTCCCGAACCCAAATCCTATATCGATGGCAGCATCTACGATGGCTGGATGCCGTTCCCTTTAGTAGCCATAATAGAGGGCGGGGTTCGGTTTCCCCTTAAGCCCTTGCTCAGGGACTGTCTCCGGGCTTAGCACCTCTGTCCATGTCAGTTGATGCCCAACGCCTTCAAAGTCATAATGGGCACTGCCGCGCTCAATGACATTTTAGAGATCAATTTAGGCGTTCATGATATTGAGGATGCCTATGAGCTGTGTAAGTCAAAAAATAGCTTTTACCTCCGAGTTAAGTCGCGCCGAACGGCATTCGTTCGTGCCCTAGAGGATTCGAACAAATATGCCGGGGACGACCGTCTGCTCGTCTCAGGTAACTGGGAGTTCGGTGATGACGAGCCGATGTCGCAGAGGTTCAACCGGATCCCGCGCCGTCTCGGCATACCACCAAGTAAATATAGCTTTTTTGTAAATTCGGTGTCGATTTTCGCTACATCTTATTCTCTGTGGAGCCGAACTGATGTCCTTCTATGTTACAGGTGCGCGCGAGAGGAGAAAGGAGGCCAGACGAGTCGGATGGGTGAAGAACGCGGCCTGGTTTCGGGCCGTTGAGACGTATCGAGGCCACGAAGATAGGTCGGCCTTCGCCCTTTTAGACTACGAGCCGAGATACCGCTCTTACAAGAAGAGCCTCGCACACCGCCAAGATGCCTTAGCCGAGGTTGAGGGAACCGAAATCGAGGAGGTCGATCGGGAGCGGGCTGTAGACGATACTGAGGGCCGAGATTCACCAGGGGCTGAAGCATCCACTTCAGGTTCCGACCTCGGGGAGGGAAGCTCTTCAACGAGTAGCTCCGGAGAAGACGAGCCAATGGACAAAAACCGCCCGAAACCCCCAGTGAAGAATCTTCGGTCTGCAGCCTTTGGGGGTGCGACTCAAGGTGCTGCTGCTTCATCCTCCAGGGCTCCTTCTTCCGGACCTTCTTCTTCCAGGCCCCAATCTTCCATGCCTGGTACTGGTGTTCCTCCTTCTTCTTCTGCCCAAACCTCGGGGGTTGGTACCGACGAGGCTGCAATGGAAGAGGTACGCCGGCAAAAGAGGGTCAGAACTGAGGGGCAGTCTGCCCTAACAACTGTGCAAAGGAGAGTTGACCCAAGGGCGACGAGCCAACGGTCTTCTGTGGCGCCCTGGAGGCCGAGCTTGCTGCTTCAGCCAGGAAGACCGTTGACCGTGGAGGACCGACTTGGCGGTCATCCCTTAGTGGCAGCTGCGCTTGGCGATGCTTGTACTTTGCCCCGAGACATGGAGAAGCATGATGAGCTTGAAGACGTCATGTTGCTAGTGACGCAAATGGAGTCTGCTCTGAGCGTAAGTTTAATCTCTTTCATTTTTCTTCTGTGCTTGACTTCGGTAGCAATTGTCTAAAAGTTTATTCTCTTTGCAAATCGTGCAAAAATGTCATCTCTCTGTGCGAAGGGTCCAGCGAGCCAGGAAAATCCAGGCCAACGCTGAGGCCAAGGTTGAAGAGTACAAGAAGTCTTTGGAGGCCAACAGAGACAGAATCAGAGAGTATGAAGAAACGTCTCGTACCATTCTATCCGAGCTTGACAAGGCAAAGACCGAGATTCAAGCAGGAAAGTTGAGGGAGGCTGAGCTCCAAAAGAAAATCGCCAAGCTAGAGCAGGAAAAGGCCGAGACCGAGTCCAGAATCCGGGCCGACGCCAACAGTGCATATCTTGAAGGATTCCAGGAAGCTGAGGCCGAATACGCGGCCCAAGTGACCGGAGTCAGGGATGATTCATGGGAGATGGGCTGGAAGGCCGCCCTTGAAAAAGCTGGAATCCAAAGCGATCATCCGGCTTTCTTGAATCCTGACAAGTTTCCTGGTTCGGTACCTGCGAACGTCCTGCCTCCTACTCCCGAGGTTCCTCCCGTTGCGGTCGAGGAACCAATCGTCGAGCCCCTTCATGCTGAGAACAAGGTCATCCAGATAGAAGGCGATGGACCTGTTGCCCCCGCTCCCTGAGTATCTTTATGTATTTGGCAGTTTCTTCTTTTTTCTCTTTTGGTTTGTTTTTGTGGGAGCATATGTCCCTTTGGTTTGCGAGTCACACTCGCCTGATGTAAGAACCCTTTTTAATGAAATCCAACATTAAGGCAAATTGTCTTTACGTCTTTCTTAGACCTTAATGTCTACAGACACTATTTTCGCCGAAATGTATATCTTTACCGAATTAGCACACGTAGTAATTTTAGCCAATGAACCAAGAACCCAAGAGAGGCAATTCGGTAGAGATCCTGTCCGAACTCCGCGCTGCTTTTGCTTGTCAAAGCGCGAATTCGGACTCTTTTGTGGGACATGTCTGGCCGGTTCATTCCGGCAGTATAGTCCGTCTCTGCCAGTGATCTGGTATAAATACCGAGATCGTTTGTGGCCAGAGTTTCGTTCGACATGACCAAATGGTTCTTCACCAATGGTGTAGGCATCACCTTGCCAGTGATCTGGTATATGTACCGAGATCTTCTGTGGCAAAGGTCCGAAATTCTGCGCGTGATCTGGTAGGCGTACCGAGATCTTCTGCGGCAGAATCGTGGCATCGAAATGACGGCTATTGTGCCGAACTGTTGGAGAGTTTGCCGAGCTCTGTGACTCGTAAAAAATCGAAATGTCAAGGAACGAAAGAATAGCTTTATTGATGCTTGAAAATTCGACTACAGATCAGAAATAGAATTTTTTGAGGTGGGCGGCATTCCATGGTCGTGGTAACTGTTTACCATCCATGTCCTCCAATCTGTAAGCTGATTGACCCGCTGCAGAGATCACTTTGAACGGTCCGAGCCATGTTGGCGCAAGTTTGCCTTCGTTTGGATCTTTGTCTGCTGGCAGCGCCTTTTTCAACACCAGTTCCCCAATGGAGAACTTTCTTTCCCGGACTTTTTGATTATAGCCTCTAGCCAATTGCTGCTGGTAGGCCGCTAAGCGAACGGCTGCAGCTTCTCGTCGCTCTTCGGCCAAATCAAGCTCTCGTCCAAGATTAGCATCGTTCTGGCCTAGGTCGAAGAGTTCGGACCTCAATGTCGGAAGTCCGATCTCTAGAGGTATCACTGCTTCGGTACCATAGGCCAAAGAGAAAGGCGTCGCCGAAGTGGAGCGCCTTGGAGTAGTCCGATAAGCCCATAGGACACTCGGGAGTTCTTCCACCCATCTTCCCTTTGCTTGGTCGAGTCTTTTCTTAAGGCCATCGAGAATGACCTTATTAGAAATTTCAGCTTGACCATTGCTCTGCGGGTAGGCTGGAGTGGAATAATGATTTCGGACCCCTAGATCTTCGCAAAATTTTTTGAAGAAGGCGGAGTCGAACTGTGTCCCGTTGTCCGAGATCAAAACTCGAGGAATACCAAACCTGGTGATGACATTCTTCCATACAAACTTTGTTGTGTCTTTTTCAGTGATGGACGAGAGCGGTTCTGCTTCTATCCACTTTGTAAAATAATCAGTAGCTACAATTAGCCACCTCTTATTTCCTAATGCTCGGTGGAGAGGTCCAACGATGTCCAAACCCCACTGGGCGAAAGGCCAAGGGCTGGAGAGCGGGCTCAAATCCTGCGTTGGTTGATGTAGGGAATGTGAAAATTTCTGACACTTCTCGCATTTCCTAGCATATACCTGAGAATCTTTTTGCATGTATGGCCACCAGTAACCCTGGCTGAGAGCCCGGTACGCTAGTGACCGACCTCCGATGTGACTTCCACAAATCCCTTCATGGATCTCGAAGAGAAAGTCCTCGACTTTGCTTGGGTGGACGCATTGAAGGTAGGGGCCTGTAAATGATTTCCGGTAGAGCTTACCCTCTGGAGATAGCCAAAACCTAGTAGACTTCAGCCTCATTTTGTGAGCAGCAATTCTGTCTTCCGGAAGCTGATTGTCTTTGAGGTATGAGATGATTGGGTCCATCCAACTTGGGCCGAGATCGACACAAAGTATCTGACGGGCTAGGTAAAGCTGAATACTAGGTTTCGCTAATGATTCAACCCCAATGATTCTTTTCCTTCCGGCCTCGACGGCGAATGCCAAATTAGCTAAGGCATCTGCATGGGAATTCAACTCTCTGCCGACCTGCTTCACTTCTACTCTTTCAAACTTAGAGAGGTGCTGTTTTGCAAGAGTCAGGTAGGCCACCATTCTACCATCACGGGCCTGATATTCTCCGCTCAACTGGCTCGTCACCAGTTGTGAATCACAGAAGACGACCAGATGTCGTGCCCCCAGAGTTTTGGCGCTGTCAAGTCCTGCAATCAACGCCTCATACTCGGCTTCATTGTTGGTAGCTTTGAAATCAAGTGTCAGGGCCTGCTCGATGACTAATCCTTCTGGAGATTGGAGGACCAAGCTAGTGCCAGCCCTTTTAGAGGTCGAAGATCCATCGACAAAAACCTTCCAAGCTGAATCGAGGAACTGTTTCCAAGATTGTTTTTTTTGAAGGTCGGTGTCGGTGACATCACTGGCACTCTTGTTGCCCCCCAGTTCGGTTTCGAGTTGGCTCGGTGCCGGACTAGGAGAGATGAACTCCACTAGGAAGTCCGCTAGTACTTGAGCTTTTATCGCCGTTCGGGGCCGATATTGGATATTGTATTGGCCCAGTTCGACTGCCCACTTGGAAACCCTCCCAGAGAAGTCTGCTTTGTAAAAAAGTTGTCGGAGAGGATATTCCGTTACGACCGTGATCGTATGAGCTTGGAAATAGTGGGAGAGCTTGCGGGAAGCACTGACAAGAGCTAACGCGAGTTTCTCCAATTGCAAGTACCTGGTCTCGGCATCAATGAGGATTTTGCTGGTATAGTAAATAGGCTCTTGCCTTGCCTCCTCTTCTCTAACCAGCACCGAGCTCACCGCGTGGTCGGACACAGCAAGGTATATATAAAGCATTTCTCCCTGTTTCGCAGTTGAAAGCAGGGGTGGTGAGGAGAGATACATTTTGAGCTCATGTAGAGCTCGGTCGCATTCTTCGTCCATGCATGATTAGGGAGCCTCGACTCCTGAAGTGTAGACAATAGGCCCGGGGCTCTGGGCCCCGCCTACTCTCCTGTGGGGGCGCTCCCCCTACAAAATTAGCTGAAGTGGTACCAGGATGCTTCCCAACTCGCTCTTAAGTGAGAGGTTGCGGGTTCGAGTCCTGGGAAGGCCCCTTGGTTTGTAAACCAGGGACAAATGCATGATTAGGGAGCCTCGACTCCTGAAGTGTAGACAATAGGCCCGGGGCTCTGGGCCCCGCCTACTCTCCTGTGGGGGCGCTCCCCCTACAAGCATCCTGTCTAACCCCATCATGTTTGTCAATTGAAGAAGGCTTTATACGGGCTGCGTCAAGCTCCACGTGCATGGTTTGATCACTTCAGTATATTCTTGTTATTAATTGGTTTTTTCTGCAGCACTGTTGATTCATCTCTCTTCATTTGTCATGGTCGCCAAGGAACTCTCTTTTTACTGCTCTACGTGGATGATATCATCACTACAACAAATTGCACTTTTGCCGGCGCTAATTAAACGCCGGCAAAAGTCTACAAAACGCCGGTGAAACACTTTCCCGGCGCTTTTCCTTGCGCCGGTAATGCGCCGGGAAAAGCATGCCGGCAATACCATTTTCCGACGACAAAAGGTTTGCGTCGGTAAAAATGTAAACATTACCGGCGTTCTTCTTCGCCGGGAAAAGAGGTATAAAACGCAGCGAAAAGCCTTTTATTTTCCAATAATAAATTAATTGAAATAACTTTTCCCGGCGCTTTTTTGCGTCGGCAAAACATTTATGTTTTATTTAAATTATTTTTTTGAAAACTTTTGCCGGCGTTTTTTTCGCGCCGGCAAAGCATTTTTATTTTATGTAATTTATTTTTTCAAAACTTTTACCGGCGTTTTTTGTGCGTCGGCAAAACATTAATATTTTATCGAAATTATTTTTTCAAAATTTTTTTGCCGGAGAAAATATTGCGCCGGTAAAGATTGCGCCAGCAATCAATATTTATTTGATTTTTAAAATTTTTTGCTATATATACATTCTTGAATCATTACAACTTGCATTATCTGAGACCAAATCAAGTACACACCCAACATCTATTTCAATTCCAAATATGCATTCCACTTCATATTAATATTCAAATATCCTTACAATATTAAAAGCACTTTACCATTACCATTACAAAATAAAAATCCATGCTAACTTTCTACTCTTTGCCAACATTGTTAAAAAAAGCCTTCATACATCCTATTTTAACATATAACAATCTGTTAGTCTGCACCCATTTTTCCTTCATGTTCGCTGCATCTTAGTTGCATGAATCTTTCAACAAAAAAATTTCTTCAATTTTCATTTGGTCCTGCATAAAAAAAAAAAAAAAAAAAAAAAAAAAAAAAGAGATCAAACAATGTTACAAACTCTGCACAGCAAGAATAAAACCACTAATTCACCATGTTTGAGTGTCATTACATAAGTCTAAATAACTCTGCCGATAATTGGTTACAAACTACAGATACTCTGTTATAAAGAACCTAAAAAAAATAAAACAACAATTCCTCAGCTAAAATAAGTAAACCATCCATAAAGTAGAGAGAAAATGGTGAAGTACATGATGCACAGCTATCACCTGGAACTGATGGGAGTTAGCACCGAAGTTCCACAACAAGTAACACCAATAAGACATCAATGAACTATATAGCTCAGACAAAGAGCATATCTTAATTTCATAGTCCAAAATGATCTCACAGAAAATAAAACAATCCAAACATACTGCACCCTCCTGAATGCTCTGCAAAGAGAGACAGAACTGTAGAGACTCACTGGACAACTCTCCACTTGGAAAATAAAGTAGTGCCCTTTGAAAATTATCAATGACAACTTTCAAAAGAGGGTTAACAATGCTGAGTCACACTTGGAAAGTAAAGTTCTAACTGAACTCCTATTTAGGTAACATTCTAAATTTTAAATCACTAGCATAAACACATGCACACACAGGAAGAAACAAATATGCATTCGTTAAGGTACAACCATCTGTATAGGCTTGCATAGAGGAAAACTGTCCTGCAAACATGTTATAATATTCATCATAGTAAAATTGAGTGGGAAAGAACTGGATGACGAACTTGGACCGCTTTTCAATTGAGTGCCCAAACTTGTGATAAAAAAACATAAAGGGCGTTTTGGTATTAGGTTTAAAACAAAGCAGAATAATCCATCAATGCATGTGCCAGCTCATGCTATTTGCTTGACAGATTGAATTGAAAATGAAGCCTAGAACAATTTTCACCTGTTTCTACATTTACATTGGTTGATGTTAAAGGGCTACCAAAATGTTCATTTTCTTTGTTTTTGAAACAAAGGCGAAAAATGTTTACACCTTCCCTTATTCAGTGACATCACTGAACTTCCACGTGAATATTTAATGGAAGGATAGTTCCTGTGGATAGTCATTATTGAATGGATCACAACATTATTTACAAAGAAAAAGAGATTTTTTAGCATATAATCAGTCCATACCCCTACATAGCTGAGAGATAAATTCGCAATTGAGATATAAATAGTTCTTTTCATATCCCCTTTTTCTGTTCACCCTTGGGACTCAAAGCACGTCTACCAACTAGGCCAATTACAGATGCTGAAACCTGACTTGATTTGGACTCGGGCAAGACCAAGATGTAATAACAAAAAATGAAAAAGAAAAAACAAGTACTCAAAAATGCACAAAACATTAAAAGATATTATGATCAAGTTCTTTGGATTGGTACATGGTCTTATTTTCTTTTGCATTGACAGATGGAATGATGGATGTATATATCAATTAAAAGATATTATGATCAACAAGCAATAAAAAGATACCTTTGTAACTGCATCATGGTCTCACTATAATAAAAAGATTCGTATGCAGTAATAACATCATCCTGCAATGACAAAAAAGGATAAATAAGAAGCATAAACACATTTTGGCAAACATTAACGTAAACTTCATGAAAATGTTCCTAAGAAAAATTTCGAACGTAAAAGATTTCTCGAAATTTCGGCAGTCTCCCCTGTACATGTGACATTAAAATTTTTTTTTTACAACCTGTTAAGTACCTGTACATAACAAAAAAAAAAAAAAAAAAAAATTCATATAAACATCTCGATGCCCCAACACACCAGAAGGTCATTCACCACTACGTCATTAGTCATTCACCATTCAACTATAGCACTTCAATATATGATTCAACCATAGCACTTCAAAACATAGAGCACAACTCAGGCTTTCAAATGAAAGGAAAAATCGTCTGGTATATGATTCTTTTATTGATTTTTATGCAAATCTCTAAAGTCATAAAACTTGTTGATTTGGGCTTCGAGCGTTAATAGATATTAAAAATCTAGTAGTAAGATGAAATAAAATGTTATGAGATTTTAAAAATGCAATCAATTGGCCATGATCAGTGGAACCTCACTTGTGGAACTTCTTTGAAACTGACACTCTTTCAACCAGATTTTAAACTTCATGTGCTATTGAGATAAACCCTATCTCGGTGTAATGTTTTCCCCATACAGATAAAGCATCTCTCTCTCCCTCTCTCTCTCTCTCTCTCTCAATTAATCAACATGCAAATAAATACCATTTTGAAAAGAGTAGTCATATACAAACCTACAGAAGTCGCATCCTGAGCTCCACCAGAGGTGCCATCCCTTTGTACAAGGGGACCTGGATCTATGCCCGCGCGCTCAGCTAACTGGAGGACTAAGCCCCGGAGGAAAGATATGTCCTGCCGCAATTGAAGTACTTCAGAATCAGGGCCCGTCCGATTCTGGGTTGAACCTGACGTGGAATTCTTGCGAATGCCAAAACCCTTAAGGTATCCCGATCTTTGTCCAAGCACCTTGACGGATATCTGTTCCTCAGTCATCGGGGATGTGATGGAGGGTTGGGATTGTTCGGCTGTCAATCGCACTAATTCCTCCTGCCATTTTGTATTCATGTAAATATCAAATAAAATGACTTTTACATATGAATAAAAGTATATTTGTATTGATATATAAAACATGACTTAGGCATATGTACATGTGTCTTCCGAGCCTCCTCATTTATCCACCTTTTCTCCCCGTGCATATAGTGGGTGTCCTGGTAGAAATCGGGAAATGGCTGCGCATGTCCAGCATTCTTTGCTCTCTGTTATGACATTAGATATTTCGTTAATATGAAGAATTTAATTTTCATAACTTAGACATAGGAAAAATTCTTTTATTCCACACTTACGATTATTGAACTGCGTGCTAGGAACGATCTAGAGCCACTCGTATGATTCCACGGCATCTTCGATCTGCTAACTCTCGCTTTCTTTGACTTCTCCTGCACAAAAAATAAAAAACAATATCTTAGTCCAAATAAATTTATTAACTAATACAATGATCTTGATCAACAATTGAGGCAGACATATATACAAAACCATTAAAAGTTACCTTCCACTCGGGCGTCTCCCACAAATTGTCAATCATCCAGGCCCAATCATCTGCCTTACAAGGCTTTAGTGGGTGGCTCTTTGGATCGGGCACACCCTCCTCCAAAAGAGACAAATAATGGGTATGTAATTCACACTTCCAGTCCTTGTACAGCTTTTGGCACTTCACATCAACGGCAGCCTTGATGATCGGATCGTTCACATAGTCCCCAAACTCAAAAAATTGCTGCAATTGCAAACATAAACATTTAATGTGAGACAACAATTAAACATTACTGAGTCTAATTGAATCTGCATTAAGTTATCTCAAATGAAATTACCTGAACTCGTTTTACCACCAACTTCTTGATCCCCGCGGGAACAGACTTCCAGCTTTCTTTCCGCACAGGTGCCTCATCTCGAATCGCTTCCCCGAGACTGTTTGCAAAACTAGTGGCAAATTCACCCTCTGGCGCAAGGCTTGAAGTTGTGATCGAAATTGGGATGGCATGGCCAAGCTGCCTCCTCAGCTTTTCCACCTTTTTCCCTCGTGTCTTGCCCCGTACACGGCGGGATCCCTCGCCTGAGGCTGATGCTGTCACGACCACAATATTAATTGAGTTACTAAGCATATAACATTAAAAGCACGGACATTTTAAACGTAAATAATTCTATATTTCTCACCAACACTGCTGCCATCCGTACGCGGAGTCAAAACGCCATCAGGCTGGCCAGAAGAACTAGCATTCCGTGTAGGACTACGCGCTCTAGCAATGGTCGCCACCTCGGGCATGCTATCCACATGAAAAGACTGTGTGACTCGAGGCTGTGCCGGTGTAGCTTGGCCCTCCCCATCGGGTGTGTTCTCTGCACGAGAAGACCGTGTGACTGGAGGATGTGCCGGTGTAGCCTGGGCAAGTGCATCTGCTACAGCGCAAGCATGTCTACTTCGCTTCCCTCGATTCATATAAGTAACCTGTCACAACACAACATTGAATTATGAGTACATAAATATATAAATAAAGTGAATCAAATAAAATTTAAAACTAGAATGGCTTGTCATAAATCAATAGACACAAATTACCATATGCGCTGGAGACCCAGTAGTCTCATCATCCCCATCATCATCGGTATTTTCATCCGAATAAACCAACCCAAAATCACCCTGGGCCGGTCGATAATCTTCGTTGTCATCATCTTCACCCGGTTTTCTTTTTCCCTCTCCATTTTTCCTTTTGCTCGTTTAACCCATTCCCAAAACGGTGTTGGCTATGAGCTTTACTCCCAAAGCACGACATCTCTCGTCTATTTCCATGATGTTCTTACTTCTCACCTTCTCGTATTCTGTCAACTTTGCCTGTTTGGCCACCCACCCGGGCTTGACATATGTTTTACTTCCCTTGGGCATTTTTGACCACTATATATGACATAAAAGAGAATGAAGGCATATAAAATGAAATAAAATGAGATAAATATATAATGAGCCATGAAATGTAAACCAACAACTTTATTAATTTAGAACACTTGTCGATACACAAATCAGAAAACAAACACTACACATCATAATCTATATCAGGATCTATATCCTGATTGTCTTCATCATCATCATCACCAAAATACTTTGCCATAGTTTCATCCTCGTCATCGCTATGATCCAACATTGGCTCATCACCATTAACTATCTCTAGCAGAATATCATCCCTACAGTAATGAACATCCCTATCTTCGACACAAATTGGGACAACATCGGTGGCTTCATGTTGCTGGAAGGCCTCGTTAGGCACATCATCCAGTTCTGGTACATCCCACACTCCCCGATGCTTAACTCGTTTTACGATTCTCCAGTTGTTGCCTTTGCATATATCACTAACATAGAAGACTTGCTTCGCTTGACTTGGTAGGACAAATGGATCATCTTTATACCACCGACCTGTAACATCAATGCTTGTTATGTGTTGATCGGTATGTATTTTGTTTCTGGTACCGGTGTTGTACCATTCACATTGGAACAGAACCACCCTACCCCCATGCATGTATGTCAATTCCCAGACTTTGCACAAGTACCCGTAAAAATCAATTGTCTTCCCAATATGCTCCCCTTGCACGACCAAACCACTATTCTAGCACTGACGCCGGTTCTCGCGATCTCTGGTGTGGAATCGGACACCATTGGATATGCACCCTGAATACAGATACACTATCGAACCGGGACCATTTGCTAATGACCACATTTCATCGGTTGCTTCTGGCGACCCTTGGTTTCGCAAATCATTCATCTACATGAGTAACATGCGGTAAGTTTATTAAGTTGATGTTAATTGAGGCCCAGTTAGATAATGTTTACTGTGTCAATAAGGCATCATATATCTTACACGTTGCTTAAACCATTTTGGAAATGTGTCTCGCTGTATTTGACTGATGTCATGCGCTTCTGGATTTTGTATTGTATTCCTGTGTTCCCTATTTAAGTAAATGCAAATCATAAGCAAGTAAAAGTAGATGAAGAATCAACAAGGGAACAATATATGCACACATGTATTTAAGCCATAGAACTTACTCGAGATATGGCTCCAATTCGGTACTATTATGCAATACAAACCAGTGAGCCATGTTCCGTTCATTCTGAGAAGGATCTAGTGCCCTTGTGATCGGTGCAAAGGGACGAACATTTTGCGTGAAAATCTCCATCCCGGGACCACGCTCGCCACCATCATCATTTCGTTCGTCTCGATCAGTCCCTTTTAGGTACATTGAGCAGAAAGTCAAACACTCTTTGACAATGTAAGCCTCGGCGATCGAACCTTCAGGTCGTGCTCGGTTAGTAACATAACCTTTTAAAGTCCCGAGAAACCTTCAAACAAAGAGACATTGGTATTAAAGTTACCTATGTATAACAATCACACTACTGCATTCATAACACTACTACATGAATAACACTCCATCGGATGGTAACAGTTACCTTTCGATGGGGTACATCCACCGATATTGCACCGGTCCAGCAAGCATGGCCTCACGTGGCAAGTGAACAGCCAAATGGACCATTACATCAAAGAATGCTGGAGGAAAAATCTTCTCGAGTTTGCAAAGCATGAGCACTCCCCGTTCCTCTAATTTTTTAGATCGCTCTGTTTCAGTGTTTTTGAGCAAAGGTCCTGGAAGAAACTGCCCAACTCAAATAGAGTTGTACTTAACTCCTTATCAACATAACCATGTAGGCCAACCGGAAAAAGACATTGTAGGAGGACATGATAGTCGTGACTTTTCATACCCGATAATTTGCCATTTTTTGAGGTCACACACCTTGAGAGGTTTGTAGCATAGCCATCCGGGTACTTGATTGATTTCAAGAATTCAAAAAAACCCTCCCTCTGTTTCGGGTCCAATGTGTAGGATGCACGGGGTTTCATAATGGATCCTTCTTCATTCCTTTGTAGATGCAATTGTGGCCTGATGCCCATATCTTTTAAATCGTCACGCGCTTTGTCCGTGTCCTTATTCTTCTTATCTATGCCCACCACAGTCCCAACAATATTTTCACAGATGTTCTTCTCTACATGCATGACATCAAGGTTGTGCCTAAGGTTTAGGTTCTTCCAGTACGGTAGCTCGTACAAGATGCTTTTCTTTGTCCAATTCAATAGTGCAGGCTCACGAGGTCTTTTCCTGCTGTTAGGGCCCTTCCCGAACCTAACTTCTGGTAGTTGATCCAACTGATCAAGTACCTTATTCACCGGTAAACGCAGGGATTTCATTTTATGCTCCGGCTGACCGTTGAACTTCTTGCTCCTTCTCCAAGAGTGGTTCTCAAGCAAGTAAGCTCGATGTCCAACCCACCCAATCTTACTTCTCAACTTACACGATAATGAATCTTCATTGCAAGGGGGACAAGCCAAATAACCTTTTGTGCTCCAACCAGACAGGTTACCATACGCAGGAAAGTCATTTATGGTCCACATCACGGCCGCATGCATTCGGAAGGTCTGTTCACTATGGGCATCATAAGTCACGACACCAATCTCCCACAACTCTTTCAACTCTTCAACCAAGGGCATCAGATACACATCAATCTCCTTCCTAGGTGCCTGCGGCCCGGGAATAAGTAAGGACATCATAAAAAATGGATCCTTCATGCACATCCAGGGTGGAAGGTTGTAAGGCATAAGTATGACAGGCCACATGCTATAAGAAGTGCTCATGTTGCCAAAGGGGTTGAACCCATCGGTGGCCAGTCCTAACCTCACATTGCAGATCTCCCGAGCAAATTCTGGAAAATTCAAATCAAATTCCTTCCATTCCTTATAGTCGGCCGGATGCCTACCCAGATCACCATCCATGCCATTCTCATGATGCCATCTCATCTCTTTGGCTGTCATCCTGGACATGTATAATCTCCGCAACCTAGGTATCAATGGGAAGTAACGCAATATCTTATGAGCGATCTGCTTACCCTTGCCATTATTTACCTTGTACCTAGGCTCCCCACATTCCGAACACTTCTCCAAGTGAGCATTCTCCTTCCAAAAAAGTATGCAATCATTCTTGCAGGCGTCAATGTGTTCATACCCCAAGCCCAAGTCACGCAGTAGCTTCTTGGCCTCATAAACGGAACCGGGAACCACATTACCTTCTGGTAGGGTGTCCCTAAATATCTCCAAGACCTTGTTGAACGACTTGTTGCTCCACCTATACTGTACCTTCACATGTAGCATCCTAATGACAAACGCTAACAAGGTTTCTAAATCTTTACAGCCCGGGTACAAACCACGCTGGGAAGCCTCTAGCATAATTTCAAAGTTTCGCACATCATCCATCCCTAGGGTATCATCCATCATGTAAGTCCCCCTGCCATGGTCCTCTAATAACTGATCATATCCATCCTGGTCCTCATCCGATTCATCCTCGCTATCATCCGATTCATCAGTTTCTACAACCTCCCCATGCTGTAACCAGGTGTCGTAGGATACCATCATCCCACGCCGGAGCAGATGGTCTCTCACAATCTCACAATCATGCTTAAAACCATTACAGCAGTGGTTACATGGGCATTTAAACACTCTACTCCCACCCGAAGTCGCCTTTGCGAATTCAATAAAAGAATTCACCCCGTCTATATACGGTTGACTGAATCTATTATGAATCTGTAACATCCAACTCTTGTCCATATCTGTTTACATATGTAAGGTGGTGGTTAACTCAAATTCAACCAATAGATAGTATAAAATAAATGCAAAAAAATAAAAAATAAAAAAATAAACTGAAGTTGAAATGAAAAAAAAAATATCTTAAAAGGGAACTGATATTTGTATCCATCATTCAAATTAAAACAAAAATGAGCTTGGCTTGGTTTGTTTGACCCACCAGCTAAGCTCAAGTTTGATCTGGAAACGAGTTGGATTTGCTCGTTGACAGCCATAGTTCCATTGATTTAGTTCTATTGATTTTATGGCTGGCTTATTTCAGAAGTGGTCTCTTTGGAGCATATCATATGGCCCTCTCACTGTGAGGCCCACATGGAGAATACTTTGGGACATGGCCCTTTCATAGAGAGACTGAAGAAAGGAGATAGGGAGAGATTTTATAAATGTGCAGAAATAGAGAGAAAATGTCAGCAAAACAAGTTTTTCTTCATTCATTATCGGAATGTAGCATTCCCGCAGTGAAGCCAAATATGTCCAAAATCAGTTTACCTTTACCTTTTCTACAACAAAAATTAATCCCATCAAATAAAGAATCAATGAGTAACACTAAAAATTAGAATAATTTTCTTCTCTAGTGTGGATTCCTCTTTTCACAAGGCATTTATGTGATCCATGTTCAACGTGTAAATCTGGATGAGGTTCGCAAATCAGGCTGGTTTTTTTGGGCTCAGAAGTTCGTATTGCGGCTCGGATGCTGATCACATGGGCCAACTTTAGTTGATTCGTGTGAAGTTGTCATGAGCACCATATATATGGCACATGTTAATGAGATACAGACCATGTAATTTTCTCAGGTTACACCATCATGGTCTAACCAGTTTGGATTGTTTCAATCCGGTTACAGAACACGGTTATGATCATCCAATAAGTGTAACTCTCTGTGGAAGAATAAAAAATTCAGACACCCCACATGATTTTTAAGCAATGATTTAAAGGTTTGAGTTCACAGATAAACCAATCATCATTGTTCTACAGACAAAGTGCCACTTGCATTAAATGAAGGATAAGTAATCTATAAATCTGACTATTAAATATATACTTTTTAAGTAGGTTAGCACTTAGCATAGCATGGTACAATTGGTTAGCCAAGCATCTCAGCACCAAGCATTGTAAAGCCTTCTTCACTGAAAATCACTATAAATTTATATACAAGTGTAAATGCAGCCAAACCTTTTCATAAACTAATAAATAATACTAAAGATATTCATAATATAGTGATTAAGAAAAGCTACTTGTCTGCCTTTGTAGACTTATGCATCCATTAATCATAATGATAGAAACCCACTTAAAGGCAATATGATTATTTGATAATTTAATAAAGGAAAAGGTAGGAAATCTTGGATCAGACAAAGGGCCTTTCAAATTCTTTTAGGTTTGCAAAGGTGTTAAAACAAAACCTTAAACTAAGTATGCATGTCAATGAAAGGTTTGGCAAGATTAAAGACAAAGAAAGCAATAAATAAACAAACCCACTAATGCTGTTGGGCACTTCCACTATATTTGGTAAGATGGGCACTTGCACTGTTGGCAAGCATAATACAACAAAAACTCCTTTTTCCCACAGAAAAACGAGAAAAGCCAGGCCTTGAATAAATCAATTTATACTATGTTTGCTTACATCACCTCTCCAAGGAATGGTAGATGTCAACTGAATTTCCAACTTTTAACTATTTTCTTCCTACTTTGGTAAATATTTGGTGGGTTCATGATTGATAGCTCTTTCTTTCTTAGTCCTTTATTTTACTTTTTCTATATGATTTTGTACACGCAGAGCATTAGATTAATTATGGTTGTTTTTTCAATTTATGTTGTGAATGTGGGGCTGCATGATCCTTCTAAATGAAAATCTGATGAAAACTAGATTCATCAAAGTTGAATACAGATGGAACTGCTCTTGATAAACCCTGTCTATTTGGCACTAGAGCTATGAATTGAAAATGATAGGGTGAACACTTAATTTTCTTTCCCAAGGAAGTGTGGGGTATGAGATTCCAACTAGGCTGAGGTCTTGGTGGTAAAGTAATTTAATAGTGCATGGTGCGGCACTTTTCTAATTGAAGCCAATGCTTTGAAAAGTAAACTCGAGCATATAACACCTAACTGGGATCTAGGACAGAAGGTAACAGAGGAGTTGGGCTGATGAAAGAAATTAAAGTAGAATAGGATTCTTATTAGTGATTTTATGTTGGTTAGATTTTTTTTTTCTTTTTTTGTAAGAGCCTCATCATAAGTCCAATGAACTGGCATAGTGGGTGCATGTAAAAAAAAAGGATCACTGTGTCTCCAAAATAGTAACACACACACATAATTTCTGTTTGGAAGATAAAGAGTAAATTTCATGATCATTATCATAGCCTTCTTTAACTATGTGGGGTAGGTTATTTTGTCAAAATTCATGTTTGAGTTGTGATAAATTTTATCCCGCTGGCTGTCACATATCTAAAAGCAAATCCTTCTCCTTTTATCAAGGCCTAGAATTGGCAATAAAAGATGACAAGCTTAAACTGGTTTGAGTTAGTAAACTTCATGAATATGAAATGAGAAATAGATGAATTGTAACATGCATGTATTGAGAATTTTTTAGTATAATGCTTTATTAAAAAAAAAATCAACAGGACCAAAGGGAAATCAATTCTACCACCCAACAGAGAAAGTTCAGTAAGCCCCACTTTTACAAATAAAACCAAAAATAGCAAAAGGAAATGCCAATCTTCAAATGTCAACAGAATTCTAAAGAAAATCACCCAATTTGTATAGTAAATTAAAACCATTCATTCAACGCATACCAATTCAGTACATAGCATGAACTACCACAATCAGTTAAGATTTAAAAAGAAAAAAAAGAAATCGTGCTAGGATTCAACAACCTGAAAATTAAAAATCAACACAAACAATTCACCTGCATCCCTGAATCAATCAGTTAATAGCCTGCACCTTTCTTTCTTGGTGGAAAGGAGACCAAATGTTGCCTTTTATTTTTCTTAGGTGCATGCATTTCCTCTTCGATGATCATAAATCATAGGGCAAGAATCATAATTCATAATCGACCATTTTAAAAGTCCACAGTCTGCCCACAGCAAAACCCAAACCCAGATCCCAAATCACAGACCAAAAGAAGCCCAAAATTCTAATCTTCATCACCATCAAACAAACCCTTTGAAATGTAAAACCCCAAAAAAAGAGAAAAAGATAAAACAGTAAGAATGTTCAACCCACCTACCATTTCTACTTCCTGGAGTCCAAAAACAGGAACCCAAGTCTCAAATCACTGGATGAAACAACCCCACATCCCCATTCCCGCCGAATAAGAGCATACCGAGAAATCTACACTACCAAATCAAATAGAGAGATAAGGGGTTAAAGGAGGAAATGACAGAGATTTTCATACCCGATGAAGACAGGCAGGTCGCCTGGAGAGATGGAGCAGCGCAGGTCGCCTGGAGATGGAGGAGAGGGCTGAGGTCGTGAGTGAGAAGGAAATAGAGGGTCAGATAGATGAGGGAGAGATGAGGCAGAGGGGGCGCTGGAAATGGAGAAGAGGCAGAGGGGGCGCTGGAAATGGAGAAGAGGCAGGGGGCGCTGGAAATGGAGAGATGAGGGATTGAGAAGGAAATGCTGGAAATGGAGAAGAGGCAGATCGAGGGAGAAGGAAATGCTGGAAATCGAGCGGGCGCTGGAAATGGAGCGGGCGCGGGAAAATGGCGCGGTCACAGCATATATTGTTTTTAGGGCTGAAATGCAAACAAACAGGGAGGCAAAATTTTTAAGTTTATTCCTACAAAATAAATATAATCAAAATATAACTTTTTCCGGCGCTAAGTTAAATAAATGATTAAAATTTGGCAAATTGTCATTCGCCGGCGACATAGGTATTTTGCCGGTAAAAAATCTAGTCTTTGCCGGCACAATAAATATTTCACCGGTAAAACATAACCTTTGCCGGCGACAAAATGAGTTCGCCGGGCAAAGTTTAACCTTTACCGGTGAAATTATTTTGCCGGTAAAAGTGTAACCTTTCCCGGCGAAATAGGTTTTTTCGCCGGCAAAAAACGCCGGCAATAATGCAATTTCTTGTAGTGCATCTCGACTGGAAATAATCCTTTCTTTGGCACCTGGGTTCTTGATAGGCTACATCAAGAATTTGCCATGAAAGATCTTAGGTATATACATTATTTCCTTGGCATTCAAGTCCAACGATTTCCTGGCGGGCTTTTCTTAAATCAGGCTAAATATGCCTCTGAGCTTCTTGAAAAAGCGTTGATGCATAAGTGCAAGCCGATTCCCACGCCTATGTTGCAAAAGCTTCAGCCCTCCACGTCTGCTAATGACTTATTTCCAGACCCACAACTTTATCAGAGTCTTGTTGGCGGTCTTCTGTATCTCACGTTTACTCAATATAGTGTTAATTATGTGTGCAGTTCATGCATAATCCCAGCACTTTTCACTTTCAATTAGTGAAACGTATTTTGCATTATGTTCGTGGCATTATCACGTATGGGATTCATTTGCTTTCTAATTCTTCTCTTCAGCTCTATGCATTCGCCGATGCGGATTGGGCTGGGTGCCCACTTACGAGACGCTCCACAACTGGTTATTGCACTTATCTAGAGAGTAATTGCATTTCTTGGAGCTCCAAGAGGCAACCCGCTGTGGCTCGTTCTAGTACCGAGGCTGAGTATAGGGCTCTTGCGTCAGCTGCTGCTGAGATCACCTGGTTAACATACATTTTACGTGACATTGGTCTTTATCTCTTTCAGCCTCCGACTCTATTTTGTGACAATATCTCAGCACTCCATATGACTGTTAATCCTGTTTTTCGTGTCCGTACAAAACACATAGAGCTGGATTACCATTTTGTTCGAGAAAAGGTGACACTGGGTTCATTAGTAAGTCATTTTGTCCCTTCCACTAATCAAGTCGCCGATATTCTCACAAAGCCCTTGTCGCGTCACCAATTCGAGCATCTACGGGTCAAACTGGGTGTTCAGCCTGCACCTCCAACCAGTTTGAAAGGGTGTGCAGAAGATAAGAGTCAAACATAAACTAGACTATCTTGCTGTTAATATTTTCTCCCCGTATTCTCTCATGTTGACTGGGCAATCTCCAAATGGGTTCAAATGCCCTTAACAAACTCCATTCTTTATTATCTTCTGTAACAGTGTAATGCTTCGGTAGTATATATATGTACATGGAAGAACCATGTGATATCAAGGAAATCATATTGAATTTTACTGTCATCAAATCTTCTTTAAAAGAAGTATAATTTTCTGCTTTACAATCTCTGAATTAAAAAAAAAAATGATGGTAAATGGTTAAGATTACACTCCCATACATTTTTTCACAACTACATGCGAGGAACTTTAAACTATCCGGCCAAATCCTAAACTAGTCTAATCTTTCAGCCCAAAACTCATCCCGAGGTGCTCCATTATTTTTCTCCAGTGCTCCACTTGTGTTAACTCCTGCCTGTTGTGCTTTGCCCCGAGTGTTCTTCCAATGTACTTTTCCAAAGGACAGGTCTCTGCAGGGTCGATCCCTGGCATTTAGGTGAGAGTGGGATACCGGATACCCCTTACTGTTGGGCTAGTTGTATTGATATATAATATTTTAAGCCATGCAACATATTGCTGATGTAACATTTCTATAGCTTCTTTCAGAAAAAGAAAATCAAATAAAATGAAATCTGCGTCCTAGTTGTATTCATGTCTTCAGCACTCCCTCAATAATCCATCTCATGTGTGGCATCATATCTTCTAAATCTTTCGAACCTTCAACCTATAATGGTTTTGATCATCCAACCAAGATTGATATTTGGGCCAAGCCCAATCCATGATGAGATCTTCTCTTCTGACCCACCAAACAGCCCCCAACAAATGATTAAGCATAGATCCGGATGGGCCTATTACAATAGACAGTGCACTATTTCTTCTTGTTAATTCTGGAGGTAAAACTCACACTCTTAACACCCACACATCCCCCTCGTACGCAAAGCTACAATGGGGGCGTACGTATTGCCATTGTAGTCGATCATGCCCTTTTTGCTCCATCTAACCAATCTATTCATAAAATGACCAACTCAAAGAAGTGCCTTCATTGCTAAGAAGCCATGAGATTTTGATGTGAGTGACATGTTATTTTACTTTATGCTTTTGGTTTCGCTTTCGGTTTTCTATTTTCAGGTTGATAAACTTTTGACGAATATATATAATGTAGTGCACCCATGAAATCAACCTGCCCGTGCAAACCGATCTAAACGACAAACATTGCATGGTTTGCAATTGTCAGTTTGGATCCTAATCAGGTCTTAACGCTAGGACTAGTACCTAGCTATAAAGTACTCGTCGAGTACAGACTAGGGGTATAAATTGGCACCGCCTAGTACCAAAGAACCCGGGCTGTCTGCGGGCATTGCCCATTGACCGTGTTCACCAGGCTGGCTCGGCACAGCATGGTCTAGGGTTTATATGTGCCATGCTGGGCCATGATGCCTGGGCCGCGGTATGGCATGACACGACCAGCACGACATATATATATATATTAAAGTCTGATTTTTTTATATAAATAAAATTTAAAATTTAAAATAATTAAAGATTTATTTTTCATTAATAAATTAGCATCAGTGTTTGTGTATTTATTTGAATAAATTTAACTTCCTTTTAAGTTGAGAACCCCAAAAGTTCATAAAGTCTCTTTCAATTTATATTAAGAAATTAAAAATACTGAAAAAAATTAGAAGAGGCCCGTGGGCAGCCCATGGGCTGCACGACCCAGCCCATCTGGGGCTCGGGCTGTGCTGGGCCACCCTGAAAGTGGGCCGTGGCGTGCACCCCGAGTTCAGACCTGCCTCCTGATCCAGATCCAATTAGGTCGGGAGGGAGGGAGGGAGAGAGAGTGTGTGCGATTGTCACTTGTCGCTTGTCGCTTGTCGCTTGTCACAAACTCTAGTGGAGAAATCTTCTTTTGAAGCAGTCCAGGTCTATGAGCCACCTGGGCGTCACTGTCCCTTGTCACTAACTCAAGTGGATAAATCTTTTACTGAAAAAAATCTAGTGGAGAAATATTCTTCTTTTGAAGCAGTCCAGCTCTATGAGCCACGTGGGCCCACCATTCATCAGTATATCTTTTTCACACTCTACTCTTAAGAATAGAGAGCTGGCCTAATCTGGCACTCCTGTGATCCTTACTGCTGGATTAAGTCCTCCTCCTATGATTTGCAGCAGGGAATTTGACAATTATGTTGACTGTAATCATATCTATTAGTAGGAGGGTAGATTAAAACGTCTCCTTTGTCCCATTAAACTATCCTAATCCTTTATTTAACGGCCTTAAAATTTAATGATACTTTTATCATAGATCTTTTATTTTTATATTAAATCCAATGGTAAGTATTGGTTCCATGAGTATAAAATTGAATTTGATGACAGATCATGGAATCACAATTGTATAAGCTCAGACCATAGAGCTGGATTGCAATTCGGTCTGCTCATTTGTCGTCCTCATTGACCAGGCTAGCCCTCTTTTTGGGCAGGTTTCGTGCCTTAGGTTTTAGCATCTGGGTCCAGCCTAGATCTAAAATTTGGCAAGTACAATATTTTGGCTAAGCTTAGATTAAGTGATAGAGCGCCCGCAGTGCAGTCGAAATAAATATTGCTTGTATTTTAGTGGCTGATTTGCTGGAACAAATCATAAAAAATTCTGAGCAAGTCATACGAAGCCACGCCTTGCCCTCCCGATTGACTAAATGAGTGTGCATGGGCTGAGCTTGGGACAAGCACGAATGGCCCTTGTCAAGCTTGGGATTGATATGGGCCTGCGATTCTAATTCTAGTCTGGATTGGAAATTCCTTAACCACAAACCGGCCCATGAGCACTGCTACTCTTACTCATTGGGATTGAATCCGAAAAAAATGCATTGTTAATAGACTGTTACACTTGGAGTATATTAAATCAAAAGATAGTATAATTTGATGGGCTGATTCTTTGCTTAACCCTTATTCCGAGTCTGCCTCCTACTCAAATAGATAAGAATTCACCTAAGAGGTCCCCACAAGCCAGACAATATGAGTTTTGCCTGAAGTTGAAAATTGCCTTGGCCAATTGAGCTCAAGTTAAACAAATTAACTTCAGGTAAACCCTTTGGTGATCCTAAACCATTCAAAATATGCATCTGCCCGAGTTTACCTGTAGGTTCAAGCTTCAGGTCTTTCATCCCTATAAGATTTGACTGGTCATCAAGAAATTGGTTGAACCCCAAAGTGAATGTGTATCCTTTGAAAAATTCATAACTTTCCCTACAAAGAGGCCATGCCATGTGCATTCATCTTGTCAATTCAAACTGTAATACATTATTAAATTATCATAATCATCATCAAAAGCCTTGTTCCAAATATACTAGGATCATGCATTATTAGATATGATTATCAGCTCATTGTTTAAAATATCGGTTGTTATCCGTACGTTTTGGCCAATACATACTGGTATCGGCTTGTACCGCAACGATATTTTCATGCGAACCGGTAACGGTACCGGATTTGAAAAATATCGCAAAAGTATCGGTCATATCAGCCGATATTATGAAAATATCGGCCAAAATATCGATACCGGCTTGTATTTTCAAAATATCGGCCCATATGGGAAATGGTTTTGGGGGATATTTTCTCAGTTGCATAAAAAATGAGAAAAAAAAAAAAAAGGAGAAAAGGAGAGGAAAGCTTTGCTCCATAACCCATTTGTAGCGAGAGTAAAAAAAAACTAATAAAAGAAAACAGAGAGAGGAGGGAGAGGGGGGGTTTGGGGCAAACAAGCGTACGTGGAAGTAGGGACTAGGGAGGTACACCGACGGCCAGCGACTCCATCTTCTCCTTCCCTCTTTCTTTTTCTCCTTCCCTCTCCTTTCAGATCTTGTCTGTGTATATGTCGGTGAGAAATAGTTATTTTTAACTTTTACCTCTATCTTTAATCTTTCCCCTGTGGTATGTACTCTGGCCATAAGGGACTTTTGCAGTGTGGCACGATGGTCTTTATAACATGTTTGTGGTCCCTACGATGGGGCCCACTTATATATGAAACCTAGACTTCCTAATTGTGGGCACACCAAATTAAAATTGGGCCACTAAATCACCAATCAAATTGAAATTGGGCTCACTGTGTGAATAATATATTAAAAATAATATGTTTTCTATTATTCAATATATATTGGTAGGCCCAATTCCTTGAAGTATAGTGAATTTATTTATTTCTACTTGTACCCTACTTGTTGGGTCTGCTAATAGGTGCGTAGAAGATTTTATTGTAATATAAGTTAGATACAATGTCATATTGATCACATATATAAAGTAAATAAAATATTAATAAAAACTCAAATATTTTATAGTAGCCAATATGAGCTATATTAATGCATTTATAAATTATAAAATAGGCCTAAATATTAAACACCAGAACTTAACATATTTTATAATTCAAAATCAACAGCAATACAGGATGTCATGACTTAGTGGGACTAATATTTTGGTTTATAATTGCTACAAATGGAAAAAAAATACTATTTTCTAGGATTTTCTAATATTCTGGATTTTTTGGATATTTTTTGTAGGTATTTTTGGATTAAAGAAAAAATTCATACCGCGACGACCGCGACGGACCGATAACCGCGACCGATACCAATACCGTATCAGTTTTTGGGCCAGGCCGATACCGACCGATACCGCCATTTTAAACCATGTATCAGATTCTGTATTTTTCAAGGAAATATGACAATCTGATCGTATGCAATTTAAAACACAAACAAGACATAATCATCCAATCTAACATTGAATATCACTCTCACGGGAGGAAAATTTTTTTACTTTATGTTGAGTTGAACCAATTGTACACCAAATGGACAGTTAGATCTCTGAAAAGTGGGCCCAATTGTACAGAAAATCGTCATTAATTATGAAGATAATGTTCATATTTTAATAATAACTTTCTCGATACATGGTGGTGAATATTGATCCGATAAAAATGGGTCTTCAATCATCTTTGAGACATTATGACAACGGTTTAGATCTCAGAAAGATCAACTCCACATGCATGAATGTAATTTGGAATCTAATATGAGCTCACTTGACCTGATCGATAAGGTTAATTGCACCTTCGTGCACGTGGATATATATATATATATATATGGGAAATTTTCAAAAACTCCCCATTTTAAAAGGGGTGTTTTCACCCATTTTGATTTGTCCAACGAGATAATGCCACTTCACATTGTTTATGCCAACTTATATTTATTTACTTACCTTTATTATAGGAGTGTGTAGGAGAAACAATAGTAGATGTGAAAGAGAGAAAGTAGGAGATTTGAACTCCAAAAAAATTAGATACAGTTGGATAGTTTAAAAAAGCAGATTGCACTAAATAGTTGGGTCCACCATGGTATTGTGGAAATTGCAAGTTTTCCATTTTGCTCCATATAATGGGGGGCCCACTTCCTATTTGATTGAATTTTGTTGAAGGCTATGATGGTGGGCCCACTTCCTATTTGATCGAGTTTTCTTAAAGGCTAATAAAAGACAAGCCATTAATTTTGAATGGACTAATTTATTTTTTCAAAAGAGGTCACTTTGAAAGATGATCTAAATAATAAGATTGATGAATATAGGCTATTCATCATGGTCCCATCAGCTGACAGGTTTAATCTAAGCTTTTGGAGTAACTTAGTCAGTTATTTTATTTTTTATCATTAATTTGGTCCCCACATTGAGTAAATTGATCCAAAGGCATTTAATAAATTGTAGCATAAGTGGGGCCTATACATGGATTTTAAAAGTCTTATTCATATTGAATGCCCTAAAAAGTAGGAAATAAATCAAATTCGCTGGAGAGAGATGAAAAAAAGGAGAACGTGACGATGAGCCATGGAACTAGATAAGGATAGGAAAGCAAAATTAGGAGAAAATCGTGGAAGCCATTGAAGATTCTCTTGCATTCATTTATATATGTTAAGTCCAAGTCACCAAGAGTAACAAAATCTCATTGGTCCATGAGTAGGGGCGTTTTGCTTTACACAACGCCCTAAGCATTTTGTAGCCCTCCCCTATATATATATATATATATATATATATATATATATATATATATATGGAAAATATTCAAGTGCATCTATCCTTTACTAAATGGTGAGGGATGCTTCCATAAATGGAGATTTTCAAGTACAAAAGGGGGATTTCAAGTACATAGGGTGAAGTACAAAAGGGGGATTCATATGCAAAAAATGGGAAGTGCCATCACCCTATGGTGAGGGATGGATGCACATTTATATATATATATATATATATATATATATATATATATATATATATGTATGTATGTATGTATGTATGTATATTCATGCGACATAGTAGGATTGACTTTATGATAAATCTAAACCATCCACACATATGAGACCTTCTTAAGTACACTAGATCCATTAAATTCTCACATATCCAAATGGATTGGACCGTTGGATCGAAGGTCAATTCTATTATTTTATGTAAAGCTATTAAACTTATAGACCACGGATGAATGGATTAGAGCCTTTAGATTGACTTCAAATTTGATATCTATGTTGGCTTCACTTGGATCTTTCAACCCTCTTGTTCCATGAAGATATAGAGTATTGATACAATGCGCGACTCGTGCACTGGATTAGTGTGCATACCTCAACGCGGGGCCCCACTTGGAACTAGGATTTGGGGGATCAAAAGATCTACATGGGCCCTTCATCTTTGTAAAAAATCAGCCCATCAATAATCTCTATCATCTCCATCTAGGTCTTAAAAGTTTAACGGTATATAGTCTAATTGGATGGGTGTGCACAGTGGATATCTATGAAACTTAGGGAGGTTGTGTGTGGTGCAGTCGAATATATCATGCACGAGGCGCACTGAATAACCATTATATGTAGGGGTGCACGGCGGGCGGCTTGGGCGGTTATTGGGCGGTTTAGGTGGTTTTGTTTTATGGCGGTTTGTAAAAAGTGGAAACTGTAACTGCCCAAAGTATAGGCGGCTTGGGAGGTTTTTTTAGCGGGCGACTTGGGCGGCATGTTGGGCGGTTTGGTATTTGTACCTATCTCTCTCTTTTTTATTTTATTTATTTATTTATTTTTACTTTTAATAGAATGTAACTAAAGTTTCAAAGTACATAACATAAAGAATAAAAATTAAACATGATTTTTAATAAAAGTCAATAATTAGTAATAAACAAGATTTTCAACTAAGTATATCAATGTAAAGTTAAAGTCCAAAGGCATCACCAAAATTAAAAAATACGATCACTTATATAATCTAACGTCCAAAAGTCAAAAATCTAATAAAGAAACATCTAAATTCGAAAATTCAATGTCTAAATTTCAATAAATAAACCTCCAAATTTCAAAATTCAATGTCCAAATGCTAAAAGAAATTCAAAATCTAAACTTCAAGTTCGTAAAGATCGATATATAATTTGAAGCAATCCAGCAACAAAAAAAAATATATATATATAGTTAGAATAATAATTGATAAAAGATTATAAACATCAATATTTAGTCTAGTGATAAAATTGTAAGGTCGTCAAACTATCATACAATAAATCTAGACTTGTATTGGAGTTACACTAGAATCATGAGCAGTGGGGGAACCCATACGAGCAGAAGTGCTATCTGTAAAGGAATATAACTCTTGTCAGTTTATAATTTTTATTATAAAATATAATAAAAATTTATAAAAATTAAAAGTAGGAAATGAGCATATTAAAATTTTATTTTACTTGACTCAATTTGGACAGATAAATCCAAAGTTTCAGCTTTATCCATATACTCTTTTTTAGTAATGAGCGGGTGGGGCGGTTTGAAATCGCCTACTCAAATGTCAAACCGTAACCGCCCGCTCATTAGTACGGATTGAAACCGCCCCGCCCGCCTAAAGGTGGTTTTGATGTATATCCACTTGTAGTGGCGCGGGGCGGGTTTGTGCTGCCCTAATTATATGTGTGTTGTGCGCGTGCGCCCCCCCTTATCAGGCAAACACGGACGCAACCTTTGAATAACCTAATATACTTGAATATTTTTTATGTCTTGCGTTGGACCGAGACTTACAGTGTGTTTGGAAAGGATGGAAAGTGGGGGGAAGGAAAAAAATGGGGGGAAAATAGGGGGGAGGGAAGAGGGGAGTGTGTTTGGGAAGGGGGGGAGGAAAATGGGGGGAGGGGAAGAGGGGGGAAAATTTTTGTCTTTTAGTGACAAAAATTTCCCCCCCAAAAATGGGGGGAAAAGTGAGGGGGAAGAGGGGAAAATTTGAGAAAGTACAAAATTGCCCTTTGTACTCCAATTGAACTTTTTTCAAAAGTAAGGGTAAAATGGTCTTTTAGTCCATACCTCACAAACAAACAAAATTATACTTTTTCACTTCCCTTCCCCTACTTTTTCACTTCCCAAACAAGAGGAGGGAATTAATTTTCCTTCCCCTCCCCTTCATTTTCCTTCCCCCTCAAATTTTCCCTCCCCTCCTCCCTTCCCAGGACCCAAACACAGCGTTAGAGATCTGTATATAATCCATATCAGGTCTCAACCCAGGCCGATATGTGTCTGGACCGAATCTAATGGGTTGACTGACCTTTCTTTTTTGTAGAGGTGCTGAGTGGCAAGTCCAGCTTGAGCCTAATCCAAGCTGGTAGGCCCATGGGCTGGATCTCTGTCAAATACTCTAGCCTGATGGTTAAAAAGACCGGGCATGGGTCCTCAGTATGCCTAACGGTTCAGCCCAACGCACACATATTTAGCACAAATGGTCAAGTATTAGACCAGTATGCCTAAATGGTCAACGCTGGCCCTGACTTTAAGGCCATTGGCTAGATCCTATAGTAAGTGTGCTAAGCCAGATGCTAACATTGGGCTTGGACAAGCTTTGGGTCAGCACGACCCGGCCCTTGAAAAACCCAACATTCCCACATGGGCAAAACAATGAGACAAAGAATGACACTATTTTTTATTGAGAGCAACTGCAAGGGGCAAACAATGATACAAGCATACACAATTCTAATGACCCAATCTCACCAATCAAGAACTTACATTTGGTAGAACCCAATCTTCAGGATCCACTATCCTATTGGGGAAAACGCCTAAAATAGAAAATTCCTCGCTTGTCCACACTCAAAAGGCAAAGACTCTGTTTTTCTGAGCTGAGAAACTTAGAAATCATCTGAGCCAACTAAACAAATCTATTATTGTGACCGTGAACCACTTGTTTTTTAAATCCAAACCAATCAAAATCATCTCATTTTAATTACTAACAAATTTACTAAATGATAAAATACGATTTTTCAAATAAGGTTAGATAGTGAATTTGAGCGGTTTGGATTTCATACCCCCACTAACAGAATTACAAAGTTGACGCTAACAGAATTACAAAGTTGACCTTAAAGAGAAAGCAATCGCCTCATGGAAGTGTGATGGCCCACTAGATGATCAACGGCCATCACTTCTCTAGTAAAAGTAAATAGAGCACTTCTTATCTCTATACGTGGCAGCAATCTGACCGTCGGACCCTACCCCAACATCACAGCTAGCATGCATACGGTGCCAGTGGCTATCCCACGTGTAAATCTTGAACCGCATTCGCGACGTGAGTTCCAGCCGAAACAAGACCGTGCCGGCCGCTACGAACTCCTTCCACTTTTCCTCCGTAACGGCCAGCGACGCCCCCGTCAAGAAGCCGGCAACGTACGTCGTGTTCTTCGGCTCCTGATGGAACGAAAATGCTAACGCCGTCACTCCCACCTGCTGCTCCCTGTAGAACACCCTCCCATCCATCTCCTCGTAGTAAATGTCCACGTACTGGTTCGGGTTTCGGACCGTTACGTTGAACGAAATAGAGGCGTTGAGGAAACCGTTATCTTGGCCGAGGCCCGCTACGGTGAAGGATCTGACGTGGAACCTGGGGCGGTGGGGCCGGAGGCTCAGCCATAGAATGAATGCCAAGAGTCCTATGAAGAATAGGAGGCCGAGGAAGCACGAGCAAAGGCACTTAGATACTCGGGTGGCGAGGCTCTCCTTCACACGGTGAGCATAATAGCGGCCGCGTTGCATGTGCGGGTGTTCGGCCGTTGGTGGTGGTTGGCGTTGCTGGTGGTTTTCGTCGATTGGGATTTCGATGTGGGGGTGCATTCTGGGATATGGGGTAGTTAAGAGGGGTCTATTTGCAAGATGGGGTGGTGGGTCTTTTGGGATATGGGGTAGTTAAGAGGCGGTCTTTTTGCAAAATGGGATGGTGGGTTGGGGGCTGTTTTGGGGAAATGGGAGGGGAGTGAGGATAGGAAGGTTTGGGGGAGTTTAATGTGGGGAGGTGGCGGAGAGATGAAGGGAAGTGAAAGGAATTTCTTGGTGTTTGGGCTGGGAAAGGAAGGTATATCTTTGGGTGGGGGTGGAAATAAAGTGGATTGATGCTTTGTGCAAATGTAAACAATGTAAAAGGTGGGATTTTGATGGATGGCTTTTGGTCCTTCAGCATATGTGGTGGGACCCACGAGATGAACTGTTTGGATTGCATAGATGTGGGCCCCTCTTGTAGAAAGTGATGGCTATGTTTGATCGGCATTATGGGACATTGAGTTTGTTTATTAAGCCAAATGTCCAAGTGGATAACTTATAATTGTGTTAATCTTTGCTTGTTAAGTCCATATAATTACAGGTGGAGCAAAGCATAACAATCAAACAATATGTAGATCCACAAATATCTACTGTGTATTTACATTACATAATGAGCTCCATTAATCTGTATTTGGGCAAAACAGTAGAGCTTAAATCACAACCTGCTCTAGCGCAATAAGTGTCAGACTTGGGTCGAGATGAAGTTGGTTTAGCCTATCAGCTACTCTACCTGCTCTCTAGCCCAATAACTGTCAGACTTGGGTTGAGATGAAGTTGGCTTTGCCTATGAGCTACTCTACCCACTAAGGATGTATATGTGCAGGCACCACGAGGGCGGAAATAACCATATTTCTGCTTTGGTGGCACTAAAATTCTGACCGCCTGCCTAAGAAAAGCAAGTTTTTCATTTGCTGTGAAAACAGTTAATGAAGAAAAGACAAATATAACTTAGAAAATAAATGAGGGTCTCATGGCCGCGGTGGCGGACCTACACTCAGACATACCTAATAAACAGTTGCCCCACGTCTAAATTTTGTGGTCGCCCCATGTCACAAAAAATTGGTGACCGAGAGTACCAGATCCTATTCGCATTGTTCTGTTTTGACATCTTCTTTTTATTGAGAGTTTGAAATCCTTTTCGCGCCGATCGAGCTTTTCATCGTTGATCCCCTCGTGGTTTGTCTCTCGCTCACCAAATAACCTATATAGAGCAATCTCCATCCCTCCTCGGATTTAGTATAATTTTAATCATTCAATACCTAAATTTGAGCCTCATGGCCTAATTTTAAATCCTTAATCTCCAAATCTTGATCCAAGCCCTAAGCCCTAAATCATCTAATCTAAGGACATCTATAAGTCCGAAGATGACCAAATCACCATTGGGCACACTTTAATTTTCAATTCACAAATTAATTAGGCCTTAGGGTTCATTTATTTGGATAACTTGAGTTACATTTCAGTGGTAATTTTTCACTATGAGCACATGACCAACTATAGGAAACTACCTTTAGAGTTAGGTAAGTGCAGGCAACCAACTTTCTTAAATCGAAATAGGACCCCTTTGGGAACCCAAATTGGGCAATTGGGTACTCACCCAAATCACCATTTTAAGGCATCCAAACACCTAGGATTGAAGAAAATGTTATCTTAGCTGTTTTGATGATGATGAGTTGGTGACGATCACATGAATTTGAGAGAGGCACTGGGAAGACCCTTCAGTTGGACAATAGATCTGAGCATGAAATATGTTTTATCTATTTAAATGCAATACATTTTTCCGTTTGGTATTTTTAATGTGAAAAGGGTTAGGAAACTTGAGCAAAAGTTTAGCCCTGCCCAAATAAAAATCCTGGGTCCGCCACTCGGTCATGGGGACCGCCATTTGATGGGCTAGGGATAACAAAGGGTTGGGTTGGACGGGAATGGAGCTCGGTCAAATCGGATAGTATTAGTTGTGGTTTAGTGGATTGGATTGTGCCAACGCATATATGTTCGTTGAATGTCATAACATGAAGAGAAAAAGTTCATCTCGCAAAAATTTTCTTTTTGTCTGCGTTTTGAATATATAGGAATTGAATAAACTAGCAAAAACCCCGTGATATGCACTGACCACAGAACCACTAAATGCACAGACTAATACGTATTATTTTTATTAAATAATTTATTTAGTAAACTATTTAGTCATTTTTTTGTTGTTTATTTGATTTTTATGTGTTTTTCCAGATATTTTATTATTTACATGAGGTATAAATGGAGGTTCCTGAAGCTCGGGCAGGTGTAAAAAAATTAAATGAAAGACATATTAACAATAAAACCAACATAGTAAAGCAAGTAATTGTAATTTCAATCTTACGGGGTTCACAATAAACACATTCGTACGAATTATAGAAATGAAAAGGCACCGAATTCAAATTTTGAAACGTTTACGTTAACCTCTAGAAATCTAAAATATTTACAAATTATAACACATACAATATCAAACAAACTATTCATGCCGAGTAATTGTAACTCCATCTTTCAAGTACTTCGTAGTGGGCTTTTGCATATAAAACCCTGTTTAATAATTTTATAATTAATTAAATATTATGTTAATGGAAAATATTCATCTGAAATTATCTCAATAGTTATCATAAGACGACATTTTTATATGGAATATGGCGATCTCCTTTCATACGGTGTTGTTGTTGTTCAGTCCATCCTCTAAATTTTCTAAAGCCTTCACCGTTGTAAGGTCTAACTCGATCTCTTCCAACATTTCCCCTAATTCTCTCATGTCTACGAAATTAGTCTTTAGCTTAGCGTGGATGTCTTGTACCTGTTGGAAGTAGGTGGGCCTCTTGGATAGATTTTCAAAACTTTCGACCCACTTGATACAGGGATCAAGTACCCATAAGACCATAAACCATATCCAGGATGCATAACCCTCAATCTCATGATCATGTACAGTAAAAAAAAATCTATCTAAAAGATAGAACAGTAGCCAACAAGCATCCATAAAAATCTATAACATGGAAGGAAGTAGATTATACATTTGGAGCTCGGTTGTGCTCTAATGAAGAAGTTGATGACTTTAGTTGATGTAGAACTCTTCTACAAAATAAGATCAGAATCTCCAACACCTCTTAGCCTTCCAAGCTATGACTCGAATCAGATCTCTCTTCTCAAGAAGATTGGTGGAATCTCTAAGAGAAAACCCAAGTCGAAACTCCAAGGACCTAGAAGAGGAAGAGAGGAGAGAGCAGTGTAACAATTGCACAAAAGGAGGCTGGACGTTTTTGACTCCAATAGATGGACGTCCATGAAGGGTTCTATTCCCTTTTATAACCTTTCAATGCTCTTTTCCTAATCGAAATAGAAGTCTCACTTCCACAACAATTAGTAAATATACTATTACCACTATTTAGAAGTCCTACTCCAAATAAAAATAGTAACTTTATAATTCCTTCCTTTTAGAGTTCAAGTCGGATTAGTATCTTTCTAATAACTTGGGCTAGCGTGGGGACCACTAGGGATTCCATAGAAAGTTGACTTCAACTGGGACACGCGACCCCACATCTCATGTGCAATCCGGGCCCACAGCTAATTGCAAATAACACCACTATTTAAATGCAATTGCACTCCAGTCTTAGGAATAAATTATAATGAAGACCTTAAACTTCTCAATTACCACAAGTACGCCCCTCTATCAATATCCATGGATCAATTGGAATAAATCTGTCTCTTCCAGTCTTAGTTCCACATCTTATTATCCTTGAGCCCCAATTAATTACTGTGATCATCAGTACCATCCAATTAACTCTTAATCGAGATGGGTGCGCACTTACTAATAACAAATCCATTAATTGTTACAAGGGGATAATAGAGATATATTCCATCTTGATCATTCAATGTTCCCACAGTCCTACTATCACATACGCAAGAAACCGAGGTGTTGACTTACAGTTGGCCTCACTCATTGGTGACTTAAAGCAAATGAATAGATAGAAACTTGAGTTCATCAATGTCTCAGGATTGAGAACCTATTGCTAGGAAATTATGAGAGCAGACCTTATTATAAAGACGGAATTCCGTACGGTGCTTCTCATGGTCCTTCAATACATCCAATGTACCAGTACCATGATCCAGAATCTTACATTCTGATGATCGAGACAAATCACACTATCTCATAGTGATCAAAGTGCTGCAACCTTATCAGATGAGATGCCCAGTCTCATCACTGGTTGTGAAGATATTTAAGTATAAGATTTGTGACATATATCTCCCGTATGTGGATCTCATTCATACACATATATCACATCTAATATACTAATGGGACCCGATTCAACTCATGAACCATTATGTCATGTGTATTGGTCATGTGCATTAAGTAATAAAATAACATTCCTCTCAAGAAACTAAAGCATGATTTTATTGATAAATAAAGAAATTAATCAATTTATCAAATCAACTGATGGATTGACTCCATACAATCTAACAATCTCCCACTTGGGCTCAATGTCAGTCAGGGTTGCATCTCATGCCCATCCCGTCTACATGTTGCTCAAAGACTTTGGTAGTCAAAGGCTTAGTAAAGGGATTTGCCAGATTGTCCGTAGAGGCTATCTTGGTAATAGTAATATCACCTCTCTGCACAATTTCTCTGACTAAGTGATACTTCCTCTGTACATGCTTTTGGCTTTTATGGCTTCTGGGCTCCTTTGACTGAGCGACTGTCCCGCTGCTGTCACAGTAAACTGTGAGCGACTGTCGTGCCAAAGGTACCACCCCAAGTTCCAAAAGGAATCTTTTGAGTCATACTGTTTCCTTAGCTGCTTCACAAGCCGCTACATATTCAGCCTCCGAGGTTGAATCAGCGGTACATTCCTGTTTTATACTCCTACAGCTGATAGCACCGCCTTCAAGCATAAACACATAACCAGAGGTGGATTTCTTGGAATCCTTATCTGACATGAAGTTAGAATCTGTGTATCCGACTGGAATCAGCTCATCACTGCTATAAATCAACATGTAATCTCTAGTCCTTCTCAAGTATTTGAGAATACATTTTACAACAGTCCAATGTTCAGGTCCTGGATTAGACTGATATCTGCTGATTAGGCCCACTGCATGATAGATATCTGGTCTAGTACATAACATAGCATATATGAGGCTACCAACAGCCGAAGCATATGGTATCGACCTCATCTGCTCCTTTTCCTCAGGTGTCTTGGGACACTGATCCTTGAAAATGTTCACTCCATGACTGAAAGGTGTAATACCCTTCTTGGAGTCTTGCATAGCAATCCGTACTAGCACCTAATCTATGTATGCAGCTTGGGATAAGCCAATCATCCTATTTTTCCGGTCTCGTTGGAGTTTGATCCCTAGGATGTAGCTAGCTTCTCCCAAGTCCTTCATATCAAAAGTCTTAGCCAACCAAACTTTCACTGTTGACAACATTCCTATGTCTTTCCCGAGGAGAAGGATGTCATCGACATATAAAATCAGAAAAACTACCCTGTCACCTTCACTTTTCATGTACACACATGACTCATCCGGATTTTGACAAAACCAAATGACTTGATTGCCTGGTCAAAACGAATGTTCCAGCTTCGAGATGCCTGCTTCAGTCCATAAATGGACTTCTGCAGCTTGCAAACTTTTTGCTCTTGGTTTTTAGCTACAAAACCGTCTGGCTGCATCATATAGATGTCTTCCTCAAGATAGCCGTTAAGAAACGCCGTCTTGACATCCATTTGGCAAATCTCGTAATCAAGATGAGCTGCAATGGATAAGAGTATCCGGATAGACTTGAGCATGGCTACCGGCGAGAAGGTTTCCTCATAATCGATACCTTCTTTCTGAGTATATCCTTTTGCAACAAGCCTGGCCTTAAAGGTCTCCACTCTTCCATCTAGTCCTATTTTTCTCTTGTAAACGCACTTGCACCCAATAGGTTTAATATTGGCAGGCAAGTCCACAAGTGTCCAGACCTAATTGGAGTACATAGACTCCATCTCAGCTTTCATAGCATCTTGTCAGCGTCCCGAATCTAAGTCATTGATTGCTTCATCATAGTTAAAGGGATCTTGTTCCGGCTCTTCGGGGACTGCCTCGTAAGACTCTCCCAAGAACGTGAACCTGTCAGGGGGTCTGACAATCCTCCCACTACGACGAGGCATTGGTGTAACTACTGGGTCTGGCAAGGGCGGTTCTTCCTTAAGTTCAGTCATATTTGGATTTGGAATTGATTGCTCTTGAATCTGTTTCAAGATCACCTTTTCTAAAGATTTCCGGTCCATCATATAATCTTCCTCCAAAAAAACCGCATTGGTGCTGACCATCACTTTTTGCTCTCTGGGATTATAAAATAACCAACCTTTAGTTCCTTTAGGATATCCTATAAACGTGCATACTTCCGACTTCGTTTCCAACTTATCCGTCTTAACCTTTAGCACGTGTGCCGGACAACCCCAAATGTGTAAATGTCGTAGACTAGGCTTTTGCCCGGAACACAACTCTCATGGAGTCTTAGGTACAAACTTAGATGGTACGAGGTTTAGTATGTACATCGCAGTATCCAAAGCGTATCCCCAAAAGGATATGGGTAATCCTGAGAAACTCAGCATAGACCTGATCATATATAAAAGAGTTCCGTTCCTTCTTTCTGCTACTCCATTCTATTGAGGCATACCAAGAGTAGACAATTGGGATAAAATTCCATTTTCTGATAAGTATCCCATAAAATCAGCAGAGAGATATTCCCCTCCTCGATCTGATCGAAGAGTCTTGATACTCTTACCTAATCGCTTTTCCGCTTCCGCTCGAAACTCTTTGAACTTTTCAAAAACTTCGGACTTGCGGTGCATAAGGTATATGTATCCATATCTTGAGTAATCATCTGTGAAAGTGATGAAGTACTCATATCCTCCTCTGGCCCTGACATTAATGGGTCCACACACATCAGTATGCACTAATTCCAATAAATCTTTGGCCATATTACCCATAGATGAAAAGGGTCTTTTGGTCATTTTTCCTTTCAGACAGGACTCGCAGACAGGCATTGGTTCTACCACCAGTGAAGGTAAGATATCATCTTTCACTAGTCTCTCAATCCTGTTTAAGTTTATATGACCTAGCCTCAAGTGCCAAAGTTTTGTTGGATTAGATGAAGGTGACTTTCTCTTTAATGATAGTCTATTAATTGTTTCAGTATCGTGTATCTCATACATCGTGGGAGTTAACAAATAAAGCCCATTGGTTACCTTACCAGAACATATAAAAGTACCATTCCTCTTTATGACAACTTCAGTACCAAAAGTAATAAAATAATTCTTATTCACCAAACTAGAAACTGAAATTAAATTCCGCCTTAAAGACGGTACATATAATGTATCTGACAAAACCAATTTATCATTTGAGAAACATAAAGTAATGACTCCCACTGAAACAGCCTCCGCCTTAGCGTCGATCCTAGGTTGACAATGATTTCTCCATCACTTAGCCTCCTGGTTTCCCTGAACCCCTGCAACATATTACATATGTAATTAGTTGCCCCGGAGTCCACACACCAAGATTCTGAAGTACCAGTTGCAAAACTAACTTCAGAAATAAGTGACTCAATCATACCTGAGGTCTTCTTCTTAGACAGATATTCTGGACAATTCCTTTTCCAATGTCCTGTCTTACCACAATGAAAACAATTTCCTTTTGTCCTTGAACCCTTAGCCTTGGCCACGCCACCAGTAGGACCATTCTCCACCTTAAGACCCTTCGGAATTGATTTCTTTTTACCTTTCCGCCCTTTGCCGTTCGGCTTGGACTTGGCATCTGACTTTTCTATCATCAGGGTAGTTGGCTTCTTTTTCAAAATCCCTTCAGTCACTACCAGCTGATTAGACAACTCAGCTAGAGTCAGATTCATTTTATTCATATTATAATTAACCTTGAAATTGTTGAATGACTCTGGTAGTGACTCAAGAATTATATCGATCTGCGATTCTACATCAATCGCAGCTCCTAGTACATCTAACTCATTCAATGAGTCCATCATTTTCAACATGTGTTCCTGTACTCATGTACCTTCAGCTTTCTTGGTACTAATGAGCACCCTCATGGCTGCTTGCCTAGCAGGCCTACCCTGTTCCGCAATCCTTTAAGTTCGATATAATATCGTATATAGTCTTATAGGATTGATGTTCGTGCTGCAAAACACTATACATGGATCTTGAATGTAACATCGGGCCATCTCATCGTCTTTGGCCCATTTGGTGTAAAGTTCCTTTTCTGCTTCTGATGCATCCGGGCCAGGCTCATCAAGGGGGGTTTTGGTAATGACATATTTATATCCTGAAGCTGTCAGGACAATATCCAGATTTCGTTTCCAGTCTACATAGTTGGATCCCACCAGCTTATTCTAGTTAAGGATGGTTGCAAGTGGATTGAGAGTAGTCGAATTCATGCTTCAAATACTGTAGCACATAACCATACATTCAATTAATGAATTTAAATGACATTGGGTTTAGTATTCTACCAAATTTATGTGGGAATCCTTATAACCACAAAATTCAGAATACATCGGAATCCCAATCTTCCAGGGTATGCCTCCTTGGGGAGTGCGAATACTACCTAAACTGGTGCAGATCAAAGTTAGTCAAAATTGGGATTAATATTAACTATTCATTATCCCCATCATTCATTATTATCTAGGTATCTCATACCAAATAATGTATGACTCCCGATTAGCTTCGGTTTCTAAAATACATGAGGAAAATCCTTGGGGATACTACATCATTATTTTGGTTAAGTGTGACCCACAAACTAGCATTGCATGACAACCATTGCAGGCAGCTCCTCCTTGGGGGTGGGCCCCCGCCCCGTCTCATCAACACTATCCATAGGAGATCCATATCTAGTATCCAGAGAAATACAAGCCCTCCGTGGGGAACGGCCATTCTCAAGATGGCGCGAGGCTAATACTTTCCTTACAATGGACCTATGGTGGAATGGGGATTTCTAAATATAAATGCCCCGCTCCCACTTAATATTTTAGAATTGAGGATTTCCTTATAGGTATATGGGCCCATCAAATATAGATATCAAATCATCTCATGATATGACCAATGATTGGTTCTAAGTCAAGTTATTTTATGGAAAGTCCAGTTTCTAAAATTAGTGTTACCAATGGATCCATCTCATGGGCCTACCAACTCTAATTAGAACTCTTTCCAAAAATTAATTTAATTTGACCAATTTTGGAATTTGCTATGTTTGGATCAGATTTGGAAAGTTTCTAAAACAAGCATTCATCCATAAATAGAAAGTGCTATAATTAGAAACTAGTCCTCTCCTCCAGATGGCCCATGCGGAATAGACTTCTTGGACTTCTAGACTTTCCAAAGCTTTGGGATTCCTCAAACTCTTTGGGCATCTCCAAAACACCTTTTGGTAATCTTCAAACTCTTTTGATTAGGAGTCCATCTTCACTTTCCTTTTTTATCTCGGACATCTCCAGAATTTACAAATTTGAAAAAAAATACATAAATTCCTATGTCTCTATAATGAGACTTACATGGTAATCTAAACATTAAAATAAAAGGGCTATAGGGAAATTCACCATGCCTTGCCCTTTCGCGGGAAACCAAGGAAACTATGATGCCCTTTACACTTAGCCACAAATAAACCATTCAACCATAAAAGAAAGTATATGTCATGTGGGCCATATGGAGAGGACATGATAACCTGCATGTTAGTATCTCATACAACAAAGCATCTCACAAAACTAGGTTGCCAAACCACAATGAAAAAACAAGATGCCAAAGGTTTGCCACTTCTATACAAGATATCCTATACAGAGGGGGTCCGGGGGTGTCCCCCGATGGGGGTCGAGCTGAAATAGTAATGAGACCCGGTTCAACTCATGAATGTTGTAAATGTTGTAGATATGATATCCTGCACGTTTGTAGGATTAGATGAAGGTGACTTTCACTTTAATGATGGTCTATTAATTGTTTCAGTATTGTGTATCTCATATATCGTGAGAGTTAACAAATATAGCCCATTGGTTACCTTGCCAGAACATATAAAAGTATCATTCCTCTTTATGACAACTTCAGTACCAAAAGTAATAAAATAACTTTTATTTACCAAACTAGAAACTGAAATTAAATTCCGCCTTAAAGACGGTACATGTAATGTATATGATAAAACCAATTTATTATTTGAGAAACATAAAGTAATGACTCCCACTGAAACAGCCTCCGCCTTAGTGTCAGATCTTAGGTTGACAATAATTTCTCCATCACTTAGCCTCCTGGTTTCCCTGAACCCCTGCAACGTATTACATATGTGATTAGTTGCCCCGAAGTCCACACACCAAGATTCTGAAGTACCAGTTGTAAAACTAACTTCAGAAATAAGTGACTCAATCAAATTCGAGGTCTTCTTCTTAGACAGATATTCTAAACAATTCCTTTTCCAATATCCTGTCTTACCACAATGAAAACACTTTCCTTTTGTCCCTGAACCCTTAGCCTTGGCCATGCCACCAGTAGGACCATTCTCCACCTTAAGACCCTTCGGAATTGATTTCTTTTTACCTTTCCGCCCTTTGCCTTTAGGCTTGAACTTGGCATCTGACTTTTCTGTCATCAGGGCAATTGGCTTCTTTTTCAAAATCCCTTAAGTCACTACCAGCTGACTAGACAGCTCAGCCAGAATCAAATTCATTTTATTAATATTATAATTAACCTTGAAATTATTGAATGACTCTGGTAGTGACTCAAGGATTATGTCGATCTGTGATTTTGCATCAATCACAGCTCCCAGTACATCTAACTCATTCAATGATTCCATAATTTTCAACATGTGCTCTCTACTCATGTACTTTCAGCCATCTTGGTACTAATGAGCACCCTCATGGCTACTAGCCTAGCAGGCCTGCCCTGTTCCACAAACATCTCCTTTAAGTTCGATATAATATCGTATGCAGTCTTATAGGATTTATGTTGGTGTTGCAAAACACTAGACATGGAAGCCTGAATGTAACATCTGGCCATCTCATCGTCTTTGGCCCATTTAGTGTAAAGTTCCATTTCTTCTTCTGATGCATCCAGGCCAGGCTCATCAAGGGGGGTTTTGGTAAGGACATTTATATCCTGAAGCTGTCAGGACAATATCGAGGTTCCGTTTCTAGTGTGCATAGTTGGACCCCACCAACTTATTTTGGTTGAGGATGGTCGCAAGTGGATTGAAAGTAGTTGAATTCATACTTGAAATACTGTACCACATAACCATACATTCAATTAATGAATTTAAATGACATAGGGTTTAGTATTCTACCAAATTTATGCGGGAATCCTCATAACCACAAAATTCAGAATACATCGGAATCTCAATCCTCCGGGGTATGCCTCCTTGGGGAGTGCGAATACCACCTAGAATGGTGCAGATCAAAGTTGGTCAAAATTGGGATTAAGATTAACTACCCATGATCCCCTTCATTCATTATTATCTAGGAATCTCATACCAAATAATGCATGACTTCCGATTAGTTTCGGTTTCTAAAATACACGAGGCAAATCCTTGGGGATACTACATTATTATTTTAGTTAAGTGTGACTCACCAACTAGCATTGCGTAACAACCGTTGCAAGCAGCTCCTCCTTGGGGAGTGGGCCCCCGCCCCGTCTCATCAATACTGTCCATAGGAGATCCATATGTAGTAACCAGACAAATACAAGCCCTCCGTGGGGAACGACCATTCTCAAGATGGTGCGAGGCTAATACTTTCCTTACAATGGACCTATGGTGGAAAACCATGGGAATTTCTAAATATAAATGCCTCGCTCCCACTTAATATTTTAGAATTGAGGATTTTCTTATAGGTATAGTCACATCCCCGAACCCGATTAGAGATTAAACCGGATCCGGGGTGTGAAATTTAGGGCTAATTAAAAACAAAAAATTTGCCCTTAGTGCCCAAGGATCGAAGTCCGCTGTGAGGATTGTGTAGTTGAGCCTCATTAACAAATTAATCAACGGGACTTGTTCGGTAAACACAACATTAACCTGTAGAAATATCAAAGCAAGTACGGTATTCATCCCATTATATATATTCAAGCTTCAAAAGATAAGACATATAAAGTTTATAAACATCAGGACCATCTCCAAAAACTTAGGTCCTGGTACAAAAGATATACAGTACTAGAATAGACAAGTCCACAAGATCTAAGACCCAAAAGATGAAGTGAGGTGGTACGATAGAAGATATCCCCGTGTAACGCGCATTAGTGCCGGGAGTGATGACGCTAAGCTACGTCATCGGCACCCAACTCTCGTACCTCGTCCTCCTCCCCCTCCCCCGGTTGAGGATCCTCTAGGATTGCCTCGGCATCCGGGTCGATGTAATAGAAGAAGGTGTCCTCTACACACCATGGAATAAAGGATCAACAATATGTTGGCAAGAAGATAAGCAATATACATTATTCATAACATGTTTCAAAAGAGAATAAAGACAAGTAAATGATTATAAGATAGTAAGGTACAAGCTATGCATAAGCATGAATAGTACGAGAGTCAAGTAACAATATAAATCCTAGCAAGACAGATAAGAGTAACCATCTATGAAATGCAATGTCAAGCAAGAGGAGACTCCGAGGATGTCCCAGCCATCTCACGGGGGTATAAGTGACGTCCAAGCCGACTACAAATACCCAAAGTCTGGCTCTAGGGGGATCCTAGCTCCCAGTCCTAGGAATAGCAGCACTGTCCTAGCTCGCTCCTAGCTATTCGCGCCATGGACGCCGACCAAAGCCGATTGCCCACCCTAGTGTTCGGTATCTTGCCCACTTTATAATCCTCAGTCTGCAGCTGGTCATGAATGCAAGATGATGATGATGGTTTGCATACGACACAAGTTCTAAGACAAATACACATGGATAGGTTTCCAAGTACAAGATAACAAGCTGAGGGCTACTCCAAGTCAAGCCAATATACGAGTCAAGTTCCAAGTTCCATGAGTAGTCCTCTTTCAAGTCTATCCACATGTGTTCATCAATACAAGACAAGGGTACTTAAGGATACACTCTAAGTCCGATCACATCCTAATTCTACAAGTTATACAAGTATAAGGATAGAGTGTACAAGGTACGACAAGCTACGGATACAAGATTTGCGAGTCAAGAGTGAAGAACAAGCCAATCCTAGGTTAAGAGTCATCCAACGTATATCAAACGTGTCCCCCAACGGAGTACGTATGGAGAATGAGTCGATGGTGTCCTAATTTGGCAGGCCCATGGTGTATAGAAGTTGTTGGACACCAATTAACTCATTTCCACACGCATTCGGCCAAGTTACGTTGATATACGGAAAATTCTGAATAACCGATGAAGCACACCAAGCCGAACATGCTCCGTTTTCATTTTTCCCAACTGGTCATGCAAGGGTAGGGTCAATGGGTTCCAACCTAAGGTCCAAACTAGGTTTAGAATCCCTTTCCAAAGATATAAAGGGTTGGATCATTGATCCAATACCAACTTCCTTTTCCAACCTATGATGATTAAGATTAGTATACCATTGGATTCTACGTCTCAAGAGCTTTCCAACGGTATATAGAACTCCAAATTCCGACGAACGGGTCAAAAGTTATGGCTTCCGGAAGATGGTCATCCTGAGCCCGGATAGTTTGCTCGAGCGAACTGGTCACAAAACCTCTTTGGCTCGAGCGAACGAAGGTCCGCTCGACCCAAACTTCTCAGGGGCCACTTGGCTCGAGCGAACTGAAGGTTGGCTTCAGTTGGCTCGAGCCAAGTGTCTAGAATATGCAGAAAATGACTCATTTTGAGTCTAAAACTTGGGGAATCAAACCCCATCTCCTCCAAGACCATCCCTGCAAGAAAAAGAGCCTTATGCTCTCTCCACATCCATTCCATTCCTCCCATCAACAAACCCAACCATTCAATTAGGGTCCAATTCCATTAATGAACTAATCTAACATGTGAAATCCAAATAAACATAGACAAGCTTGGCATTATGGGTTGCTAAACAATTGCATTGTCAAGAGTGAAGATAAAATACATGAATGAGCAATAGATAAAGCTAATCTACTTGCCTTCACCAAGAGAGTAAAATGGGTGAAAATTGAGAGAGAAATGGAGGAGGAGAGCTCTCTACTCACACCCTAGCCAAACCAACCTTCCAAAGACCCTTCTCCTACACCCAAAGAGTACAATGGAAGAGAAAGAAATGAAATCTATCAACATACAACATCTCTACAACAATGAGGAAGGAATTAGGGAAGAAGTGGTTGAGGGAAACTTACCAAATTTGTGTCTAGAAGTAGAGGAGGAAGAAAGGAAGAAGATGGTGAGCTTGGATTCTTGAAATCTCTCCCTTAGGTAGCAGATGCAAGAAGAGAGATGAAGAGGAGGAAGAGAAGAAGAAGCCCCAGCAGCTGAAATGGAAGAAGGAATGAATGGAAGTGCTGGGTTAGGGCTTAAAAATGAAGATGGGAGAGAAAATGACCAAAATGCCCTCTCTGAGTGAACTAAGAGAAAAGTGATTATTTGAGGGACTTCGAGGTGTCGAATTGCGACGAGTCAAGAACGAAAAATGACGAGCGCGATGAGATCTTTCCAAAGGACCCAAATTCGGTGAAAACGGAATTTTCGGAAAAACACTCAATTTTCCTATTAATCACAACCTAACTCCTATTAGGACTAATCGCACTAGGAATCAAACTAAATTTCGTAAATCACTTTCTAATGATAAAAGAAACTTGCTTAGCCACTAAACCCACCTAATTAGCTAGAATCACAATTAATTAGGCTAATTGCCAATATTAAGAAATTAAACACCCTATTAAGGTTGTGGACCTTACAGTATATGGGCCCATCAAATATATATATCAAATCATCTAATGACATGACTGTCACGACCCCAAACCCGGGGTCCGTGAATTGAGAGTTATGTTTCTCCCAAGATCCGCGTGTGTGAGGATTACAAATTCATTCCAACACACTCTGAATATTTAGCGGAAGCTTTTATGGTGTTGCGACTCGGAGTCCGTGGCCATTGGATTCCGCCTCGCACTTAACCCAAGCATATACTCATCTTATCCATGATCCATCTCAGACTGGAATAAACTATCACAATAAAAGTACAGAGCTGACAGTAACAGGATATTACATTCCCATATATGTTCAAGTTACAATTAACAATGTATATTAATTACAATCCCAAGCAAAAAGGCTAATAAAAGCCATACAAGAAAACAAGCTAATGATTACTACCCATATGTGACGTAATACCGATGTCAAGCTCAATGTCGACATGACATAGCCAACAAACACCTGTAAGCTCATGGCTCCACAGCCAATACGTGCACTCATCTCGGGTGAAGAAATCTGAACCTGAGTACCAAAGTAGTGGGTCAGACACGACGGTCTGGCAGGCGGGTGAAAAGATATAACAACATACTGAATGATAAAACATGAAACAAATCATACTGTCTGATCAAAATTGTACATAATAAAAATGTATCGGAAATCATGAGTATCTGACGAAATCATGTATTCATATAAAACGGGTATGAAACACGGATATTAGGCAAAGCATGTATTCCTTTAAAGCATGTATAAAACATGAACATTTCACAAATCGGGAACTCATTTAAAACATGTATAAACAATAAACAACTTTCAAATCGGGTACTCATTTAAAGCGTGTACGAACAATATACATCTTACAAATCGGGGACTCATTTAAAGAGTGTATAAACAATATACATTTTACAAATCGGGTACTCATTTAAAGCATGTACAAACAATAAACATTTTACAAATCGGGTACCCATTTAAAGCGTGTATAAACAATAAACATTTTACAAATCGGGTACTCATTTAAAGCATGTACAAACAATAAACATTTTACAAATCGGGTACTCATCTAAAGCGTGTATAAACAATAAACATTTCCCTAATCGGGAACTCTTTTAAAACATGGATAAACAATAAACACTTCCCTAATCGGGAACTCTTTTAGAACATGGATAAACAATAAACATTTCCCAAATCGGGGACTCATTTAAAACATGTAGAATTAATGCATCCTTTATTAAGAAAAGACATGATCAATATAAAACAGTACGGGTAACAAGGATCAGGAACTATCAAGATGGCAACCACACAAAGCTAAATCCTCTATCACCGAAGTGACTAGAGTATCGGGCGTTGACCTCGGTCACCGAAGTGAGGAGGTACAACAAAATTCACATATACATATACAATAATACGGGACGGGACCACGGTGGCAAACCGGGTATCGGGAATCACGGTAGCGAACCGGATATCGGGAACCACGGGAGCGAGCCGGGTATCGGGACGGGACCACGGTTAATAAACCGGGTATCGGGATCCATGCTGCAGCTGGCGGGACAAGTGGGGAATCTCCAAGTCAGTGGATCAGACTGACAAGGTTATCCAAGCTTAGTGGTGCCGACTCATAGGTTATATGCAAGCAAACAAAACAAATACATGTATGCAAGTTCTCTTTTAGCTCATGGGCTCGCACTACAAAGCTCTGGCCCCCTATTGCCTCCAGGTTTTACTCTCATGAGTCATATACAAGAAATCAAATCCAATAAATACATATGACGGGACGGGGTGCTCATAAGCACAAAAGCATATCTGTATCGGTCGGGCCTGTACGGGCTAGCAACAATGTTAAAAACATAACTTTCAATACTGTCGGGCAAGTCTAGTCATAAAACACGAGATTTTAAGTGTACAAGTGAAATTCGGTCAAAATAAAGCATGAATGGATTTCTCATATTCTCCGGGCCAAGTGTTGAAAGTCCAAGATTGAATCAATGTACTAGGGTCCCGTATGTTACGTTCGACATACATTTGGTACTCTTTAAGAATTGAAAACATTCCGGGGCCTTATATACATTAACAAATCTAAAAGACCTAAACAACACAGTCATGATGATGGAATTTCTTCTTCTGTACAGTTCCTCACTCTCCTCCAATATAGTTCCCTATGGTTCCTCAAGAAGAAAACAATACAATTGCTGTCGGTCAGATCCTCGGTTGGATGTCGGTCAGCCGAACTGGGATGTCGGCTAGCCGACGGCTGACCGACGCTGACTGTCAGCTCTACACACATCAGGAAGTTTGTTGCTCTCTGGAAAATGAACCGAGAGATCCGTCGTTGGCTCTCGGTCGACCGAACTAGGGAGTTCGGTCAGCCGACAGCTGACCGACAGATTTCCTGATGGAAATCTGCTCTCTGGAATTGGGATCGATAGGGTTTCGGTCCACCTCGGTTGGCTGTCGGTTAACCGAAAGGCTGACCGACAGCTGACCGACGTTACTGCGGACACAGAATTCTGAAGCTGTTTTCAGTCCCTTCTTTCTCCAAACACTCCTCATTTTCAAGGGTCAGATCCCTGTAATAAAGTGAGCTAAAAGATCCTCCATTTCAAGCAATCAAAACTTCATTCTCAACTCTTCAAATTCCCCATTCCACTACATCCATTCTTCCATCAAATCATCCATTCCATTCACATTCAACCAAAAGAAATTCATCACATGAAACAAGTCAAAACTTAATACAATCAAGATATCATTTTCAAGGAAGCAATGTACTAGAAAGATACACTAAAGAGTGTATTTCAAATCTCAATAAAAGCATGTCATGAAGTAAAGCATAAGTAATGAAAATCATTAATGAGAGCTACACATTTGTATAAAACATGATCAATGAAAATAAATCATTTCATCCACTTGCCTTGGGTCCAAAGCTAATCAAATCAACCACCAATCACTTCTCCAAGCTATAAATCACCAATCTAAACAAAACCCCCAAAAGAAACCCATCTTAGAACCCTAAAATGGCAAAACCAAATCAAAACAAAAGGAAAGCCTCCAATAATCAAAACAAAGCTTCTTAAAGGCTAGGAAAACACAAATCCAAAAGATTACAAGGATTCCTTACTTGGAAGTTCTTCAAAAAGCAAGAGGTTGCTCAAAGGAAATCTTGAAAAGCTTGGTTTTCTTCAAAAATGGTGTCAATGGATAGCTCTTGAGATGAGGATGAAAATGGTGGAGTCTAATCTTGGTTTGGCATTGTTTGGTGGTGCTATGAGATGGAGGAAACAAGAAAGAGATGGAGAAAGCCATGGCTGCTGGGGCTGCTCCTCTCTTAGAAATTAGGTCAAGGAAGAAGAGAAGAGAAGAGGTGGGTTCCTCTTATAACAAAGGGGAGATGGGTCCCACAACTTAAAACATTTGCCGGGCTAAAAACATGCATTTCGGGACCTCAAATCGATTCGACGAAGAAGACAAAGTTGTTCGTTGAAATAACTACTTTCCAAAAAGTATATTTTCCCCAATTTCTGGAATTTTCGAAATTTATGGACAGATTTAGTGAAAATTGTCATTTTTGCCCTTTTTCTCGAAAAACGCAATTTCTGAGTATTTATTCAAGATGGTCAAAACATGAAAGTTGTTTGTAACAACAAAATGGGTCAAAAGGAATAAAATTTGGAATTTTTAGAAACCAAGAATAAATTCTCACAAAAATACAATTTACAAGGGTCGGGTCAAAACAAAGTCAACGTCTTTTAAAACTCTCCAAAGTTATGAAAAATCTATTCAAACTCAAAAACTCAACCAAACAATCACTAAACCCATCGAGAAAACCAAATCACGATTAAAACCACACTAAACCAAGAAATTAGGGGTCGGGTTCTCACATCACCAATGATTGGTTCCAAGTCAAGTTATTTTAAGGAAAGTCCAGTTTCTAAAATTAGTATTACCAATGGATCATCTCATGGGCCCATAAACTCTAATTAGAACTCTTTCCAAAAGTTGATTTGATTTGATCAATTTTGGAAATTGATATGTTTGGATCAGATTTGGAAACTTTCTAAAACAAGCATTCATCTATAAATAAAAAGTGCTATAATTAGAAACTAGTCCTCTCCTCCATACGGCCCATGCGGAATAGACTTCTCGAACTTCTAGACTTTCCAAGGCTTTGGGATTCCTCAAACTCTTTCGGCATCTCCAAAACACCTTTTGGTAATCTTCAAACTCTTTTATTAGGAGTCCAGCTTCACTTTCCTTTTTCGTCTCGGACATCTCCATAATTTACAAATTTAAAAAATTACATAAATTCCTATATCTCTATAATGAGACTTACATGGTAATCTAAACATGAAAATAAAGGGGCTATAGGGAAATTCACCATGCCTTGCCCTTTCGCGGGAAACCAAGGAAACCATGATGCCCTTTACACCTAGCCTCAAATAAACCAATAACCATAAAAGAAAGTAAAAGTCATGTGAGCCATATGGAGAGGGCATTATCACCTGCAAGTTAGTATCTCATACAACAAAGTATTTCATAAAACCAGGTTACCAAACCACAATGGAAAAACAAGATGCTAAAGGTTGCCACTTCTTTATAACATGCACTTCGCAGAGGGGGTCTGGGGGTGTCCCCCGGTGGGGATCGAGCTGGGTTCGACTAGTCGAACTGGTCCCTACGGCTAGCAGACCAGACCTCTACGGCTAGCGGTAGTGATTTGTACGGTTAGCCGACCTGACGAACCCAAAAATTTGGATTTTTTTAGATTCGATATTGATGTTCCCTAATCACTTCTAATGATCTCAGTAGGCTTCTAGTGGCTTCTTACCATCCTTCCATCATGATTAAAACCTTTTGTGACATTCCAAACATGGATCTACTATAAAAGTAAGCAAACCCAATAAAGACTAATCCTTACATAGCCCTCGCTCTATCCTCTTCGCATCTTATGCAAAGACTAGAACAAGATTACTGATCTAACATGATTATATATGAGGTAAGGCTCTGATACCAATTGTTGGAAGTAAGCGGGCCTCGAGGACAGATTTTCAAAAATTTCGACCCACTTGACTAAGGGATCAAGTACCCATAAGGCCAAACACTATATCCAAGATGCATAACCCACGATCTCATGAACATGTACCGTAAAAATTCTATCCAAAGGATAGAAACAAGTAGCACTAAACATCCACAACGATCCACAACATGCAAGGAGTAGATCATACCTTTGGAGCTCGGTAGTGCTCTAATGGAGAACATGAAGACTTTCTTTGATGTATGACTCTTCTACAAAATAAAATCAGAATCTCCAACACCTCTTAGCCTTCCACGCTATGACCCAAATTAGAACTCTTTTCTAAATGAAGATGGGTGGAATCTCCAAGAGAAAACCCAACTCGAAACTCCAAGGAACTAGAAGAGGAATAGAGGAGAAAGATGTGCAACAATTGCACACAAAAAGGGCAGGATGTTTTCTCCAATTGATGGACATCCAAGAGGGGTTAATTCCCTTTTATATCCTTTCAATCATCCTTTTTTCCTAATTGAAATAGAAGTCTCATTTCCACAACAATTAGTAAGTATACTATTACCACTATTAGAAGTCCTACTCCAAATAGAAATAGTAACTTTCTAATTCATTCCTTTTGAGAGTTCAAGTAGGATTAATATATTTCTAATAACTTGGGCTAGCATTGGGACCACTAGGGATTCCATAGAAAACCGGCTCTAATTCGGACACTGCGACCCCACATTTCATGTGCAATCTGGGCCCACAGTTAATTGCAATTAACACCACTATATAAATGCAATTGCACTCCAATCTTAGGAATAAATTACAATGAAGACCCTAAACTTCTCGATTACCACAAGTAGGCCCCTCTATTAATATCCATGGATCAATTGGAATAAATCTGTCTCTTCCAATCTTAGTTCCACATCATATTATCCTTGAGCCCCAATTAATCACAGTGATCATCAGTACCATCTAATTAACTCTTAATCGAGATGGGTGCGCACTTACTACTGACAAATACATTAATTGGCACAAGGGGATAATAGAGATAGATTCCATCTTGATCATTCAATGTTCTCACAGTCCTACTACCACATACCCAAGACACCGGGGTGTTGACCTACAGATGGCCTTACTCATTGGTGACTCAAAGCAAATGAATAGATAGAAACTTGAGTTGATCAATGTCTCAGTATTGAGAGCCTATTGCTAGGGAATTATGAGCGCAAACCTTATTATAAAGACGGAATTTCATAAGGTGCTTCTCACGGTCCTTCAATACATCCAATGTACCAGCACCATGATCCAGAATTTTACATTCTGATGATCGAGACAAATCACACTATCTCATAGTGATCAAAGTGCTGCAACCTTATCAGATGAGATGCCCGGTCTCATCACTGGTTGTGAAGATATTTAAGTATAAGATTTGTGACGTATGTCTCCCATGTGTGGATCTCATCCATATACATATATCACATTTAATATATTAATGGGACCCGGTTCAACTCATGAACCATTATGTCATATGTATTGGTCATGTGAATGAAGTAATAAAATAACATTCATCTCATGAAAGTAAAGCATGATTTTATTGATAAATAAAGAAATTAATCAATTTATCACATCAACTAATGGATTGAGTCCATACAATCTAATAGACTCAACATTGGAGCTTCATCCCATATGATTAAATCTGCTTCATAAAGTAGCATTGCCAAATCGGTCCGATGGGTGATGTAACAACATGACGATTGGTGGAGGTTTAGCGGTATTTTGAAACGGGAGTGCGCAGTTTTTCCATTTGGCAAAAGCAAAGTAATAATTCCAGATGATGCCACCGAGAGAACAATTTTTTTTCTGTGACCCGACCTTTGCTATTAAAGTCCTCCATAGATCCATCTTGCCCATTCCTTCACTACCTTAAACAAAGGAGAGAGGGTTCATCTCGTGTACGCATCCATTATCATGTCGAAGACCCTCTTTTGATCATCATTTAAGCCGACGTGTAACGATTCGAACAGATCGCTTTCAGCTGTGCTATCATAATCGAGTTCTTCTATCGTAAGCCTGTTCGTCACAATCTGGCCCAACCGGTAAGATGGCAGCGGCAGGGGGGGATTTTGTCATTGATTTGCCATTCGTATTCAGCATACGCTCGATATCCAGTAGCCCTAAATTTCTCAGTTCACTTTCATCAAGATATCTATCTCTGTCTCCAAGCTGTCTCCTCATTTGACTTTGTAAATCATCCGTTAGGTCCACCCTATGTTTTTCCCACAATTCCGTGGGATCTGTAATTACCCAGAACATCAGCATTGAACAGAACATATTTCTGAGTTGGGAAGTTGTGGCCCATGTTGAGGCTTCGCCAAGTGCTTCATGCCATTCACCATCAAGTTCAAGTAGGCCAAGTGCAAAGCATGCCGATTTGGAAGTTGGGTGTACCACTCCTCCAACGGTTCTAATATCTTCATAGCATTTTGCCCCCCGGACCTTGTTAAGTAGCATACCCAGATAATGACATTTTCCCGAGTTTTGATGTGCATAAGCAAGTCTACCAATACTAATACGTTGTTTTCGCCTTGTCCACTATTTTTTCTTTGCGTTCCAGACCCCCCCACTTTGTTGGAAATTCAACGTACGTAAAGTCATTAGCATTCAGGTGGTTTATATTCGCTTTGAACCATTTGGTAAACATTGTGTCATGAATGCCATCCCGATGAATCACGGACTCAACATGATCCGTGTCCTTAAACACAACAAACTATTCTCTTGGTAGATGATACTATAACCTTTGCACCCTGGGATATTGTTTTTGCAAGTAAAACTCGAATATTCTCCGGCATACTTCAATCAAAGATTTGTATCGACTGTCTTGAAATTGCTTGATCTCATTCACACATCTGTACATACGTTCTCCACTGTTATTAGGCTATACAATATTATCCTCGATAACAATCATTGCACGATCTGGACCCTTATGAATGTACTTGTATAAGTACTTGATGACTTTGCTGTGGGCACACCGCTCAACATTTATGTGCAAATCATATCTTACAATAAGATCACGATTATATGGAATAACCCATCAGTTATCTATATCAAAACCGTTGATTTTGTTCGTCATGTTATTATTTCGATGTTTGTAGACCACGAATCCATTCTCTGCTATTGTTGTTGCACTAACAAATGGTTTTGGATAACCTTCTGAGTACTTTCCATTTAGCATACATGGAGCATTCATATTTTGATAACCAAATGACCCATGTAACATGCATCTCGTCACAGTCGCAAATGCCAATAGATCTTTAACCTCGCTTGGTATTTTCTCCGAAATAATGTCATCAATCTCTTCCGGTTACTGTGGTTTGTCCTCACCAGCTAGAGTGAGGATAATGTGAGAATGCGGTAATCCTCATTTTTGAAACTCAATGATATGGATATCTGTTCAAATTGGGGTGATTTTCGTAATTAATAGAATGTTTCAAAATCATTCGGACACAATAATACAATTTCCAAAATTAAGCGTAGATATTGAAGTTAAAGTATGCTAATAATTGAGTTTGTATACCTGCAATTACTCTGCCGAAGAAATTATTTTTTTTTAGGTCCTCCACCAGTTGTTTCAGCCTAATGTGAAATACCCTTACAACTATATCTGGCCTAATTTTAGTGCATTGACTAGGGAATTGATGGACCCTCGGATTTCCTTCCTCTCCTTCCGCCCCGGGGGCTGCCTGGGTCTCGGCGGAGGAGGGAAACCTGGGTATCAACGTTTTTGTATGGGTATGCCAGATTTACTATTCTACTTGGAATTTGGAATGGTGATGATACGGAGATTCACCTTCACAAGTAGAAAGGAAATCAATCATTCTTTCTAACTTTTCAAATTGCATAAATATTTAAGAAAAGAGACAAGTTTGTTTTTCAGAATGCCGTAGGAGACGTTTTTTTGTTTGTTTGCCGTGAAAGGGGATTTTTCCGTGAAAGACGATTTACAAATCTCATCAAATATGAAAGACAAGAATTGTGATTTTTGTTTGTCTCTTTAAAAAATACAAATTACAATAGAAAAGAAAGAAAAGGGATCTAACTTCTCAGGAGATTGTGGGGACATGTTCAGATCGACGGTCGCAAGTCATGTATGGACTTCACCATCTTCCTTCAAATGAGAACGCTTGATGCTTCGATTCTTCGGCTTGGCTCCAACCTCAGGCTTTTAAAGGACAAGGACCAAGATGAGGTCCTATATCCAATGAAAAACAGAGTAAATGGGTTGAAATGCCACGTTTAGGCCATGTTGTAGAAGAATAGGACCTTGGGGGGATGGCCCCCCAAGGGACTTTGATCACCTTGTAGTGTCTCTTGCAGTAGAGCACCAGGACTTCGTCTCTCTTTTGAATTTTCTGAATTTTTGGGGATTAGGATCATATATAGGGATCGCATGCATTCTTCTTAGAATGGACCTCCTTTTATAGGCTCTTGGTAGCTATGAGGTTGTTTATGGGCATTGATGGCCATGATGAGAGAATTGATGAGGAGTTACAAGTTTTTATTTCTTAATTTTGTAACTCCTTTCTCTTGGCTTGTGATTGGCCGATGGAGAATGATGGGCATTTAGTCGCCTTTAATCTCCATGATGAGGGGAGTTTCATGGTTTGAATGCCATGATTGCTTCGACTTGTAACTCCCGTATGCTTGAATTTGATTGGGCCGTCCAAAATAATGGGTTAATGACCACATTAAGTTGTCATAAACGGGTCAATTAACGACATTAAGTAGTCGCCAGGGCATGTAAAGAGTCGCGGGCCGCGCCATGTTTTTTGGAATTCTTGTTGTGATCATCGCAGGTGGATCCACACGTCATTTGATGTCAGATTGCGGTGCAATTTCAGACATTGATTGATGTTGGTGGCCGATGACATCTGTCTTGTCGATTTCACGATCAGTCGGACAGAAAGTGTACTTTCTTGGTCAGCCGGTTGGCGATCTTGGAGCGATCAGTGATGACTTCATGCTCTTAACGGCGGATCCGAGATATCGGTGAAGATCAGACGTTTTTAAGCATCAAAAATTGGATTTTCAGAAAATCACAGAAGCAGGAACACTTGAAACGCGAAAAGGATCGGAAATCGGGCCATCCGGCGAAAATCCAGCGACCCTGGGGTTTTTGCCCCTTTGGTCGCCGAGTGTATTTTTCGGCCCTTTTTCCTTCTTTTTCGTTCCTTTTTTCTTCTGTATTTTTCTTGACATCGAGAACCCGTGCAAAACCGGAGCACAAAGTTTTCCATTTTTCGAGAAAGCCGAAGACTTTGTAGCTGATTTCCCGTCAAGAGTCGAAACTAGGTCAAACGATGTCGGAATGACCTGAAAATTGAGGTGAAGCTTCTTGAGCAGTGGATAGGACCAACCATGGGCTTTTATCTGAGTTTTGAAGCCATTTGAGGTCCCGTCGATGCTTGACTTGATTTTGCTATGGGGAAAATGTCAAGCTTTGATGTGGTCAAACGATGTCTGATTGACCTGAAATTTGAGAGGGAGCCTATTGGAGTCATGTAGAGACGACCCATTAGCTCCAATTTGGATGTCATGGTCCCGGGGTGCTCCGCCGTTGGTAGGCTTGATTTTCTTTCGGAGCGTCGAAACCTGGTCAAACGTTGTTGGAATGACCTGAAATTCGACGTGCAACCCTTTGGAAGCATGTTGAAGCCATTCATTTGTTTTGTTTGATGAGTGATGGCTTCGGTGGTTTTCGCCGCCGAGAGGCTTAATTTTGCTGTTTGAGCGTTGATGGAGGGTCAAACATTGTCAATTGGACTTGAAATTTGATGAGAAGCCCTTTGGAGGTATTTTGGAACCATCCGTAGGCTCTGATCGAAGTTTTGATGTCTTCGATGTTGTCGCCGCCAAGAGCGCTTGTTTAGCTGTCGGAGAAGTGAAGTTGGGCCAAACGATGTCGGAATGGCCCGAAACTTCAGGTGTACCCCTTTTTTGGCTGTCTTGAAGGATTTTGCAGTTTTGTCTGATTCCAACAAGATCTGACGCTTGAAGTAGCTTAGCCTGTTTGTAGCAGGATGCAACTTCATGTGGCTTCTTGATGTTGAGGAGACATATTGACTTTTTTGGTGTGAACAAATGCCCCCTCGAGATACAGCGACGAGTAGCTTTTTGGAGTCGATGTGCCTCGAAGAGAAACTTGAAGTAGAGCTTCTGGCTTGACCAAGAGTTTTGAGCTTTTTTTTTTTTTTTTTTTTTGAATAGCTTTCTAAGTTTCCGGGGGGATTTGATGGTAGTGAGAGGGATCACGTACCTTCTCAGGGCAGAGTTTTGAAAATGACATGGGGGTTTTAGATTTTTGGGTTTTGGGATTTTGGTTTTTGACCTTGTGACCTAACAAGCTGTATGTGGCAAGTTAGGGGATCGGGGTTTGATTTTTGATTTTGACCTTGTGACCCAACAAGCTGTATGTGGCAAGCTGGGGGGTCATATTTGGTTTTTTGGCTTTGGATTTAGTTTGGTTTTTGGTTTTGTTTTGGTCTTGTGACCTAACAAGCTGTATGTGGCGAGCTAGGGGACCAAGGTTTGGTTTTTTGTGGAATGTCAATTTCAAGATTTGGCTTAATTTGGTTCATGAGGTTAGATGGTCTAGTTTTTTGGAAACTCATGAGGCTTTATTCTTCCTTTTTTTTTTAATTTCGAATGGTCCAATCAACTCAAAAGAGGCATGGGACATATATATATTTTTTTCTGCCTCTTGGTAAGAGGAATATTTTGACTAAAAGCCACTTTTAGTGCCTAGGTGGTCAAACCTGGCTCATATGGGCTAACCCATGGGACCTCAGGCTTTGGAAATGGCCTACATCTAATATGGTGTCATTTTTGTAGAGAATAACTAAAAATATCTCTTTTGTGTAGAGAATATCTAAAAATATCTTTACTTGGAGAGAATCTTTCAAGTTTTCTTGTTTTTTGATGGTGTCATTTTTGTAGAGAATAACTAAAAATATCTCTTTTGTGTAGAGAATATCTAAAAATATCTTTACTTGGAGAGAATCTCTCAAGTCTCCTTGTTTTTTGAAGAGATTTTCTCAAAGTATCTTTCTTTTCGGAAAGTAGCTAAATTTTAACACTTACCTCCTTTCTTTTCTCCTTGTTTCCTCTTTTGATTTGCTCTCTTCTATAAAAGCAAGGGGGGTTGGATCTTTTGCTCCATTGCTTCATTTTTGCAAGAATCTTCAAGAGTGCTCCAAGATCAAGAAGTGCTTTTTCTCCTCCAGGGATCTCCAAGCTTTTTTCTTCTTCTTCTCCATCAATGGCTTCAAGTAAGTTTTCTTCCTTCACAAGAAACTCCATTGTAGAAGTAGAAAAATTCAACTTTCTTTTCTTTTTCCTTTCTTTTCTGTTTTTTTTTTCTTCTTTTTTTTTTTCGTGCTTCTCTTTTTTTTCTTTGCTCACGGTTTTCCTCCTTTTTTTTTTTCACCGTGTTTCTTTTCTCTCTTTTTTTTCACCATGTTTTTTTTTCTTTCTCACGGTTTTTTTTTTTTTTTTTTTGCTTTTTTCTTTTTTTTTTCCATGGTGATTTTTCTCTTTTTTTTTTCACCGTTTTTTTTTTCTTGGCCGTACGGACAGGTCCCTACGGACCTGGCCGTACTGCCACGTGGCAATGGGCCACGGCCTGTGGGCCAGAAAAAAAAATTTTTTAAGAGGTTTTTTTTTCTCTCTCTCTTCTTTCTTTCCTTCTTTGTTTGCTCACCATGATAATTAGGTTATGTAATTTCAATATGTTCATTCATTTTTTTTTGTTTGATGCATCAAGATAGAAGGCTAGAGTCTCTAGGTCAAGCTAACATGATTTTTGACTTGGACAAAGTTTGATTGGTTTTGACCAAATTGAGTTGGAATTGGTCAAACTTTGGTCAAGGTTTTCCTAGCATCTAATGCATGATGATGTTCTTTGATGCATGATTTTTGGTAAATAGGCTTGGAAGCATGGTGATGCATACCTAAAAATATTTCTCAAGTATTGGGATTTGGAGCTCACAGCGGTTTTGAGCTTTTTCTTGGTCTTGCTGGATTTTGAGGAACTTTGCAAGTTTTAGATTTTGGAGCTCGCAGCAATGTTGAGCTCTTTTCCAAATTTTGCGGAAATTTGATGAGATTGGCTTGTTCTCGCAGCAATGTTGAGTTCAAACCTTCTTTGAGAATTTTTCGCTGACTATGAGCTCGCAGCGATGTTGAGCTCATCTTTATGCTTCCTGTCTTTTTCGGGGTGTTTCCTTTTTCTTCGGAATTGCCCCGGAACCATGTCAAAATTTCACTAGAATTTTTTTTTATAGCAAAACTCTGTCATTTTGATGATGATTGATCTTTTATTTTCCATCCTTTGCAGGTAGTTCTTCCAGAACGGCTAAGAGTAAGGGGCCTGTTACTGACGCACCCCGTCGGTCTGCCAGATATTCTAATGTGGCCGTTCAGTAGGCCTGGGAGAAGGTCCAGTTTGTCGAAAAAACTTGGAAGAATGTGATTCCCTCAATTGTGATGAGATGAGACAGCGATTGATCGCTCTCAAAGATGAGGAATTCTACAAGATCATGGTAAGCAACCATCCTTGGGTTACGGACGATCAGAGCGTTGTACCCAAGCCTACTTTCTTCTTTAGTGATGCAGTCCCAAACGACTTGACATACCAAAGGAGATGTTTTCAGTTCTCTTACACAGCAGATGGTGAGGAGAGAACTATTTCTACCCGGTCGACCTTCGATCGGACCATCTCGATCATGAGCCTTTCTCCTACGTGCCCTAAGAGGGAAGATCCTCTGAGCTGGGTGAAAAGGACCAGTGTGATCAAGACCGGGGTTTTTGTTGGCGGCCCTTCCGATTTTGTAGAGAAGTCGCCTGTCCGTATGGACATGTTGATGCCAGCCAGTGACTACCAAGGTTCTGATCATCCATCGGTCAATTTGAGACCGGTGGGCCTTGGCATTTTTTGGGGTGACGTCAACAATTGGGTGAAGCCTTTTCGACTTCATGGCCGTTTTAGTGCTGACTCCAGCTGGGAATCATGGACTGATCACACCCTGAAGATTGGCCGGGCCATTCTGCGGGAGGCCGAAATTTTTGATGCGGTTCGCGCTTTTCGGCAAACTGTGGTTTTCTCTGATGAGGCTTTCATGGCCATGCTGGAGTCATTCCTTCCACAAACCAACACCTTCATTGTGACAAATGGTGAGATTGGCTTTACCTTGAAGGAATTGAGCGCCATCACCAGATTGCCTATCCTCGGTAAACTCTATGAGGAGTTCATGCCTATCGACGGCGTCCTTAAGGAGCAGTCTGAGGAGTTCAGGCTTGTATACTTTCAGCTCGTCGCCTTTTATGATTTTTTTTAAGGAGAAGGAGGGCTCGAAAGTCAGGTGCAGCAGTTGGAAGATTTGCAACTCCAACTTTTTTTACGGCGGGGAGTCTTCTGATGGCATGGCCTAGGATACTGGGGCTAAAGTCTCAAGTTTGAAGAAGGTTTCCGCCATGCGAGAAGATTTGATGAAGTTCTTCGTAAGCACAGAAGCCATTTGTCTTGACATTGCATTGCGGAGAGATCTCGCTGTTTACCTCACTTATTGGCTGGGTGAGGCTGTTTTCCCTGGAGGAGATGGAACGCACATCAGGCTGCACTGTATTTTTCCAGCTTGTCAGATGGCGTTTGGAGAGAGGCTGGCTTTGGTGCCTGCCCTTTACTCCTACTTGTGTACCGAACTGCAGGATGCTGCTATGGGTTGGTCCTCGAACGGTGGTTCAATAGGCCCACAGAGATTCTGGTAGTTTGTCGCCCCAGTCTCTTTTGTGACTAGAGACCATTTTCTTGAGAATTTTGCAGAGTGTCTTGTTGAAGGCTTCTGCTAGTCCGTTCGCTGCTGGATTATATGGAGTTGAATGACAACTTTAGATTTTGTATTTGTCGCAAAACCTGTAGAATCTGTGATCCCGGAATTGTGGTCCGTTATCATGGACGAATCTTTTAGGTATGCCGAAGCGACAAATAATGTTGGTGCGCAAGAACTGAAGAACTAATGAGGTCTTCATTTCACTGAGCGCAAATGCTTCTGACCACTTGGAGAAATAATCCGTAGCAGCGAAAATGAAGCGATGACCTTTGCTTGATGGGGGAGAGATAGGACCTATGATGTCCATACCCCAAGCTTCGAAAGGCCGTGAGATTGCTGTAGGATGTAGCCATTCTAGAGGCATGTGGACATAATCTCCATGAATTTGGCATTGTTGGCAGCGCTTAGCAAATCGCATTGCGTCAGCTACCCTGGTAGGCCAATAATAACCTAGCCTTTTTATCTAATCGTAGAGCTTAGGACCAGCTTGATGCGCTCCACAAAGACCAGAATGTATTTCTTTGAAAGTTTCTTCAGCCTCTTGTTGTGACAAACAGAGTAGAAGTACTCCATTGAAGGATTTTCTGTAAAGTATTTTCGAAGGAATATCCAAATGAAAGTTTGGGGCACGTCTTTGGATGCTTACCCGCTCTTTTGGATCTTCAGGTAGGATTCCGAACATGATGTAATCAATGAACGGATCTCTTCAGTCGCCGATCGGAGGTTTGAGGATGGACATCCGACTTCCAACCACTTGGTGGCATTCAGCAACTGCTTGGTGTGTGTTAAGAGGAGGGATAATCTTTCTTTGCACACTGTGATTTGCATGTTTTCCCCTTCTTGGATTGCCATGGATGCGGCGAGTCCAGCCAGGGCATCTGCACGGATGTTTTCACCTCTGAGAATGTGGGTGATGTGATAGATGTTGAACTTTTATTGAAGTGACTGCGCCTTGTTGTAGTAAGGCAACAGATCAGGCTTCCTGACTTCAAATTTCTAATTCATCTGGTTGACAATTAGTTGAGTCTCCAAAAGCTTCCAGCATGGTGATACCGGATTCGAGGGCGAGTTCCAATCCTACAATCAGGGCTTGGTACTCAGCTGCATTGTTTGAATATGGTTCCAGTAGCGAGAAAGCGTGTGGAATCATGTATTTGTCGGGGCTGACAAAGACGATGCCAATTCCCGATATTTGCTTTCCTTTTTCATTTGTCCTGGTTGCGCCGTCAAAGTACATGTCCCAGGAGGCATTTGATAAGGAAGTTTCCACGTTGTAGACAAATTCGTCTGAGAGATCATCCATAAGTGGAGAATCTTTAGGCAATGGGTGCTCTGCGAGGAAGTCTGCTAGAGCTTGGCCTTTGATTGCTTTTTGTGGTACATACCTAATATCAAACTGTGATAGAAGGATGGACGACTTCGCCAGTCGAGCGTTGAGAGAACTTGCTTTTGTGACAAGGACCTTTAAGAGGTTGATCCTCGAAACCAGGTAGACTGTGTTAGACAGCAGGTAATGATGCAGTTTTTGTACTGCAAACATCACTGCAAGGCATTCTTTTTCGATTGGGAAGTAGCGATGCTCTACACCTATTAACATGCGGCTAAGGTAATATAGAGCCGCCTCTTTTCCGTCATCGTTTTCTTGTGCGAGTAGGGCACCCAAAGAGTGGTCGAGAGCTCTTGCGTACAAGATGAATGGTTTTCCAGTTGTGGGGGTAGCCAGCATTGGAGGTTTGGTGAGGTATACTTTGATGTCTTAAAATGCATTTTCACATTCAGCATCCCAGACAAAGTCTACGCTGTTAGGGATTTTGTGTATTGCAATTTGATGGATGCATTATTCATTTTATTCATCATTTGAATTTTCACACATGCATTGTTTTAGAAATCTTGAAATCTTAATTTACTCATGCATTGTTTTAAATCTTGTACACCTTATGATTTATGCATGTTTTGGTTTTAAACATTGGATGCATTTTAAGTGTTAAAAAGGATTTTTTAAATCAAGCTAGCCATTTGTTTTAAACTTTCAAATCTATTTAGGCTTTTTATGTTTCATGATTTTAAAGCACTTGGATTGGTTTAAATCATGTTTCCATGCTTGGTTTAATGGCCTAAAGATCCCACAAGAAATTTACTTTGAAAAATGCAAAAGTTGGGATTTTTGTCTTAGGCTGTCGGTCAACCGACAAGCTGAGTGTCGGCTAACCGACAAGTGGACCAAGGTCAACCGACAAGTGTTCTCGGTTAGAATTCCAGAGAGCTTAAAACCTTATATTTTTGTACTGTCGATTCGATGTTGGTTCGTTGTCGGCTGACCGACACCTGTTCAACGGTTCGCAAATTTTCAAATATTATGACCGTTGGAGAAGACCTTTGGACTGTCGGTCGACCGACACCTTGTTGTCGGCTGACCGACAGGTAGCCGTTGAGCAACTTTTTCTATAAAAAGAAGCTCATTCCTTAGCCCCAAGTGATGATCTTTGAAGCCCTTCTTGAGGTATTTTGAGGGAAAAGAAAGGGGATGAAGCTAAGGAAGGCTAAGGGTCATTAAGAAAAGCTAAAGCTTGGATTAATGAAGTTAAACCACCAAGTAAGCTTTGCCTTTTTATAATCATTGTTTTATGCTTTGTTTAAATCTTTGGAAAATGATTTTAGCATATAAACTATGATGTGTTGAATCCTCTACTTCTTTAATCTTTGATTTAAGTCATTGGATTCTTCACCTTGATTTCAAAACAAGTTTGTTTTAATACTTTATAAAACATGTTTTGTCAAAACCTTTGAATTGTTTTATAAACATGTTTCATTAACTTGTTTGAATCATCTTTGTTGTTTTCATTCATTTGAACTTTAGTTAAATTAGTTTGTTTTTGAAAACAACATTGAATATGCATCACATGTTTGGACATAATTAATCTCATACAACTTGTGAGCTTTTTCATACATTCAACAAGTTTGTATTTGGTACATGTGATTTGCATAATTACTCCAATCAAATCTTTTTATGTGCATTAAACTTTTAATTGCTTCAAGCATAAACTGATTGAGCTTTCTTTTTAAACTTGATTGAAGTTTTCACACACACACATAATGAGCATTCATCTTTGCATTTTATAGTGTGTTGTGTGAGTTGATTTATACATTCTTATCCGCCTAATTTAGAGGCAATTTTATTGAGCTTAAATTATATCTCTTAGAGTGTTTTGAGAAGACACCTTCTTGAGAGAAAATCTTTTATTGTAAAGGTAATTGCTTAGCCTAAGAAAAGCATTGTGTAAAGGTTATTGCTTAGCCTATAAAAGCACATTATAAGGTTATTGCTTAGCCTAGAAAAGCATAGTGTTTAAGGTTATTGCTTAGCCTATAAAAGCACATTATAAGGTTATTGCCTAGCCTAGAAAAGCATAGTGTTTAAGGTTATTGCTTAGCCTATTAAAAGGCATAAATAGTGGAAATCCGGTGGGGTGTGAGATCACAAGTCGGTAGTGGATGTAGGCATTGAGGCCGAACTACTATAAAACATTGTGCAATGGTGAATGACTTGTGGTGATTGATTTGTTTATCTTCCGCACCTTTTCATGTAATTATCACTAGTTGAAGTTTAATTTGAAGAAAATTAAATTTGGGCAATTATTTGTAGATCACCCTATTCACCCCCCCTCTAGGGTTAGGATCCCGGACTTTCAATTGGTATCAGAGCCTCGTGCTCTATATTTAGGATCAAGTGTTTTGGAACTCTTGATTAGGTGTAAAAACTTAGAGTTTGGACCCTAGTTGTACTAATCTTGAAAATAATTTCAATGAATTCCACTAAGATAGATTGTATAGATTCCCTTGTAGATTCTTCTAGACCATTCCTTCTTCCAACATTTGGAGATTCAAACCATGAATTTAATGAATCTAAATTTGAATCAAATGAAGAAGAAAATGATGAAAATCAAGATGACATTCAACAAGCCTATAATGATTTATGTACATTTTCCCTAGAGCTTGTTAAGAAGAATAAAAGATTAGAAGAAAATTCTAAAAGTCTAAACAAAGAACTAGTTACTTCAAAAAATGAACTTAGAGAGAAAAAAGAATTAATAAATTGTGTAGACTCTAAGTTTATGATCTCTTTGCATAATTTATCTAATGCTCAAGATGAATTAAATGAAATTAAGATAAGTTATGATAATCTTAATAAGGAAAATTCTAAACTAAGAGATCAATTACAAAGGCAAGATAAAGACATTAACAATCTTGAATCTAAGCTAACTATCACTAAGGAAAATTTATCTAATAAGATAAAAACTCAAGAACTTGGGTCCAATGTTATTAATGAACTTAAATTTGAATTAAAACTTGCCCATGAAGAACTAAACAACTTTAAGGGAATTGAAAATGAACAAACAAAAGTTAAAAATGAAAATTCAACCCTTAAAGAACAAGTCACTCAACTTGAAAGGTACAAACAAAAGTATGAGTGCAAATTTACCCATGGTGAAGAAAAATTTGAAAAACTATTTAGATTGGGTAAATCTCAAGGAGATAGGACGGGCCTTGGATTTAATAAGTATACTTCACATGGTCCTAAATTCACCAACACCTTTGTGAAAGGTGGGTCCTCTCTCTCTAGCACTCACACTAAGATGCCCACACAAAAATGTCATTATTGTGGTAATGAAGGGCATTTCAAATTTGAGTGCAAACTAAGGAGAAGCCATGTGTCTAAACCCATCTATGAACCTAAGAAAGTAAAATCTAACTCTATGATGGATAAGACACTAAAAATCAAGGAAGACTCCAAGAAGATTAAACAAGTTAAACCTATTAAAAAGGAGTCTCCTAAGATAGATTCTAAAAAGCTTAAACAAGTTAAAACTAATATAAAAGAATCTATCAAGAAAAACCTTCTCAACCTAATTCCCCTAACTCAACAAATGAAAGAACTTTTGAAGAAAGTTGCAAAGTTAAATCTAAAATTCAAAAGTCAATTAAAGGGAGGAAATAAGAAGAAAAGAAATCAATCCCCTGCTAAGAAAAGTCACCAACCTCAAAAGACTAATCACCAATCAAAGCTAAAATTAGTCAAATCTCGTTATCAAGGTGATAAGTCTAAATTGAAAATTTATCAAGTCAAATCTCCTAAAGTTGGTGAGACTTTTAAGATAGACCTCAAAGACCAACCATCTCAAGACCTTAGGTGGATTCCTAAAGTTAGATACTTAGACAAACCTTAAGGCCTTGGAACTCATTGACCGACCGAATCTTTTTAGTTACATCATATTGTTGGTCATGACACATTTGCATTTGTTTCTTTCATAGTCACATTTATTTAAATGCAATGTTTATTTATGCTCAATTGATTTTGTCTTCATGTACCTTTTTGGTTAAATATCATGGTTTTCAAAATCATTTGATTATAATTTCATCATTATAGATTTGCTTTTTGCTCTCATTTAGTTATATCTTTTACAATGCAAGTTGAAAAATGATTTAAGCCTCATTACTACATTCTTGATGAAAAATGAGGATTGAAAATTGATTTTCATTCTATGCTTACTAAGTTAGTATTTTGATATGAAAATTCAATTCCTTGATTTACTTGAGTTTCAATTGGTTAGATCTTTATAGTTATATTCTTCAAAATTGAATGTGTTTTTGATAAATGTATTTTTCCAATTGATATCAAGTTTGAAAAGTTTTTAAATCAATTTGTTTGAGTTTTTGTAGTTATCCTTGATTACAAATTGAAATTTGATATTAGTTCACTTCATGGTTTTCTTAATCACTTGATCATGATTCTATGTTTCATTGTTGGATTTTGATTGTTGAAGTGAATTAAAGTCCTTTGGAAAATGTTCTAAGCTTTGTTAGTTATATTTATAGTTGCATTTTCCTTTGAGTTTATTTCCTTGTGTTTATGATTATATCTTTTAGAAGGAAATACTTGTTATATGCTATTTGCATCATTGCTCATTTGGTTTCATTCTTTTTATGCAAATGTCATATAGTTCCATGTATGGTTGTGCTCTTTAGTTACATTTATAGATATCATACTAGAACTTTCAAATCCATCCTCTATGCTTTCTAGTCATTTTTTTTAATGGATGGTTATGATGTTGATTCATGTGTATTTTCCTTGTGATGTCATTCTTATACATGTTTCAACTTCGTAGTAGTGTTTAATCATATGAGCCTCTTTGAAATCCATTCCTTGTATTTCATAGTTATATCTTTTGTTTGATGGATTTCTTAGTTGTTGAATTCATATGCTTTGACACTTTTGTAAATTGCATCCTCTACCAAGTTATATATATTTCTAAATGCAATTTCTCATGTTCATCACTATGCTCATTAGTTACATTATTCTAAGTAATGAATATCATTTTATGATGCTTGATGGATCCTGTGTTTGTCACATCTATGCTCTTAATCATGTTTTCATATTCAATTGGTAATCAATTGATATCTTTTTCAATTGGTTTCAATTAGTATAATTTCCAATTGATGTCATTTCTTGAGACAGTGATAGACCTTGTGTACATTGGATTGAACTTGATAGTTATATGTTTTTATTCCATGTTGTTGACACCAAAAATGTCACTTTGCCTCTTCAACATCAAGAAAGCTGCATGAAGTCGCAACCTGCCATAAATAGGCAATGCAATTTCTCCAAAAAATCAAATCTTGTCAGAATCAAACAAAAACTGTAAGATCCTTCAAGATAGCCAAGAGAAGAGTACACATGAAGTTTCGGGCCATTTCAGAATCATTTGGCCTAACTTCGCTTCTCCGTTAGCTAAAATGGCGCTCCCGGCGGCGACATCATCGGAAACGTCAAAACTTCGATCAGAGCCTACAGATGACTCCAGCATGTCCCAAAAGGGCTCCATGCCAAATTTCAAGTCAAACCGACAACGTTTGACCCTCCATCAATGCTCGAGCAGCAAAATCAAGCCTCTCGGCGGCGGGAACCACCGAAGCCTTCGCTCATCAAACCAAGTGCATGAGTGGCTTCAACATGCTTCCAAAAGGCTGCACGTCAAATTTCAGGTCATTCTGACAACGTTTGACCAGGTTTTGATGCTCCGAGAGAAAATCAAGCCTACCGGCGGCGGAGCAACCCGGGACCATGACATCCAAAACGGAGCCCATGGAACGTCTCAAAATGACTCCAATAGGCTCCCCGTCAAATTTCAGGCCAATCGGACATCGTTTGACCACATATCAAAGCTCGGCATTTTCCCCGCAGCAAAATCAAGTGAAGCATCGACGGGACCCCAAACGGCTTCAAAACTCAAACAAAAGCCTATGGTTGGTCTTATTTATTGCTCAGGAGGCTCCACCTCAAATTTCGGGTCATTCCGACATCGTTTGACCAAGTTTCAGCTTCTGGCGGAAAATCAGCAGCTTTACGCGACAAAGTCTTCGGCTTTTCCGGAAAATTGGAAACTTTGCACTCTAAAAATGCAAGGATTCTCATCAGGTTTTCTACAGGGAAATCAAGCCAATAAATGAGAAGAAATGTCAGGAAAAATACAGAAGAAAACGGCGACGAAAAAGACCTCAAAACGACCGCGAAACGGGCTCCGAAGGGGAAAATTCCCCCAGGGTCGCAGGCCCCTGCGACCATGGAGGTCCGGGTCACCGGATTTTCCGCCGGTGACCCGTTTTTTCCGTCTTTTTTTCGCGTTTCGTGCACTTTGGCCCCTGTGGTTTCCTGAAAATGTGATTTTTAGTGCTTGAAATTGACTCATATCCTTCGACATCCGTCAAAATCACGGGTCAACCTCCAAAAGCATAAAATCATCATTGATCGCTCCAAGATCGCCAACCGGTCGACCAAAAAAAGTGCTCTTTCTGTCCGACCGATCGAGAAATCGACAAGACAGATGTCACCGGCCCGCTCTTAGCTATCAATGTCTGAAGTTACATGTTCATCCGATGTCGATCAGCATGAAGATCCATCGATGATCATCGCCAGAAGAATTCCAGAAGACACGGCACGGCCCGCGACTCTTCGACTGCTCGGCGACCAATTAATGTGGTTAATTGACTAGCTTTATTGCAGTCATTAATTCATTTCTTTGGACGGCCCAATCAGAAGCAAGCATTTGGGAGTTACAAGTCAATTGATTCATGGCATTTAAACCATGAAACTCCTCCCATTATGGTAATTAAGGTGATTAAAAGCCCTTAATCTCCATCGGCCAATCAGATTCAAGGAAAAAGGAGTTACAAAATCAAGAAATAAATCTTGTAACTCCTCCCATTAAAGCCATTAAGGCTCATAAACCCTCCTAAATGGCGACCAAAAGCCTATAAATAGGAGAGCATTCCATTGAAATGGGGATCGGAAAAAGAAAAGAGGGGAAAATCAAAATCAGAAAATCGAGATCGATCGATCGGAAAGAATCCAGAGCTCGTATCCAGAGAAAGAAAAAAGAGAGAAAAAAACTCTGCTGAAGTTCTGCACCGGCCACCACTACAAGGTGACAAAAGTCCCTTGGGGGGCACCCCCCCAAGGTCCTTGCCTTCTCCTGCTGCCTCCAATGGCTTAGACGTGGCTTTTCAGCCCGTCTACTTAGCTTTTTATTGGACATAGGACCTTCTCTTGGTCTTTGTCCTCTAAAAATCTGAGGTTATAGCCAAGCCAAGCGAATCAAGAGCATCCTCTGTTCTCATCTGCATGGATGACGGCGAAGCCCACACATGGCTTGCGACCGTCAATCTGAACGAGTCCCCCACAATCTCCTGAAAAGTTAGATCTTCCTTTTCTTGCTTTTCATTGTAGTTTGTATTTTTCTAAAGAGACAAAAATCACAACTCTTGTCTTTCATTATTGATAAGAATTGTAAATCGGCTATAAACGCCAAAATAGGCTATAAATGCCAAACAAAATCGCCTTTCACGGCAAATTAAGAAAATGTCTCTTTTCTTAAATATTTGTGCAATGGAAAACTTGAAAGAAGTTGATTTCCTTTTTACTTGCGAAGGTTGATCTCCGGATTACCACTTGCAATTCCAAGTAAAATAGAAAATCTGGCACACCCACATAAAAGAAATGTTGATGCACGCTTCAGGCCCGCCAGGGCGCGAAAGGGTCGGACCCGACGGACTCCCACGTTCCGCCGACCCCGGTAGCTGCCCCATGGTGCCTCGGAGCGCGTTCCATCACATGTCACATTCCATTAGCATCATAAACTTTCATGATTGCCACCTCTCATGCACTAATAGGTAAATCACATAACCACCATGTTTATGTTTTCATAATTTTGGTTGGTTAATGGTGAGGTTGGTTTCATGATTGAACTTTATTTCATTCATCTTGTGCATGACAGTTATATTTAATGAATGTATGAAATAATTTCATAACCTTCATAGCATATGATTTTCATAGTTATATTGATTAATGCTATGTTTAGTATACCCCATTACATCATGGATAGCTCTAATTTGGATTAATCCTAATAGTTATATTCCTTTTAACTCCATTTTAGAGTGACTGAGAAAATAGTCATATCCATTGAATCTCAATTGGTATAATCTTTTTATTCCAATTGGTATCCATGATTGTTTATCCTCTTGACCTTGCTCTTTATATTTGTAATTTGATCATATTGAGCTTTATAGTCATTTGGAATCTAATCCTTTCCTTGAAGTTTACCCTCAATTGGTAAAACCATCTTCTTCTTGAACCAAATAGTTAAATCTTTGTCAAAAGTTTAACAAAAGAAGAGTATGGATTGAGGGGGACTGTAAATCTTCATAGGAAGTATTAGTTTTGATCAAATTCACCCATGTATTGGCTATGATACCCTTATATCTTGCCATCCATACATGATTCCTGTTATGACTTTTATTTTTGATTTCTTTTGTTAACAGGTGCTACTAAACGGTATTTTCCTTGTTTCATGTGTGTAGGTACCATTTGGGTCCTTAAGGGTCTTGTAGATATTCCAATCTCTCTTCAATTGGTATTTTGCAATTTAATGGCAAAGGGGGAGAAAATACTCAAGCTCCAAAGGGGGAGAAAATATTCAAGCTCCAATGGGGAGAGAGTATACAAGGGAAGAAAGAATGCATATCTTGCCAAAGAAAGAGAATGCATGGTCAAAGGGGGAGAGATGAAAGAAGAAAGCTTGGGAATTAAAGAAGAGATGCTTGGCCAAAGAAAGATAGATGAAAGCTTGAAGAATGATCAAGCTCCAAGCATCAAGAAAATTGAAGCCCAAGCTAAGTGAAGAAGCATCCAAAGAAGATTTCAAGCCATAACCAGCTAAGGAGGAGCTGAAGACTATGTGTAAATAATTAGCGTTGAGTAAGGTTTGCCATCAAATTGCAAAGGGGGAGATTGTTAGGGATTTTGTGTATTGCAATTTGATGGATGCATTATTCATTTTATTCATCATTTGAATTTTCACACATGCATTGTTTTAGAAATCTTGAAATCTTAATTTACTCATGCATTGTTTTAAATCTTGTACACCTTATGATTTATGCATGTTTTGGTTTTAAACATTGGATGCATTTTAAGTGTTAAAAAGGATTTTTTAAATCAAGCTAGCCATTTGTTTTAAACTTTCAAATCTATTTAGGCTTTTTATGTTTCATGATTTTAAAGCACTTGGATTGGTTTAAATCATGTTTCCATGCTTGGTTTAATGGCCCAAAGATCCCACAAGAAATTTACTTTGAAAAATGTAAAAGTTGGGATTTTTGTTTTAGGCTGTCGGTCAACCGACAAGCTGAGTGTCGGCTAACCGACAAGTGGACCAAGGTCAACCGACAAGTGTTCTCGGTTAGAATTCCAGAGAGCTTAAAGCCTTATATTTTTGTACTGTCGATTCGATGTTGGTTCGTTGTCGGCTGACCGACACCTGTTCAACGGTTCGCAAATTTTCAAATATTATGACCGTTGGAAAAGACCTTTGGACTGTCGGTCGACCGACACCTTGTTGTCGGCTGACCGACAGGTAGCCGTTGAGCAACTTTTTCTATAAAAAGAAGCTCATTCCTTAGCCCCAAGTGATGATCTTTGAAGCCCTTCTTGAGGTATTTTGAGGGAAAAGAAAGGGGATCAAGCTAAGAAAGGCTAAGGGTCATTAAGAAAAGCTAAAGCTTGGATTAATGAAGTTAAACCACCAAGTAAGCTTTGCCTTTTTATAATCATTGTTTTATGCTTTGTTTAAATCTTTGGAAAATGATTTTAGCATATAAACTATGATGTGTTGAATCCTCTACTTCTTTAATCTTTGATTTAAGTCATTGGATTCTTCACCTTGATTTCAAAACAAGTTTGTTTTAATACTTTATAAAACATGTTTTGTCAAAACCTTTGAATTGTTTTATAAACATGTTTCATTAACTTGTTTGAATCATCTTTGTTGTTTTCATTCATTTGAACTTTAGTTAAATTAGTTTGTTTTTGAAAACAACATTGAATATGCATCACATGTTTGGACATAATTAATTTCATACAACTTGTGAGCTTTTTCATACATTCAACAAGTTTGTATTTGGTACATGTGATTTGCATAATTACTCCAATCAAATCTTTTTATGTGCATTAAACTTTTAATTGCTTCAAGCATAAACTGATTGAGCTTTCTTTTTAAACTTGATTGAAGTTTTCACACACACACATCATGAGCATTCATCTTTGCATTTTATAGTGTGTTGTGTGAGTTGATTTACACATTCTTATCCGCCTAATTTAGAGGCAATTTTATTGAGCTTAAATTATATCTCTTAGAGTATTTTGAGAAGACACCTTCTTGAGAGAAAATCTTTTATTGTAAAGGTTATTGCTTAGCCTAAGAAAAGCATTGTGTAAAGGTTATTGCTTAGCCTATAAAAGCACATTGTAAGGTTATTGCTTAGCCTAGAAAAGCATAGTGTTTAAGGTTATTGCTTAGCCTATAAAAGCACATTGTAAGGTTATTGCCTAGCCTAGAAAAGCATAGTATTTAAGGTTATTGCTTAGCCTATTAAAAAGCATAAATAGTGGAAATCCGGTGGGGTGTGAGATCACAAGCCGGTAGTGGATATAGGCGTTGAGGCCGAACCACTATAAAACATTGTGCAATGATGAATGACTTGTGGTGATTGATTTGTTTATCTTCCGCACCTTTTCATGTAATCATCACTAGTTGAAGTTTAATTTGAAGAAAACTAAATTTGGGCAATTATTTGTAGATCACCCTATTCACCCCCCCTCTAGGGTTAGGATCCCGGACTTTCATACGCCTTTATTCATCAAGCGAGAGAATGGACGGCACTTCCCTGATAAATTGGAGATGAACCTTTCGGATGTATGCCAATCTTCCTTAAAGCCCTTTGTCGCGACCCCGGACCGGGTTCGGGGACCAAATCCGGGATCGGGACTGATTGTGATGAAGCCACTGATGTGATCATATGGAATGATGACAATAACTAAAGGTATGTTTATAATCAAGCATACACGGGTTAACAAAAGAACACCCACTACCCGTGCACGTGATTTCCCACAGGTGTCCGCGGTGAGGATATTCCAATACACATAGTCATATAGTATAATTGCGGAAGAGTATGGTAAATCATGCATGTATTTCATTTCCCAACATATCAAGGCTGATTACATTTGAATATGAGTATCAGAATGAGCAATGTCCTAAAGCATAACCCAAAAGTACATATTCAAGTTTAATCAGAAGATCAGTTAATTACAATTCCCAAAAATAGAGGCCAATAAAGGCCAATAAAAAAAAACAATAACCACTAGAAAACTATCCAAACGGTCCCCCAAAATGTTTCGCAACTCGGCAGCCAGACGTTTACATAACATCGTCAGCGCGCCACTCGACTAGCGGTTGCGGTTCTCCGACCGCCTCCTCTGGCTCCTCCTCGGGGAAACCAACCACGGGACCTGAGTACCAAAGCAAAGGGGTCAGACACGACGGTCTGGCAGGTGGATAAAAATTATAAACATTTAATGATAAAACATTTACCCTGGAAAACAGTTAAACCGGTCTAAATAATACTTTCATGAGTAAATACGTCATTTAGTTAAAAACATATATGCAAGTTAAAACAAGTAAGGTTAACCAAGGAAATCCGGAAACGAGCAAGATGGCAACCACACAAAGCTAAATCCTCTATCACCGAAGTGATAGAGCAAGCAAGTCAAGGCGTTGACCTCAGTCACCGAAATGAGGAGGTACAACGAAATACATATACATATATACTATATACTAGACATGACCACGGTAGCGAGCCGGGCATCAGGAAGCACAGTAGCAATCTGCGGTATCAGGACAAGACCACGGTTAAATAACCGGGTAGCAAGATCCAAACTGCAGTTGGCGGGACAAGAGGGGGATCACCTAGTCAGTAGATCAGACTAACAAGGTATCCAAGCTTAGTGGTGCCGACTCATAGGTCAAAACATGGAAATCAAGACATGTGTAAAATAAATCAAGTACAAGACTATATTCAGGCAAGACATGGGTGCTTAAGGCACAGCTATCGTATCAGGTCTGGCATGTATATCAAAGCTAGCGAAACAGTACAAGTACACTTTCAAAGTTTACGGGGTGATAGATCCCAAATCATCAATTTCGAGAATAATAAGGTAAGTACCCTTTTGAAAGGCCAAGACAGTGCCGGGTTAAAACTGATCCAAGTGAATAGGGATCCCGTATGTCTGTATAAAAAAGGAAACTTGGTACTCTTTGAATTTGAGAGACATCCCGGGTTCCTTATACACCATAGTAGCCTTAATGCTTAAATGAATCTCGATGATGTGGTTTCTCTCTCCAACGTACTACCAATATACACTCCACCTATGCTTCGAACACAATCCCAGGTGAGCGGTGTCCATTGCTCTCAGAAAGGTTCACAAGCAATGAGGTGGAGGCTCCCTTCAATCCTCTTTTATTCATAGAATTCAGGGAATTTCGGTCACCTTGCGGTCAGATGGCGGTTAGCCGCCATCGAATCAGGCGGTTAACCGCTGGCTGACCGTGAGGCTGACCGTGGGATTGCAGCTCTCTGGAATTGTAACCGCTACAATTCGGTTGGCTGGCGGTTAGCCGCGGATGAATTCGGCGGTTAGCCGCTAGCTGACCGCGGAGCTGACCGTGAGGTTACAGCTTTCTGGAAACGTAACCGGACATGCTTCGGTTAGCCGCTAGTCACCAGGCGGCTAGCCGCTGGGCAACCGCCAGCTGACCGCCAGTCACGGGAATTTCTTCACTGGGTTCAGGTTCAGGTCTTCCCTTCCCCCAAACCAATTCCTTTCATTCTCCATTTGACATTCATACAATCACCAAGAGGAGGAAGACAACCAACATCACAAGGATTCACTTAGGCATTGTACAAAAGATGGACCAAACGTTACAATTCAAGATTTAAAGATAACAATTGAAACAAAGCTAGAAATCATGTTTAAAACAATAAAGAGGCTTACCAACTCTTTTCAAAAGCATTTAACATCATTGAATGCCAAGGAAACAAGTCATTAATAAGGTATAAATCAAGTCTACATGTCATGGAAATCATTAAAACCAAAACATCCATTCAATCCACTTGCCTCAAGGTCTCTAAGCAAGAAGTCCAAGCTCTAATCCACTCTTCCAAGCCAAATACCAAGCTACACCAAAAACCCCCAAAAACAAACCCTAAAATGGGTCAAACCAAGAAACAAGAAGAAAGACTCAAAATAATGAAGATAGGGCTCTCCCAAGACTAGAAGAACATGGATCTAAGATATTAGGGAGGAAGCTTACTTGTAGGTTCTCCAAATGGACAAGGTGAGCTCAATGAGGGTCTTGAGTTGAGTAGATCCTTCCACAAATGGTATCAATGAATAGCTCTAGTAGTGAGGAAGAAGAGGGTGAAGTTCATTTCTTGATTGGTGTAAGGTTTGGTAGGGACTTGGGATGGGGAAGCAAGAAGAAGAAGAGAAGAAAGAAAGAAGAACCCTAGGTTGTTCTTGAGCTTGTGCTGGAAAAAGGGAAATGGAGGGGAAAGAGTTCTCTATATAAAGCAATGGGTGTGGGCTCCACCACTAGAAAGTCTTCGGAGGCTGAAATCACTAATCTCGGGACCTCAGATGAAATCGACGAAGAAGAGAAAAGTGATCGTCGAAATATCTAGTTTCTAAAAAGTACATGTTTCGCGGGTTTCGGGGATATCGAGTGTTGGGTACAGATTTCATGCAAAAAGACTGTTTTACCCTCAAGGCAAGAAGATCGGGTTTCGGGGTTCCGGACGGTCACGGGCTCAACATGAAAGTTGTAAGGATCGACAAAATAAGTAAAACAGGATCAAGACAAGAATTAGGGGAAAAACAAGTAACCTCCAAAAGCTAGCAAGACTATGAAAAGGAAACCCCCAAAGGGTCCTGCTAAACACAAGACACTAAAAATAATTCCCCAAAGCTATCAAGAACTATACTAATCCAAGCTTAGTCAAAACCACTAATCAGGCTTAGCACTAACACACAACTTAATTAGTACTAATCGAGTCGCTCGGGTCGGGGTCTTACACCCTTTTAGTTCTCTTAGGGTCCTTAGAGATGGCATTTCTAGGATAGCCTTGACTTTGGTGGGGTCAAGTTCTATTCCACCTTTCCGTACTATGAATCCGAGGAACTTACCCGATGAGGCACCGAAGAAGCATTTTAATGGATTCATCCACAATTTGTGTTTGCGAAGTCAGAGGAAGACTTCTCGAAGATCGTCGAGATGGTCTTCTTTTCTTTTGCTTTTGATGGCAAGGTCGTCAACATAGCATTCGATCGTCTTGTGCGCCATTTCTTGGAATATGTTGCACTTGCATTTTTCAGACCAAACGGCATGACAGTATAGCAATACATGCCGAATGGAGTCCAAAATGATGTATGCCTTTCATCTTCAGGATGCATCTTTATCTGATTGTAGCCAGAGATTCCATCCATGAATGTCATTCTCTCGAATCCACAGGTGTTGTCAATCATCACGTCTGGTATGGGGAGCGGGAATTCATCTTTAGGGCATGCATTATTCAGGTCTCTGTAGTCGATACAGACCCTTATCTGTCCATTTTTCTTTGTCATGAGGACGATGTTGGCCAACCATTCAAGATACTGTTCCTTGCGGATGAAGTCAACGTTTTTGAGTTTTTGAACTTCTTGTTCAATTTTGTCCATCACGTCTAGACGGAATCTTCTTTGGCCTTGTTCGACAGGCTTGATTTCTTTTTGCAAGTTGAGCTTGTGGACTGCTACTTTGGGATCTAAGCCAGGCATTTCAGCATAAGACCATGCAAAGCAATCAACGAACTCACGAAGAAAAGAGATATACTCGGGTAACTCATCATCCTTTATATTCTTGCTTATGAATACAGGACGTGGGTTATCAGGTGTTCCCAAGTCTATATTTGAGCAAGGTCTTATGTCGGAAGGTTTGAGGGTGGTTCCTCCACAATATTTTCAGAGGCTTCCAACTCAACAAGACGTTCGGAAGTTCCAAGGGCATTTTCAGACCTAGGCTCTACTTCTGTCCATGGATCTTTTTGATTGGTACCTTTCTCAAGATTTGCAATGAGATGGTCCCAATCATTTGCTGGAACTGGGTTAAAGTTGGGTACTTCTTTTGGAGACGATGGTTCTTCTGGGTCAAAAGACCGCGCGTCTGTGTCATCGAGCAATTCCTCTTTATTATTAGAGAAATTATACCAATTAAAGGAGCTTCTTGGATCCTTGACAGACGACTCCTCAAAGAGATATTCAGGGAGATCAATGTCTTCATGGACATGAGATGTTGAGGCTTGGTCGGTAAAACGACTTTGCAGCCATGGTGTCGACTGTCTCATAAGAGCGGTAGAATCATACCCTAACCCGTATGAAGATTTGCCTTTATGAAGGTGGATTTTCCAATCTTCTGGTTGACTTTTGGTCAGGGTGGGTTCCAATGGTGTGAGAATACCACGTCCACCTCCCAAACCAGTCGGATTCTGAGCGTCGTAGCCCATTTTCTTCATAATAACTTGTGCCATCGGACTATATAAAGATAACTGAGGCATACCTTCGTTCTGGAAAGGTTCAAGTAGAGAGTTTAGTGGAGATGCTCCCGATATGTGGAAGAAGATTGCCTTTTCTTCTGGCGAAGTTGCCGGAATAACAAAGGAAGCAGATGTAGGATCTTCTATGTCAGCAAGTGTCTCTAATGGAATGAAAGCGGGCTGATCTCACTGAGTATCAACTTGGCTTGATGCTGTGTCATCTTCTGGCTCTGATTCCGAGTGTGTGTCATGCATAATAGACACAAAGGAGACAGTGAACTTACCCCTAGCCTTTTGCTTTGTCTTTTTTACTTTGGTAGTGATTACCAAAGGTTTTGATATTTCGAGAGAGATCACTAAGGGAGCTTGACTGCTTACTTCGAGTGATTTTTGAGAAGGGTCTTCGTTTGGAAGATCACTCTCAGGATCGAGGGGTTGATCCTTGTCATTTGCTGAAGACATCTCTGTAGCTGTATTGCCGTCCTCAGTGATTGTGTTGCATGGAGCATTTTCCGGGAACAAGTCCTGAACAATATCCAGCAACTTTTCTTTGTCAGTCCAGACATCGTCTATAAGATCGGGTATCTGGGACCAATCGACTGGGTTTTCATTGAAGAAGACTTCATTGGCAGGAGTTTCTTCAAGATGATCAATCGGGAGAGGCTTGAGCTCATATGTCACAGCTTCAGGAGACGAGGGTTGAGAAGATGATATCTCAGTGTAAGTCACTTGAGAAGATGTAGCCCTGGAAGGTACACTACCGGTTGGGGAGTACGTGTCTTCGGAAGCTTCAGAGGCACTATCATCTTGAGCTATCGCATTGCAAGTTATCCTGACAGGAGATGCCCCCAGTGTAGATTGTTGGGAATCGGATTCATCCTCAGATGTAAGAGGATCATCGATCCAGCTGTTTTCTCCATTTTCAGGAGTTGAAGGAGGAAGTTCCCGTTGATTTTCAGGGACTTCTGGTTCTGGATCATGACGAAGATTGTTGATGTAATCCTGCTCCTGCTCTATGGCAAGATGTTGTAAGATTCTTGCATATTCTTCAAGATCAGGCATAAGAGCCAAATCTTCTTCGTCATCTGCTCCTTGTGGTTCACCGATGTTGGGTTCTACTGGAGCACTGGCTGGTGCTGGATCGACAGCATTTTTTTGAACAGCCTCTTGGTCTTCTTCATCATCGGACTAGGATCCTTGTGGCTGCAATGGGTTATACCAGATTACTGGCATAAGATGAGATTCGGGAATCCATTCCTCATCGGAGAGCTATTCTCCTGTTTCAAGGGATTCTTCCCACTCATCGATATCACTGGCAGTATCACTGGACTCGTATCCATCCATGGAGAATCCAACTACCGAGTTGCAGGAGTATGATGCCCCCTGCCCAGTTTCATTTTTGTATTGAGGTGGCATGAAATCATCAATGGTGAATTTCCTTACCGCCTTTGAAGTTTTGGGAAAGGATTCTTCCGTCGCCCCTAGTGAAGCAGTGGAAGAGGTTTCTGCCTTTTCAGGGACTTTTTGTTTTGGTTGAGACTTCTGCTGCTGTTTAAGCTCGCGGAGTTGTCTCTTGGCTTGCCTTCGCTGTTGAGCGGTCGGCTTTATTTTGACAATCTGCCAATTTTCATCATCTAGGAGATCGGGATGCAGCCATATGGGTTGTCCATCTGGTGTTGGATAGGGAACCAATTCTTGGGACGCTTGAGCCATTTTTATCACCTTGAATGAAGTAGTGATCTTCTCCTTTGGTGAATTTAAAGTTTGCCCACATGACACCATGTTGACAGAGGCGGAGCCGTAGTTTTTGTCAAAGGCAATGACTCCGTTTTTCCACATCTCATTGATCTTCTCTCTCACAACGAAGCATTGATTGAGAGGGTGTGAGATCATTTGGTGGTATGGACAATACCGGGGATCATTGGTTTTGCCAACATCTCCTGGTCTTTTGGGCTCGGGCAAGGTGAGTTTGTCGTTTGCTAGAAGAGCCTCAAAGATTTCTTCAACATCTTCATTGAACGGGTACTTCTTTTCTATACGTTCTTTGAAGGCATCAGAGAGTTCGGGTCTTTTACCTGTAGCTTTATTTTCAGCTTTCTTTGGCTACTGAGGAGCTGACTTAGTTAGCACATTGAGAACCTCCTTTTTCTTTGGTTTTGAGGTTGTAATGGCTGTCGGGTCTTTCTTTGATGATTTCTAGATGTTGAGGTCTTTGATCACCATTTCAGCCTCCATGGAAGCTTCGAAGAGTTCTCCCCGGTTCTTCGATTTGTTGCCGATGATCATGGAGCGGATCCTTGCTCTCATATTGTTACGGCAAATGTCGACTAGCGACGCTTGTGACAGTACATCTGAGCATTTGTATGCCATCGCCTTCCACTTATGAATGAAGTCGTATGTTGACTCATTCTCTTCCTGTTTTAGGCTGCAGAGCTGAGTTATAGTAATAGGATGATCCTACCTTGGAAGTGGGTCAGAAACCGTGTCTCCAGCATAGCCCAGTTTTGAATGGAGTTCTCCGGCAAAGTGGAGTACCAATCAAAGGTTGTACCTTTTAGGGTACTTGCAAAGAGGCGAATCTTGAATGCATCTTGATCCGCAATAGCTCCTGTCAGGATCTTGAAGTGGATGATATGCTGTCTGGCTGAACCTTTCCCCGTATATGTTTGGAGAGTAGGTTGCTTGATTTTTGCAGGGAACGGAACTTAGTCCATCCATAGAGGATAGGGTGGCTTGATCCCATGTTCTTTCAATGTATCCTCTTCTTTTGCTTTTGCAAGGATATCATCAACGTCCTTTTTGGTAAGGGCGCGTGACTCATTGTTTTCTGCATTGCCCTCGTCATGTTGATGATTTGGAGGGGTTTCATTGTTAGGTGGTGGACGCTGTAAAGTGAGAAGGAGATTTTCCATTAGAGCCTCAATTCTCTGTTGTCCTTGCTCCAACTGATGGATGCGTGCGGTTACATCATCTTGCGGTGGAGGCTGCTCAGAACTTGTAGCCAAGACGTTCATCCCTCGGGATTCGAACGAAGAAATCGTCCTGGTGACTGAGCTGGGGCTCATTCTTCTGGATGAAGAGTCCGAGGAGTGATTACTCTGATGTCCCTGGCTTGAAGGAGTGGAGGATTCTTCTAGATGTGTTCGTGTCCGAGAGACGCTGCGAGTCACTGGTCGTCTAACACGGATTTTGGTTGCTGACTTCTGGCGTTTTCTGGTTTTGCCAACCATATGGACAGCAACGACTTGGTCGGGTCTTTCTTTTTCGACCCATTTGTTAGAGACCTAGAGAGTAGAATGCTTGGTTCTTTGCTTCTCAAGTGTCTTTTGTCGATATGCCGCGCGGCGACGCATACGACGAGCTATTTGAGCTTCAGTCAGCCCAGGCTGGGCTCTGGCTATGAAGGATGTAGTCCCCCGTGCGCAACAGCTGAGCTTGTCTTCTTTGAAGCTGGGCATGGACAAGATCTGGACGCGGTCCTTTGCCTGTCGCAGTGAGGCTTTGAATTTTGCGAGCTCGGCCCCTATTGAGATGAAGGGTCGACTCGCGGGAGTGCAGGCTTCAGCAGGTTTTTGCGGAGGCCTAATGATGCAGGATTTGATTTTGGGCTTGTAAGAACAAGCCGACTCATGCTGGATTTATTTGTTCTTTGGGCGGAGGGTAGGTTTCTCTTCCTTTATGTAAGAGAGAGGGTAGAACCGATTCTCCTTGAGAGGGGCCAGGTATGCTGGCTTTGTAGATGTTTAGGACCTCTGTTGCTTTGGTGAAGATCTCGGGGACCAAGTTTTGGGGCAAACCTGGTTTCTTGTGAGTTGAGGCTTCGTGGGAGCGCCACGGGCTTCAGGCTTCTTTGCGTTCGCCCTTGGTGCCATGGTAGCGACACGTTGCGGGGCGATTTTCTACTTCTTGGCAGGTACGGTTTCTTCTGCAGGAGTGGGAATGGTCCCAGCGACCCGAAGACGATGGTCCGGGGAGTTAAGGTTGACCCGATGTTTCGAGAGTTGTCGAGGGAGATGACACTTCGGCAACTGGCGGGGTGCTTATGAGTGCGCTTGTTTTGCTTTCCTTGAAGCATAAGCTGGTACTTGTTCTCATCGAAAGTGATAGTCAGTGAAGCTGCCATTGTTAGTTTTGGAAAACTTCTGAAACAAGACCACATCCATTAGTAATCACAAGAATATGGTGATCATAAATGGAGAACAACTATGGTTTTGTCTTTTCAAATCGCTCAAGGGGACATGGCCTGGCCTGAGCAAGATGAAGAAGGCAAAAAGCCATAGAGGATATAACTTTTCTAAAATGCAAGTATAGTAGGTGAAGGGTGAGCGTACCAGTGACTGTTAGAAGCAATTGTAGACCTTAATTCAAATTACCAAAAAGCAAGGCTCACTCGAGGTAAAATGATATAAGGTTGGAGATACAAATGTGTCGGTCGCGAATACGGTAGACCCGAAAGGGCTACTAGCACCGCTAGGTACAAATGTTGCAAATCGCATCATTGGAAAGGACACGAGATGGGATTTTCTGAAAGGTCAAATTTGGATTCATAAAGGAGAGCAAATGGTATTCCAATCCGAACAAGGGCTCAAACATTTCTGCGAGCGCTAAATCCGAAAAGAAAGGAACCAGAATTTCTCGAATGTAAGCCCAAAAGCGACGGAAGTTTTTTTGTTTTTTTTTTTTTGAAAGGTCAAGATTGAATTCATCAAAGAGAGCAAATGGTGTTCCAATCCGAACCACAGCTCAACATTTCTGCGAGCGTTAAATCTGAAAGGGAAAGAACCAAGATTTCTCAATTCTAAACTCAAAAGTGAGGTAAGTTTTTTTTTTTTTTTTTTTGAAGGTTTAAGATTGAATTCATCAAAGAGAGCAAATGGTGTTCCAATCCGAACCACAACTCAACATTTCTGCGAGCGTTAAATCCGAAAGGGAAAGAGCCAAGATTTCTCAATTCTGAACTCAAAAGTGAAATCTTTTTTTTAAAAGGTGCACATAGGTTTCCAATTCGATGTTATGAAACCTTAGTAGATAGATCAGCCCCCAGGTAAAGGTTGGATTACTTAATGAACCCGTTTGAAGGACCCTTGCCTCGAACAGTCTAGCTGTCTCCACACTCTGGACAAGGCTTTTCTTAAATCCACTTTAGTCAAAAAGCGCAATTGGTGCAACCTTAGTGTGTTTTTTTGTTTGAAACTTTTTTGTTTGAAAGGTTTCTAGTAAACTCATCAAAGAGAACAAGTGGTGTTCCAATCCGAACCACAACTCAACATTTCTGCGAGCGTTAAATCCAAAAGGGAATAACCAAAGTTTCTTGAATTTTAGTGCAAAAGAAAGAACTAATAATTTTTTTTTTGAAATTATATACTTTTTTTGAAAATCCCAATTGGACTCATCAAAGAGAAAAGATGGCCCAATCCTTGATATGAACAATAGCTGCAAACATTTCTGTGAGCTATCAAGTTTGAAGAGGAGAGGATCAAAGTTTATCAAAGTTGAATCTAAGAAAGAGAGTTCATTTTTTTTGAAAGAATTTGAAATGAAGTTTTTTTTTTTTAAAACCCCTATCAGACTCATCAAAGAGAAAAGATGGCCCAATCTCCGATACGAACAATAGCTGCAAACATTTCTGTGAGCTATCAAATTCGAAAAAGAGAGGATCAAAATTTCTCAAAATTGAATCCAAGAAAGAGAAATCAGATTTTTTTTTTTGAAATGAGAAAGAATAACTAAAATCCCATCTCATGTTTTTTTTTAGATGCAAAATGCAACATAGGCCACCAACTAAAAAGGAGCCAAGGGATTGAAGCATCACGTTCTCAAGTGAACGGGTCCCACCGGGTATGCCAACTTGATGGACCCTCGGATTTCCGTCCTCTCCTTCCACCCCGGGGGCTGCCTGGGTCTCGGTGGAGGAGGAAAACGCGGGTATCAACTTTTTTGTACGAATATGCCAGATTTACTATTCTACTTGGAATTTGGAATGGTGATGATCCGGAGATTCACCTTCACAAGTAGAAAGGAAATCAATCATTTTTTCTAACTTTTCAAATTGCATAAATATTTAAGAAAAGAGACAAGTTTATTTTTGAGAATGCCGTAGGAGGCGTTTTTTTGTTTGTTTGCCGTGAAAGGCGATTTACAAATCTCATCAAATATGAAAGACAAGAATTGTGATTTTTGTTTATCTCTTTAAAAAATACAAATTACAATAGAAAAGAAAGAAAATGGATCTAACTTCTCAAGAGATTGTGGGGACATGTTTAGATCGACGGTCGCAAGTCATGTATGGACTTCGCCATCGTCCTTCAAATGAGAACGCTTGATGCTTCGATTCTTCGGCTTGGCTCCAACCTCAGTTTTTTAAAGGACAAGGACCAAGATGAGGTCCTATATCCAATGAAAAACAGAGTAAACGGGCTGAAAAGCCGCGTTTAGGTCATGTTGTAGAAGAATAGGACCTTGGGGGGATTGCCCCCTAAGGGACTTTGATCACCTTGTAGTGTCTCTTGCGGCAGAGCAGCAAGACTTCGTCTCTCTTTTGAATTTTCTGGATTTTCGGGGATTGGGATCATATATAGGGATCACATGCATTCTTCTTGGAATGGACCTCCTTTTATAGGCTCTTGGTAGCCATGAGGTGGTTTATGGGCATTGATAGCCATGATGAGAGAATTGATGAGGAGTTACAAGTTTTTATTTCTTGATTTTGTAACTCCTTTTTCTTGGCTTGTGATTGGTCGATGGAGAATGATAGGCATTTAGTCGCCTTTATTCTCCATGATGAGGGGAGTTTCATGGTTTTAATGCCATGATTGCTTGGACTTGTAACTCTCGTATGCTTGAATCTGATTGGACCGTCCAAAATAATGGGTTAATGACCGCATTAAGTTGTCATAAACGGGTCAATTAACGACATTAAGTGGTCGCCAGGGCATGTGAAGAGTCGCGGGCCGAGCCGCGTCTTTTGGAATTCTTCTTGTGATCATCGCAAGTGGATCCACACGTCATTTGATGTCAGATTGCGGTGCAATTTCAGACATTGATTGATGTTGGTGGGCCGGTGACATCTGTCTTGTCGATTTCACGATCGGTCGGACAGAAAGTGTACTTTCTTCGTCAACCGGTTGGCGATCTTGGAGCGATCAGTGATGGCTTCATGCTCTTGACGGCGGATCCGAGATATCGGTGAAGATCAGTCATTTTCAAGCATCAGAAATTGGATTTTTAGAAAATCACAGAGGCAGGAACACTCGAAACGCAAAAAGGATCGGAAATCGGGCCATCCGGCGAAAATCCGGCAACCCGGATTTGCAGGGTCGCCGGTGACCTTGGGCCAGGGTCGCCGGCGACCATGGGGTTTTTGCCCCTTTGGTAGCCGAGTGTATTTTTCGCCAGTTTTTCCTTCTTTTTCGTTCCTTTTTTCTTCTATATTTTTCTTAACATTTTTCCTCAATTATTGACTTGATTTTCTTGGAGAAAACTTGACGAGAACCCGCGCAAAACCGGAGCACAAAGTTTCCCATTTTTCGGGAAAGTCGTAGACTTTGTAGCCGATTTCCCATCAAGAGTCAAAACTAGGTCAAACGATGTAGGAATGACCTGAAAATTGAGGTGAAGCTTCTTGAGCAATGGATAAGGCTAACCATGGGCTTTTATCTGAGTTTTGAAGCCATTTGGAGTCCCGTCGATGCTTGACTTGATTTTGCTGTGGGGAAAATGCCGAGCTCTGATATGTGGTCAAACGATGTCTGATTGACCTGAAATTTGACAGGGAGCTTATTGGAGTCATGTAGAGACGACCCATTAGCTCCAATTTGGATGTCATGGTCCCGGGGTGCTTCGCCGTCGGTAGGCTTGATTTTCTTTCGGAGCGTCGAAACCTGGTCAAACGTTGTCGGAATGACCTGAAATTCGACGTGCAACCCTTTGGAAGCATGTTGAAGCCATTCATGTGTTTTGTTTGATGAGTGATGGCTTCGGTGGTTCTCGCCACCGAGAGGCTTGATTTTGTTGCTCAAGCGTTGATGGAGGGTCAAACGTTGTCAGTTGGACTTGAAATTTGACGAGAAACCCTTTGGAGGTATTTTGGAACTATCCGTAGGCTTTGATCAAAGTTTTGATGTCTTCGATGTTGTCGCCGCCCGGAGCGCTTGTTTCGCTGTCGGAGAAGTGAAGTTAGGCCAAACGATGTCGGAATGACCCGAAACTTCAGGTGTAGCCCTCTTCTGGCTGTCTTGAAGGATCTTGCAGTTTTTGTCTGATTACAATAAGATCTAATGCTTGAAGTAGCTTAGCTTGTTTGTAGCAGGATGCAACTTCATGTGGCTTCTTGATGTTGAGGAGACATAGTGACTTTTTTAGTGTCATCAGGAATCATGATAGTTGTTGCTGAATCTCTTGCCAACTTGGGTTACATGTGAATGTTATAAATAGATTGGGGAATCCCATCGTACGACAAATAGCCATAGCATTTTGATAATGTTATATCATGTTCCTTGGACCACCAGTGAATGACGAAGGAATAATGTAGCGCATACTAACGCAGTTGCATCCGAATCGCCGGCATTGACCGCATCTTGTAAACCCCTATACAAATCTGCACGTAAAGCATTTTGATTGTTCCTGATGAAACTATGCCTTTCCTGTTATATTGCCGCACAACAATCAACCACAAACTGCTAGAACAGTCGGCCACCCTAAAGCAACGACGTCCCTTCTCCATCCCGAGACATCAATCTAAATGCATCGAATTCTCTAATCGATACACCCTCATGCATATAGTTTGACCCAGGTGGAAACTTTATGAACTTTGTCCATCCATCAGTTCCATATGGAAAGAGCAACGGGTATTGGAGCAGCATGTACGAAGGTTGTGTTTCGTTAATCCTCTGGAGTTTTCCATCTAACTTTCTAAATATGATGTCTCGATTTCCTGTAATTTCAGACTCATCTCCAACAATGATGGCTGCAACCTCATTTGTGGTTGGTCTTGCATACTGTCTTCCTTCCCGTGAATGCAGAATCCGGACATGCAGATTTTGATTACCATTTCATACAACCTATCTCTTGCATTATGAAACAATCTTACATAAAGATTAGTTGCATTTAGCATTGTCTGCAAGCCTTCCAATACAGTCAAGTTAATCTCATTTGCATCCCCGCTTCCTTGAACAACCCTTAATCTATTGGATGTTTCATGTTCCGTGTCATATATATTATTTATATATATATATATATATATATATATAGCTGAGCAAACTTAGGCATGTTTGCAGGTGCAGGAAGTAATGAACCGATCCTGTGATAATTTGATCCACTTATCTGGAAAAGATATGGTCCTCTTACATCGAGCATAGTGCGATCAATTTTTCCACCCATTGACGTGAAGGACAACATCGAATTGTATGTTCTTATTTTCTCCATGAATTCAGATTGAAGGAATTGATTCTGTAGAAATTCCGGCTTGTTTGGTAGTAGTGGCAGCATCACCTCTCCTCCATGACAGCACAGGCTAAACATTGGTCTTGAAATTGAACTGTCTCTGATTCTTTCATCAAGCCACATAATAGCTCTACAGTGAGAGCATATTGCAACTCTGGAACCGAAGCTCCAACACGTGGAGATATTTTTTCTCCTCGAGCATAATACAATATTATTTCCTGTAATTAATTTTTTTATCAGCCTTAAAAAACTTAGTATTGTCAGCTAATAACAATGAGAAGCTAAAAATAATATTTATTACTTGATGTTGAAGCCACTATGCTGCCCGACGTCACATTGTAATAAGATGTTGAAGCCATTCTGTTGACCAACGTCACATTGGAATGAGAATGATGTTGTCGCTTTGAACGCAAGATTGTGGATCTTACACATCTTGCCTCCATTTGCATGACTCTTTTTATATTCCCTGGTTATTCTTTTTCGTTTTGCATCGAGTGACTGATGTGACTCACATTATGTGTATTTGCACCTAGAATTGAGTGATTGCAATTTTATATTATTTTTGTAGATTATAAAAAATATATGATATCGAGTTATGTAGATGTTGAAGACGTATATATTTACCGATTATTGTATGCATGAAATGGTAGCCATTGTGAAAATTGGTGGCTTGTTGCATACCACAATTAGAAGGCCCTATGACATCCCTTATATAATTTAGAAATAAATCACGCGTAATTAACTACCTAAACCCCTAAATACAGTTGTAATTTTTTTACTATTGCCCCCGGTACATATTTCTAGTTATTTTTTTTATGTATATTTTTATCGAGTGAACTTTATTTTTGGTTACAGGTCAATAAAATTTGTTTTGTTTTCGACGAAAAAATATATTAAATAAACAATTACAAAATATAAGTTTTTGGGCCTAATATAGTGCTTGGGTCTCTAATTCATCACAGGATTGCAGTTATACACTGTACCCAATTCATTAAGTTGTTTTATTCAGTTCATATATAGAATTTAAAGATCATTAGTTTTGAGCAATTTATGATATTCTAGCATTCATAACTAAACTCTATTACTACATTGTATTCATCATAATTTTTTACTAAAACCCATAATTAAATGAGCGGGCCTAATATCATGCCTGGGTCTCTAATTAATTACAGGCTTACAGTTAAACCTAGTACCAAATTCCTTAAGTTGTTTTATTTGGACAGGCTCTAAATCCAAGAATCTCAAAATGGCCTAATATCATGCCTGGATATCTAATTAATCACAGACTTGGAAAGGCACTAAATCCTATGTAATTTTTGGCTTATCAATAGTTAACGTTTAGCAACGAAAACTTCAAATTGAGATGAGATCGAGAGGTATTTTTTTTTCTGTCCAACTAAATGTTTACTGTTGACCAATCATTCATAAGGCATATCCTTTTGACGGGTCAAATGAGTTGGCCACAGATATCCCTATAATGATCATTTATAAGGCAGATATCCTTTTGTCGGAAAGGATATCCCGTCAAATGGCCCCCTATATAGGACCCACGTCAAATGTAATCCTTTTCGACAAAAGTATTCTAGGCCCATACCCATTCCGATTTGCCCCACTTATTTGGGCCAGGTGGGATATAGCATAGAGGGTAATGATGTACAGCATCTTATCATTTTCAAATTGAGTTAATTCAAAAGAGGCACATAAATGAGTCCGGATCCCTGTTTCAACGAAACAGAGGAACACTGTTTCGGCGTATCCTCTCTCGCCATCTATACACAATGCTATGTCAGCATTCCACTCTCTCAGTTACTTTTTTAGAATGAAAAATAAGAAGAGAAAATGGCGTCGAATTTGGGTGAGATCAAGAGGTATTTTTGGAGTGCATAAAATTAAAATTTATATTTCATAAACATAAGCATGGAATGAAGTTTTAAAAGATACACACTAAGAAAGATAGAAAAATATAAACATAAGCCTTATATCATTTTTAGTGGTCATAATATCATGGTTGGGTCTCCAATTAATCACAGGCTTGCAGTTAGACCCAATACCCAATTCAATAATTTTTTTTAATTTTTAAGGAAACTAAAACTAAGTATTTCAAAATATAGATTAATGTACCTAATATCATGGTTAACTCTATAATTAATCACATGCTTGCAGTTAGACCCAGTACCATATTACTTGAAGATGGACTAAATCCAAGAACTTCAAAATATAAATTAGCAGATTATGAAACATAATCGGGATAAATGAAACAAAGATGAAGTTGACAGAGTGAGATAATAACATCATGACAGAATTCATGCAAAACAAAAAGAGATAAAGATACTAACATGATATTCTTTTTCCACCGACAATAATAGATTTGATCGAATTTGGAGTTCACAAAATAAAATTTTATATTTCTTAAACTTAAGCATGGAATGAAATTTTAAAGAAATTTCAGTAAGAAAATAAAGACGAAGCAAGTTGGCAAAAGTACTTCAAGATTTTTAAAATAACGATCGTGTCCTTTTGTCGTTCGATGGAAGTTTGGAGCTCGTTGACACTTCTACTAGTGCGGTGGGGCCGGGTCTCAGTGGTCCGCAAGAGCATTGAAGAGATATACTCAAGGTCAGCTTAAGGGACAAATCTGTGGCCAACTCATTTCCAAAATTAATTAAGAAGCTTGGGAATTTCAAAACATTTGTATATAACTTTTAATACAAACTATGCCCCACGGTGACGTGGTAGTCTCGATCACCACGCATAAGGCCACTCAAATGATTCCGATTTGTGGCAGGGGCTTTACCCGTGGGAGATGTGCTCGAGGCGGTTCGTAATGGCTACGGGCCTTAATCTACCTGACCCATCGGACTCTCTTAGGTCCCTTTTGTCTTTTATTTTTTTCAAATAAAAGATGAGTGTGTATATTTCCAAAGAGACGTGCTATTGTGTGTGTGCCTGCCGGTTCTGTGGTCTGTGCATTTGAAGTTGTAAGTAGATCTTGGATAAATCATCGTCTATATATGGACCAATTTTAACTGCATGCTAGAAGTGCAGCCTCATGGGTGCATTCTAATACTGTTGGATGTTTATTTAATTTGGGCTGGGCCTAATTAAATAGGTAGATATTTACTTTTGAGGAATAATGTTGTGCATTTAAGTATTTGGAGGTCGCATGTCTTAGATCCGATGTACTATGACAAATATGGAAAAAAATGGAAACAAAAACTTAATTTCACTTTCTATTTCTCTAAACTTATTTGGGCCCCACTTCATGATCGTAGAGTTTCTAACAGCAGTCCAGGTGTTGAGGAAAATTTTATAAATTAGTATTCCCAATGACAAAATTTCCATGTAGAATTCTCATACATGTGGCATCGGACATTTTTAATCATCCCAGGGCATTCGAGAATTCTACTGGCAGTCAGATGGTCTCGTAACTATTGATAGCCTAGAAATCATTCAGAGGACTTTACATCAGAGGAGAAACCATTCACTTTATTGATTATATCACAATTACATCAAAGGACTTTCCATTTTATATCCTAGAAATCCTATTTGAAAAAGAACAAATAATCCTAAGAAGAAAGTCAAATATCCTAGACAACCCAAATCAAAATAACTCGATTTAATTCAAAATTAAGATGGAACGTGCTAAAAATATAAAGAAGTGTTTGTGTTTGTTTTGTTTGGCTACGCATTTCTAAAAAAAAAATTCATATTCGAAATTCCCTTTTCAAAAAATCATGTTTTATAATTTTATAATATTTAATTTTAGAATACTTTAGAAAAATACAATAGTTGAGGTGCATGAGAAAGCAAACAAAGACCCAAGTCTTAGATTTATATCTCTGTGACACTAGTCCAAACAAGTGAGACATGAAGCTCTCAATTCTTAACTCATACATTTTTGGCATTACTTACTATGAGCATGCAACTCACGGCTATGATCAATGAGCTAGCAATATAAAAATTAAGAAGAAAGTTGATGCCAGAGCTGCAAAGTGCATCTTCCAAAAGAAAATTATTATCCCCCACAAAGCTATATGTCCGCCATGTTGCTTGTTGCATTGCATTGCCAGTCCCGAGCCCAGAAAAAAGGAGGAGGGTATAAAGTCTGGCGACCATATATGAATAATTAGAGAATGTTGATCTTATGTTCAAGATCATGCTAAAGCTCAGGCCCGGCTAGGGCATAGCCCGCACGGGATGGGATTTGACATACGCCTGTCAATGGGACAGGCTGTCCATTATTTGGGACGGGATTGGACTACCCATGCCCTAGCCCTGCCCGTCCCATTGACAGGCCTAGGTCATAGCCCACTAAAATAGAGGATATTTATTTTGAGTGGTTTGGGCCCACTAAAATAGAGGACATTTATTTTGAGTGGTTTGGAAAGCTTTGCTCTCTTATTTTTTATTTTTTATTTTTCTAAAGATCAGTTGGTATGTGTAGTTTCTCTATCCTCACCGAGTGCGAATAAAAGACTCAACGGGACTCAAAGTTCTCTCCAAACGCACCTCCACCAGTTCATGTTGACCTGCTCGGATAACAAAAAGTTTGATTGGGATGTGGTGGATGGTGGTGTCCATGTTGACCTGCTCAACATTCTAGTAAAGATCTGGGAAGATTGAAGCTAAGCATATGAGCATTCCAGTTGTATAAACACCATTTCTTTGCTGTTATATTATAATACTCGGATTCAAATCTTAGTCAATGACTTCAACAATCGCAACAGATAACTTGGTATGACTCTAAGTTTTAACTTTATTATAATAATTTGTCTACCATATCTGGGTCCATTTAGACAGGCCTGGACATGATTTGGATCCAATGGGCTGTACACGAGCCTAGGGTCTAAAGTCCGATGGCGTCTTACTAGGTCCATTTGTATTTTTAAGTATATATCATATTTCTAGACCATCTACATATTAAATAAAATTATTTAAACATATAATATAAGTATCCTGATTCAGCCCATTACCAGCCACAAATGATCTTTGGATGTTTGTTATCACATTAATAAAACTCCCGTCTTTTCTTCAGAATTTAAAGCCCATGGTGTTGACCCAGGAATGACTCTGTAGTCCAATCGTTGATTAACATCTGGCATGAGCCTGACATTAACCAAAGATCCTAGTACTAGGTAGCCCAGCTCAGTTTGAGTAATTCAAAGCAGAAAGGCCTCTTAGGGTGGAATTTCAAATTCTTCTATTGAGGATTTGGAATTCCAATAAATGGTATAAAGAGTGGAATTTCAAGAATTCCAAAAGGTCTTTGCGGTGGTTGAAATTTAAAATTCTAATAAAAGAAACACAACATTTCAAATGCAAGGGGACAAGAATGTTACATCATGTCCAAAAAACCCCAACATTCCAAATTCTAGTTATAAATTCCGCTAAAAAAACAGGCCCTTAATTTTCGACTAGACTGGGCTAGGTCTTGAAGCTTTGGTTAGATGATCTGGGGCTTAATATTAGGTCTATTAAGAAATGAGCTGGTGTTTAAAACAGGTCAGCACAGGTTGGCCCAACCCACATTCAATCCCATAACCTATATGTCACTTGCTTTACTCTTTTTAATTTAAAAAATTTTTACATTCATTTTTCATACCAATTTAAGAAAAGTTATAAAATTAGTGCTGTTTTCCTGGTTTTAATGGTTATTTATATTTCCTTTTTATTGAAAACTTTTTTTTTTTTTGCCCCAAAGTTTATGGTACATGAATTAATCAAGGTCAATAATTGGTGTAATAGAGTCAGAGTTGAGAAATTAAAAGGGGAAATTTTAACTAGCCCACGAGTTTATCAAGTGTGAATGGTTAGATTACAGATCCCAAAACGCGGATTTTCAAGAAACATAGAAGTAAACTAGAAGCAATCCACAATCAATAGGTCCTAAGAACCCTAAAATCAATAGACTTTGCTTACTTTGATATATATATATATATATATATATATATATATATATATATATAAAGTTCTAGTCTCTCGTAGTATTGCCCTTTCCAGAGGAAGTGTGACTAGAGCCATCTCCAATGTCAGCTTTCATTAGAGCTCTTCTTTCATTTGCCCTACTACTAAACCCATCTTTTACTCTAGAAGTCAACTTCTACAAGCATTCATGTCCCCAAGCAGAATATGCTGTGAAAGGGATTGTAAAACAGCATTTCCAAAGAGAACCCATCTGTTCCAGCTGGTTTACTTCGCTTACATTTCCATGCCTGTATCATCAGAGTAAGAAGTTTCCATTTGTATTTCCTTACTGTTAGAACAAAAAAATTGTTTGAGAAACTGGGTTTATAGTTCTACACTACTATTTTTTTTTTCAAACTTTGATTTATTGATGATTGTAAGGATTTGCATTTAGAAAGTTTGAGTACTTTTCTTAGTGTTGAAAATGTAAATTTGCCATGAGCCCATGGTCTAACGATCTATGAGAGATTCTGATTTCCCATGTATTTTAATTGTTCATTGCGTAATGTTTGTATATGAAAGTTGGTGTGTTTGAATACACTTCTATTTTTTGTCACTAGAATGAAATCTTACCATCCTCCATCTCAGTGAGTTTTTTTTTTTTTGGGTAAATCATCTCAGTGTGTTTAGTTATTAGATGAGGTCTCTTTCCATAGTTAATTAGTAGAACACCCTAAGCCGATCCTAGGTTGTGAGATAAGAGCAAGTGTACGATGGTGATGAAGTTTTAATGCAATGAAATCATTATTAATAAATGGTCCATTTGGCTTTCTTTAATTAATTTTCTCATTGTTATAATTTAATGCTTGAATTACCAAATGGGCTCATACTAATTTGGAGAGACTCAGAACTTTTGAAGTATTATGCATTTGCAGGTTAATGATTTGTCATTGAATTATAAGTTTCAATATTGGATGCCTTTTTTTTATTCCTTTCACTGTTATACTCAATTATTTGTATGCTCATATAGTACTTATTATCTTTGTGAGATCATAATGCATTAAGCTTATTCATTGCAGGGTTGTGATGGTTCTGTTCTTTTAGACAGTCATGGAAATAATATAGCAGAGAAGGAAGCTCACCTAATCTAGGTCTCCGAGGATTCGATTTAATAGATGAGATCAAAGGTGAGCTAGAGAGGAGATGCCCGGGGATTGTTTCATGTGCAGATATACTAGCATTGGCGGCACGTGACGGGGTTGCGCTCGCGGGGGAGGGGGTGGGGGGGGCGGGGGCCGGGGATGGATTTGTTTCTTCCATCACAGAAGTTCATATTCCTGACCCTGCATCCACTGTTCCCACTGCTCTAACTGCATTTCAATCCATGAACTCGGATATCTTAGATCTCACTACACTGCTAGGTAAAAAAAGATTACTAACTGACCCCAAACTATTCAGTATTTTGTTGATGGTCATGATTATCTTCATCAACTATCTAAAATCTCCATTTCTCTATTCAAGTCAATGATCTGCTAGTTTCATGTTTTGGTGGTAAATTTTGATATCAGGCGCTCACAGTCTCGGATTTTGTCACTGCCTCTTCTTCGTTGATAGACTGTATGCCAGGGCACTGGCTTTCCAGATCCCGACATGGATCCTAGTGTACTTGATTCACACAGAAAGAACTGCCCGAGACCACTTGTTCCAATTTTTAACATAAGCTCTGATCCAAAAGTTTTCATCAATAAAGCAACTGTCACACCCTTTCGTCTAGACAACTCTTTTTTATCATGGTGTACCCAATGGAAAAGCTGTTCTTCAGTTAGATCAGGAGCTAGCATTCACCAGTTTAACAAACGACAGGGTAGTTAGATATGCCAACAACCCAGAAGCTTTTAGCACTACAACAAATAGCATAATTGGCGACCATCTTTGCCGACCAATGACGAGTTGGTCACTAAAGGTGGAGTTTTTACCGACCAAATAGTCGGCAATGGGCATAAATTTAACTGGATCCGATTGAACTTTTCCCGACCAATTTTTATCATTTGGCGACTAATATTTTGGTCGGTGAATATCGAAAATATAATTTCATCCTCTTTTACCGACCAACTAGTCGTTAATAATAAACATATACCCGCTAGTTTTTTTGCGCCAAAATTTTAGATCATTGGCAACCGAAAATTTGGTCGGGAATGTTAAAAAAAATTGGTCTCGCGCGCGGGTCGGCTTCGCGGTTCTTTTTCGAGCAAGGGCGACGAAATGACCTAGACAAGTGAAATCTGTGAGAGGTTCCTCTCTTTCGTCCTGGTTCTTTTCGTTACAGCAGAGGATAGCTTCCATGGCCTGGAGCCTCGGCTTACCGTAGTGGTAGGGACCAAAGGAGATGATCTGGGGCTCATAAAGATCATTTTCAGCCTCTCTCCTTCAGCCTCTCTCATTCAATCCATCACCTCTTCCTCCTTCTCCTGGTTCCTCTCCAGCCTCACGCCCAACACCCCCATCCCTCATCAACCCTTCTTCATCCTCCACTCAATCCATCACCGCACCCAGGCGTAGAACCCAGGCGCACCACTCACCCAGGCGCAGCTTCTTCTCCTGGTTCCTCTCTTTCGTCCTCCACTCACCCAGGCGCAGAACCCATCTCCCTCTCGGTCTCACCGTCATCTCCAGCATCGCCCCTAGCAGCAGCACCACCTCCTCCGCCTCGCCACCGGACTCCGGAACAGGTACTTCCTTTCTCCTCCATCTCCCCCCTGCACTCACCCCTGCATCCCCACACACACCACCTGCGCCTGCGCTTCCCGCTCTTCCTCCTCCTTCCTCTGCTCTCCTTCCTCCCTTGCTCTTCCCTTCTTCCTCCCTGGCCTTGGCGCCCACCTGCGCCTGTGCCTCCGCCTCCCGCTCTTCTTCTTCTTCCTCTTCCCTTCTTCCTCCCTTGGCCTGCGGGCCCACCTGCGCCTGCGCCCTCTCCCTTCTTTCTCCCTTCTCTTCCTCTCTTCTTCTTCGCCCTTCCTCCGCCTGCACCTGCGCCTGCACGCCTCTCTTCTTCCCTTGTCACCCTCTCTCTCCTCTGCCTTCTTCTTCCTCCTCCTCTCTCCCTTCCTCCCCTGTTTTCTTCCTCCGCCTGCACCTGCACCCCGCACGCCTTCTCCTCTTCTTCTTTCTTTCTTTTTCCCCTTTTCTTTTTCCTTTCCTCTTCCTCCTCTTCTTTCTCCACCACCTGCACGTACCCATCTTCCCTTCACTACGCACCCCACACCCATCTTCTCGGCCCTGCCACAGCCCCCTGCACAGTCTTCTCCATTTCTTCTTCCTTCATTTCTTTCTCTCTTTCCATCATGAGTAGTTGCATCATAACCAGTAACCACAATCTAAATGATTTAGTCACAGTTTTTCCTGAAGAGATAGATCTGATTGCAGAGGCCAGGATCTGAAATAAGACTTGGATGGGATCTGTTGTAGGTGCTGAGAGGCACTTCACCCTTCCAGGCCTTATGATTGAAGTCTTGTTTGTTTGCCTGAGTTCATTGATCTTAAGATCTCTTCGCATGGATAGTGCTAGCACTTGCTAGACAGGGCTTTTCTATCTAGCAAGTGGGGCACATTTGCCCTTTGATCTCAATGCTAGGTAGGTAACTCTGATGCTAAGTGAATAAACTTGTGGCCTCAAAACACAAGTACATATCCTATTAGAAAGCAGTACTTTTATCTAATATACTGGGTCCTAATTCTTCAAGGAAAAGGCTAGAGTTGATCAAGGTTAATGTCTTCATCACTGTGCACCCATCACATGGCCCATGGGCTAGTGGGAATGACGAGATTCCTGGATCATTGCATGAGGAACCAGAGTGCTTCCACCGTTTCTCATGATTGAAGCTATAGTGGCTTCCTAGTTGAACTGAAGATCTTTTTTGCATCCTTTTCTTTTCTCTTTCCCTACCACAGCACGCCCTCTCTCCCCACTGCTCTCTCCTCTTCTTCTTTATTTCTTTCCCCCCCTTCTCTTCTTTCCTTCTCTCCTCCTTCTCCTCCCCTGCACCCGCGCCCTGTACACCCATCTCTTCACGGTACGTTTCCGCACAATCTCACCTCCCTTTGTCCCTATCCCTCTCTTTTTGCATTATTGACTTCTTGTTCATACATATGTTTACAATTACATTATTCAAAGGCAAATTCTTCTCAGTCTGTCACAAAATCTCATCCAAGAAATCCAACAGAAATTACCTAAACTCTTTGGCTTCTCGTTTGGGTTATAACTTATAAGCCATAGCCTACCTAGTTTCAGCTTGATCTGGGGTTGGTTTATGAAAAAAAAAAACATGCCAAAATTCAGGTCATGTTCCACAATTCCCTTCTTGCAATAATCCAACCTGTCTTCTTTTTTTTTTTACAAAAATGATGAAACCCATGTGGAGGAATCAAACACAAGGTAGATCTTATGTTTGCACTCTTCTTCAACAAACAACTAATAATGGTGAATGGAGATAGATATTGCTAACGCTGCAGGCCTAAAGGGTCCTTTTGCAGACTTGGTATTGAATTCCTGGGAATTTATAGTAAAGTGGGATTCATCAAAGGCATATTGAAGAGGTGAGCAGTGGAGGGTGTAACGTGGACATGTAGATGGGGCCATCATTTTTCTAGGATTCAATTTCTAGGGTGATGGCTCAGTAATTGGTATAACCATTCTTTATATATGAAGCGAACTGACTTCAAATCGAAATCATCTCTAATTTATCCTAATTGATTTTGACCTTCCCTGCATTTTGGACCTGTGGAACCTCCATTATAGTAACCCTTGATCTAAAGACCCTTGATTTAATGACGATAATCGTTTTAAATGTCCACGCGAGCGCTCCCGGTAACTAATGATTTTAAATTTCCTCCGCAAGCCCTTTTAGTAACTGATGACTACAATACTCTGCGAAGGCTTTCACTGCTCTTCTTGATAAAGGCTAGAATGGTTTTTTATGAAGAAATGCTCCTCCAAGACTCTTCCTCTTCATCTTCCTTCTCCTATTTGTCCTGCCGGATCGATGCTATGGTATCCTCAGCATCGGTTGCTACACTTCGCCATGGCAGGTACCTCTCTCTTCCCACCTCTGTCCTCCTCTGTCTCTCTCTCTTTTCTCTCTTTGTCTCGGGGCTAAATAGGAAAGACGGTTTGAACTTTGAAGGGCATAAAAAGAAAATGGAAAGGGATTATTTTATCCAGCATCGTTGTGTGCTGCATATTTATTTGATCATAACCAAGTTGAGTTATATGCTAATCTGCTTGCATATTTATTTATTTTTTGTGATGTATCTTTTAAGTTTGTGGTCCGTTTCATCAATCACATTCCAGGATTCTTATCTTGCTTTCTATACAATACATCACATAAGACGTAGATACTTCTTCTCTAACCTTCTCAATCTTCATTATCAAAATGATCGGTTCTTCTATCAGTTACGGAAGGAGTCCCTACTTCCACCACATGCACTTCTGCTCTGCCAACTACTCTAAAGTTTTCAACCTCAGGATGAATGCAAGCTACTACTGGAATTAGAGTTTTGGGATTGAAAGAATACTCTTTTTTTTTTTTTTTTTATAACTTTTCTGGTGATTCTGATGACAGAAGATTTTTCTTGCAGAGCAGAGTCTATAGGGTTATTCGCAACAGTAAGCCGCAACATAAAAGCCCTTAAAATCTAGCACGGTAAGAAATTTTACTGATTCAAATTTCTTTTTATTTTTTCTGATGTTTTGGGGTTAGTGATACTTGAGAATTTCTTTGTCTAACAACTTGGATTATGCTTATGCAAATTGAGAGAGATTTATATTTACTACTCCTTTGTATTGGTGCATCCTAATATTGATCTTTTTTGACAAATCCCAATCAATTGAAAGAATCAGTACCGCTAGCTGTGCGTTGTTGCTACCATTGGGTATATGGAAATTGTGCACTCGAGACTTATATAGTTTAATTTTGAATAAATCTGTGGGGCATTACTCATGTGCTTTTGACATTTCATTTTTTAGTTTGAGTGTAAGGTGTTCGGTTAAATACCTGAAATAAATATTTTAACTGGTTTTGATTCATTTCAATTTTTCTTCTGAATTTCTTCATATTCGTGGAAGTGACACTGAATCTAATTTTTTTTTTTTTTTAAGATTTAGATTCAATTTTGTATAAATCTGTTTTTTTTTTTCAGACTGAGTTTTGTATAAAATATTCCGGGTTCTTTATATTTCAAAACCTTTCCACTATCAATGTTGAGATCCCTGGAAACATGCCCGTTCTCACCGTCAGTATTGAGTTCCCTGAGAAAAAATCATGACCATTACCGCAATCACTATAGAGTTCCCTTGAAAAAATCCTGCTCCCTCTAGCACTTCTTTACAAATCTGTTTTCTTAAAGTTAGTACTTATAGCCTTGAGCTTCTCTTACAAAATGATCAGATTAAAATGCTGATCAATGACAAAGGGACATAGATGGTGTGTTAGAGAAGATTGTTGGTTCTCATTGGCATTTAGAGTTTTATATTCCTCATTAATACGTATCATGTGGAATGATATGTGTATAGTTAAGAGAATTTCACTGGAAATGTATGCCTGGAAATTATATTACTAATGTAATTGAAAACAAAATTCATGCAAAAAAAAAAAAATGGAGATATTAAATAAGTGCAATTTCCTAGATTCCATTTAGCTTGAAATATGGGTATCAATGGTAAATTCAAACCTAAACCCTTGCATGTGACCGATATCTACTCCAACACCCTAAGTAAAACAGTATTTGTGTTGTGTTCAACAAAACTGATCACTTTAGTTTCAGGACAATCAAGTTTTAAGGATCCCATGCAAATCTAATCACTTGGTTGCCTTGCATTGAGATTTTATGTACAATAAAATTACTTTCTACTTAAAGTTAGGGGCGGATCTAAGTGTTGTGACGCTGGTGGGGTTGCACCCATTAGATTCAAAAACTCCTTAAAAAAGACCTTAAGAATTCTATTTTATTATTAGATTTCTTAACTTGACCATTGCCCGCACCACCCACATGAAAATCCCAAGTCCGCCGTTGCTTATAGGTAACACAAGTTAGTCATAAAAGACCTCAACTGCATGCATATTCTGCATTAAAAAAAAAATGGTAGCATTATGCATATATGTATATGTCAACAGATAGGTACCACAGGTTAGGCATGCAAAACTTCATTTGCATGTATATTCCTAATCTTTATAATATTTGATTGTTATTTATGCTATATCTTTTTCACTCTAAATTGAATTGTGATGGGTTTAGTTGATCACATGATTTAATGGGTGGCTTATGTTGGTTAAAAGGTTGTTGGTTGCAATATTTCTAATGTATCTAAAATTGATGAGTTGAGCTCCATCAAATAATTGTGTACAAAGTAAGATCTTAATTCTTATTCTTTTGCTTTTTTTAGTCCAAACTCCGAAAATGATCATTTTTAGCCATATGTTTTGGATCTATTCTCACCATCTGTTTTACTGTTCATTTTATTTTTTCTTTTGGTATATAGAGCTGTTGATGAGGTTGGAATAGATAGCTCCACTATTTATGGTGAGAGGTTTTTATTTTTTAAATCTTAGTTCAATTGTTCAAGAAGTATAATATATCATTTGGTTTTGAAGTTGGCTCTCAATTTGTTTCTGTGAGGTTAGCAATGAGTGGTCCTTTTGTAAAATAAAAAATAAAAAAAGAGAAAGATTTCCTAATTAAACCATTCAAAATGTTAGAAACTAAATCCTAGCCACAACTGAAAGAAATATATGAAGTAATCCTAATCTAACCTAAACAACCAACAATCAGAAAGGGGAAAGAGTTTCGTTCCAGATAGTGGAATGTATAACTATGCCAAGCTTGGACTCTTAACTTGCTTGAATTCCTTCCCTATGCATTTGTGGTTCCAAATGTATGCCAAAGGATTAATATTAAGTGTAAACAGGCACACTAAACAATATTTTCTGTATACATGTTGACATATCTGGGTACACTGTGACTTTGATGTGGATAAAGTTTAATGGATGGAAAAGAGCAATTATATTTATGGTTGAATCAGGCAAGTCCAAGATGGCTCAGACTTCAAGTCGCCCATCCCTTGGCCGAGTCCTATGGTGAAAAGGGCCAAAACTAATTTTCTTTTCTCCATTTTATTGTTGTAAGAAGATGTTTGAGGCTTTTAAGCTCCATTTAGCCTGATATTGAAGGATGGCATCTTCTCCATTTCTTCTTCCTTCCTTTCTTTCTCTCTTTCTTCCTCCTTTTTTCAATTTTGTCTTTCTAATTTTTTATTATTTATTGTAGGTCACAAAAAATGGATAAAAGTTGGATGAAACTTAAAGATCGAGTGAGCGATGAGTACAGAGTAGGAGTTAATGCATTCATTGAATTTGCTACTGCAAGTGTTGGATCGAATGGGAAGATTCGTTGTCCATGTGCAAATTGCATGAACATTTCATACCTAGACATTAATGTAGTGAAGTACCATATATTCTTGAGAGGAATGTCATCAACATACACAACTTGGTTACATCATGGTGAAACCGTTGCTGCTAGTTCTTCAAATATAGAAACCGATGTCATGGATGATGATAGTGATGATGATTTTGCTGATAGAGTGACAACCAATTAGAGGGAAGATAATGATGAATTATGGGGAAATGACGATGAGTTTCCCGATATGTTAGAAGATATTTATTTTGGGAATTTGAGAAATGATGATACAGAAGGAAGCTTTGACGACATAGAAGTGGATGATGTCCAAAACTTCGACAAGTTATTACATGAGGCTCGACGTGAGTTATACCCAGGTTGTAAAGAGTATAGCATGTTGTCATTTGTTATCACTATTATGCATGCAAAGGTGATGTTTAAGTGGAGCAACAAATCAGTAGACTATTTATTGAAGATATTAAAGAAACTTTTGCCTGATTGTAATGAGAGGGTTCCTTGGACTGTTTACGAGGCTAAGAAATTGTTACGTGATTTGGGCTTGGGGTATGAGTGCATTGATGCTTGTAAATTTGATTGTGCACTTTTCTGGAAGGAGAATGTAGGACTAGATAAATGTCCAGTATGTAAGACGCCGAGATACAAACAAGAAGGTAGAAATGATAGGAAAATTGCGCACAAGGTGTTAAGATACTTCCCACTTACACCGAGATTGAAACGATTGTATATGTCGAGAAAAACGGCTTCACATATGAGATGGCATAAGGAGAAGCGAGTTGATGATGGGATATCGAGGTATCCCGCTGATGGTGATGAGTAGAAGAATTTTGATAGAACACATCCTGAGTTTGCTAGAGAATCAAGAAACCTGAGACTAGGCCTAGCCACCGATGGGTTTAATCCTTTCGGAAACTTGAGCAATTCATACAGTATGTGGCCAATCATGGTCACACCATATAACTTGCCACCATGGAAGTGTATGAAGGAGCAATTTTGCATGATGTCATTACTTATTCCAGGACCAAGTGCGCCAAGTCAAAACATTGATGTTTTTATGCGACCATTAATTGATGAGTTAAAGTACTTGTGGGAAAATGGTGTATGCACTTATGATGCATCGTCGGGATGCACCTTTCAAATGCGCGCAGCAGTTATGTGGACTATTAATGACTTTCCAGCTTATGGTAATTTGTCGGGATGGACAACGAAAGGCTATATGGCTTGCCCTAATTGTAATGAAGAACATTCAACCTAATCATTGAGAGGTAAGATTGGATACATGGGTGCTCGTCGTTTCCTTCCTGAGGATCATTCTTGGAGAAAAAGCAAGCTTTTCGATGGTAAAGTTGAGAATCGGCCAAGGCCACAGGTTTTAACTGGTGAACAAATCTTTGAACAAGTGTCTTCAGGTACGTATGAGCCATTTGGGAAGCATCCAAACAATCTTAAGAGACAAAAATTGATGAGCAAATCTCAAGCAGCTGTTATGAAGAAATTCAACCTGAACTGGAACAAAAAAAGCATTATGTTTGAGCTACCTTATTGGAAGACACTCAATCTCAGGCACAATCTTGATGTCATGCACATAGAAAAAAATATATGTGACAGTTTGATTGGCACACTGTTGAGCATTCATGGGAAGAATAAGGATACCCCAAAAGCTCGCATGGATTTAAAAGATATGAAAATCAGAAAAACTTTGCATTGCAAGGAGCATCATGATGGCAAGCTTGTAATGCCTCCTGCATTGTACACATTGTCTCCACAAGAAAGACAAAGGTTCCTAGACTTCTTACAGACTATCAAGTATCCAGACGGATATGCAGCAAACATATCCAGATGTGTAAATACAAAGGATGGTAGATTATTGGGTCTTAAAAGTCATGACTGTCATGTTCTATTACAGAAAATTCTTCCGGTTGGGATGCGTGGGTGCCTTAGCAAGAATATTTGCACTCCATTGTTTGAGCTCGGCAAATTTTTCCAAGAATTATGTGCTAAGACATTGAATATAAGTCAGCTTGAAAAATTGGAGGAACGCATTGCTTTAATTCTTTGCAAGTTAGAGAAGATTTTTCCTCCTGCATTTTTTGACGTCATGGTTCATTTGCCTGTTCATTTACCTCACGAGGCCAAACTTGGGGGGCCAGTGCAATACCGGTGGATGTACCCAATTGAACGGTAATAGCTATTTACTTTTAATTATGGGATTACTTGTTGAAGGCCAATATATAATGTCCAATATGTAACATAATTCTTGGTTTTATCTCTTTTATATTGAAGGTTTCTTGGCACATTGAAAAAGTTTGTCACAAATCGAGCTCGTCCAGAAGGTTCAATTGCAGAGGCATATGTTGTGAAAGAATGTCTAGCCTTCTGCTCAATGTACCTCAACGAGACTGAAACTGTGTACAACAGAGAAGAGCGGAATAATGATCGTAGTAATCGTGGGCCTGGGTTGGCAATATTCAATCAAAGTGTTCGTCCTATTCTTCCGATGTATCGACCTCATGATGTTTCCACTAAAGAACGGGATATGGCTCATTGGTTTGTCCTTTACAACAGCTCTGAAATAGACCCATATTTAGAGTACGTTTTCGCATATACGTTTTTATTATTTAAGGAATGAGCAATTAATTATGATATTTATTACGTATTTTCATTATTTTAACTAGGGAGCACAAACACATATTGGAGAGTGAAAGTACAATGAATATCATGAAGAGGCAAATGGAGTTGTCTGGTTTAAATGTCGTGTAAGATATAGTTGTAATATATCCTTTTCTCATTCACCTAATTTACTTCATAATCAATTAATGTGCACTACTTTTCATTATGTAGATGAATCATTTGAGATCTCAGGGGTCGCCAGAAGCCACTGATGAATTATGGTCATTAGCTAATGGACCTAATCCAATAATAAGTTTATATTCAGGTTGCATATCTAATGGTGTTCGATTTCATACAAAGGATCTGGAAAATCGTCGAAGAAGTCAAAATAGTGGGGTGGTAGTTGAAGGAGATCATGGGGGACAAACTCATGACTTCTATGGGTTTTTGTATAAAGTGTTGGAAATGAAATATATGTTTAACCATCAAGTAGTTTTGTTCCAATGTGAATGGTTTGATACTGGAAGTAGTAAGACTATATGCACAGATGCACATTGCACTGTCATAGATACTGGAAGTCGTTGGTATAAAGATGACCCCTTTGTTTTACCAAATCAAGTGAAACAAGTTTTCTTCGTCAACGATACAAAATTAGGGGGCAATTGGAAAGTTGTACAACGTATTGAACGATGCGGAATATGGGATATACCAGAAATTATAAGTGAGGAACCACTTAATGATGAAATAGGTGATGTGTTCCAACAAGACGAAACTACCGATATTCCTCCTATTGTCACTGAAGATCAAATCGGAGATGAGCTATGTAGAACATATATTGAAGCTGAAATCATTCAAAATGAATTCATTCACACAGAGAGGCGGGCGCATGACGAAGCTTTTGGGGTTGATAATTTCATATGTGACGAGGACGAGGAATTTGTGGGAATGGATCACAATGTGGATGAAGATGAGTTCCATTATCAGCCTGAGGGTGATTCTGAGTCTAGTAATGATTATGATGTGGAACCTTAATTTTATTGTAAGTCTTTTTTTCTTGATTCGAAGTAAAGTAGGGTTGCACTTCCTTTTAATATTTTTTGGGTTTGAAAAATGTTCTTTGTATATTGGAGAAACTTGTTAACGTTTAGAAGTTGGTGTTTACTTACATAATCTTATTTTATTTTATTATGTTTGACTTTGTTTCATAATCATTCTAATTCTGAGTAATTAAATAGGAATGTTTACTAACATATTCTTTATAGGTTGTCGATATGCCAGCTGGTAAGAGAGTAGGATCGAACCGGCGGTCGACTACTGATGCCAGCCTTTCTACCGAGTCACCTAGTGCTGTTGATAGATCGTTTGAGGCATTAGGATCACCTTTGTCCGAAGAGATACCTACATCAGGAGAATCACCATGCGTTGGCAGCAGTAATGTTATTTTTTATAACTCTTTTTTTAATATTTTCTTGTTCAGTTATACTTATTTTATTATTAATTATTTGACATTATCGCAGCTTCCTCAATAAAATCACGTGCCCGTGGCCCCACGAAGGGCAAAGGTGTACAGCGAGAAGTTGATAAAAATAAAGGAGAGAAGCTCAGAGTTGAAGTATGCCCAGTAGCATGTGCATTTGTTGGAAAAAATGCCACAAAAATTGCTAATCAACTTGGTGTGCATATCCGTCTTTCAGCACCATTGCAGGGTGTCACAACTTGGACCCAAATTGATAGGGGCAATAAGGACGCCATCATTCAAACTGTGTTGGTAATGAATTATTTCATTTATGTATTTTTTAAAGTTTATACATACATATATATATATATATAAATAACTACATATTGTGTTTTTTTTTATTTTGATTAATGCAATCTGTCATAATATCATGATTGCAGGAAATGTTTGACATTAAGGACTTCTCTGAGCCATATGTTCAAGAAACCATTGAAAAAAAATGTTACTCATTATACAAGGATTGGCGGTTCTATTGGAAGCAAAAGTACTTGGAGTTGTTGAAGGAGGGGAAAGACCCTTATGCCAATGCTCCAGATCCTGCAAGACAAGAGGATTGGAAACATATGATAGACAATGTTTGGAGTTTTGATCAACATAAGGTAATTTACTAGTCACCAATTTGAATTCCAAATAATATTTAAAAAAGTAGATGATTTTACTAATTAAGTTATTTTTAAAGAAACGAGCGGCCCAAGCAAAGATTAATCGAGCTCAATTACCCTACAATCACACGTCTGGATCCCAATCATTTCCAACGAAATTATCCCTTTAGGTAATATGTTAGTTTTTAAGCTATGTTGTGAAATTATATTTTTGATTTTTAGTTTTCAATTTAAATGTGACCAATTAAATAGACCGAGAAGCTTGGTGATGAGGGTTTTCCATTTTCAATGTTTTACAAAGAGACCCATTGGAGTAAGAGGAAGAATGACTACGTTCATCCGCAATGTCAGCAAAATTATGTATGTGCCATATTTAATTTTTAAAATATCTCTTTAATTTCTTTATTCCATATCCCATTAATATTATGTAAATTGATTTTTTATATATGTAAAATATATACAGGATGAGATTGTTAGACGTGAGAATGAGATAGTGGAGTCAGGTGACCCACATTATACCCCAGAGCAGCTCTCTCAGATGGTGCTCGGAGAGAGATCAGGTTATTTGCTCGGATTTGGCAAAGGTCCAAAGCCATCCTCAACCAGATCATCGGCGTCTTCTAAAGCATGTTACACCGAGATTGAAAAGCTGAAGGTGCAAATTGAAGAACAAAATGCGCTCATCATCGAACAAAATGAGCGGTTGCAGAAATATGAAGAGGAAAGGAGAAAGATTGAAGAGGAAAGGAGAAAGATTGAAGAGGATAGAAGGGCGAAAGATGAGCAAACACAAAAACAAGTTCAACAACTGTTTGCGATGATGCGGGATAAATTTGGAGAAGATGGTTTGGGAGGGACATCAACTTGATTTGGTAAGAAACTTTACTAACTAGATTAATTTATATATGTCAATGTTCTAATTTTAGAGTTATATCTGTTACCAATATTGTTGGACCTCCCTTTGGTGTAGCCTTCTTTGATTTCTAATGGTCATCTCCCCAAAGGCCCGACATTTATGTTGAATTTGTGAAGACTCCATCCATCGTTGGGTCCCATCAATTTGTTTCTTAAAATCAAACTAACTCTGGATGCTATCTTAAATAATAGTCTAATAACAATTAGATCATAACCTTTGATTCTCTAAACAAGTGAAAAAATATAAGAACTAATTTAAATAAGAATCTGTCATCCAAAGGGGGCTCTAGCCATAATGTGTTTGCGTGAGTCTCTCTCTCTCTCTGCACATGCGTTGCTGTGTGGGGATATAATGTACATGACAAAATTTTAGAATCAGTAAGCCGTTCCTAAGCATAGAACAACAGGTGTTCATGGGTTGTGCTGGGCCAAGGCTGACCCATTTAGTTATCATGCCTAATATTTAGGCCCAGATTCAGTCCATCTAAAGTGTTTACCAACGATTTGTGATAAATGCTAGGTTGGGCAGGGCCTTTAACAAAGTAGAGGTACATGCCTGGTCTATGTAATGATTGGGCCCAAAAATTAGGCCTAGTACAACTCATGGCCTAAAAACAGAGCCTATATCAAACCCAATGCTGGCTAGGCATGGGTCGGGCTTGGACTAGATTGGCCCGTGAGCACCCCTAATGGAATGGCCACGCTTGGTAAATGTATGCATGCATACATGTTTACATTGGTTTCTTATCATGTCAATGGTTTCCAGTTTCCACCTGATGCTCATGGAATAAATTAAAACCAGAATAGCTTGGTTTTTTGTTGTGTTTTTGACTTTTTTCACGTGTATGCAACATTGCTCCCAATGAAGAAAATGCTAGTTCAAATGGAGTAGTTTCCCTTCATATATATTGTACCATTTTTCTTGAATTTAACTGATTTAGTGCATCTCCAGTTCAACTGATTTTGGTCAAAACAAGCAGGTAATGATCATGTCTCATTAATTGAATGGTAAAGTTGCCACCTGTAATATGTTAAACTGTCTCATTGGATTTCCTGAGTTTGGATTTGACACAAAAGACTGCGAAAGATGCTATGACACCCCTATCCAAAACATTTTCCCTTGATATAAACTGTAAACTAGACAAGTATGTGTCTAAATTGTTTGATATTAGTATTTTGTTCCACTGCCTTCTCATTTATATTGCTAATCTGTGTCATTCATTAGGCATACAATGGGTCTAATAATGACCATGGGGCATAGTCGTGTACCAATCTACTCAGGAAACCCTTCAAATATCATTGGTCTAATTTTGGTAAGCAAATTAGCTTATTACTGTTTTCAAAAAATTATTTGTTTCCTAATGAGTAACAATTGCTTTTAATAAAATCCTTTATATGGATGCTTATGAGACACTTGCATAATGCATTTCTTTAGAGCACTGGTTAGGAATAACTCTTATGAGTTCCACCAACTTCATGTGGAAAACCCATCCTCTGATGCTTATGCTGGCTTCAGTTCAACTATAAGATAGTATTTCCACTATTAACATTTGAGCGATTTATGGGTTTACAAATTTGCTCTATGTTCCTTAAATTCTGATGTCTGCCATTTTCCTGATTTATCACGTTGGGATGGTATCTTTTGGCTCTACTTTCTGTCCATGTTTACATTCCATGAGATGAAATACCTAATTGGAACTATTCTTTCGAGGTCTTCCACAATGAGAAAATGGAACTGTCATAGAAGTTGGTGCAGTGTTTGTTTAGTGTTAAATATTTATTAACTTTAAGAAATACATGGTGCTATACCAGGAAATGGGGATTTTTTTAGCAAATAAAGTCTAGGATATATGGCATGTCTACATGTCACTAGAAAGATATTAATAAATTGAAAAGTATAAGATATAATATAGATAAGATTAAGAAAAGCAAGGGACCCAGTGAAATGTTATCATCTTATCTTAGTATAATCTCTCTCTCTCTGATCATCTTCAAGCTCACTCAGTGAAATTCCCATCGGGTTTTTGAATTTAAAAACCATGTTTTGCCATGAACGCATAATGGTCATTCATTTAACAACAATTGTAGATACTAAATTGTTCTTCAGAATACACAATGATGTAAAATGTTTGCTAAACAAAATGGATGGCTAGGATTGGATCGTAGCCCTTTTACTTTGTGATTCCTTTTTTCAACAATGATTTGACTATCCACCTACACCATGTTCGTTGATGCTGATTTTGAAAAATTAGAACATTAATTAGGAATATCAGCTATTGGGATGTTGTGTTGGCTTGTGGCATGTTTTCCCTTTATATTTCTGCCTACTTATTTCGATAAGAGATACTTTTGAGTTATTCAAGCAAGAAACAAAACAAACATGGATGCTAACAAATGTTTTTAGATTGTTGTGAAAAAGTTACTCATGATGTCTAAACTTTTCAGTGACATTTTTTAAAGATAGTCAAATGATGCCATTTAAAGAAAAATGTTAATCTGGTGAAAAAGTACAAAAGAATGGTTTGGTGTGTTAAATCCAGGCAATAGAACCATTTCAAAGCTGCACAAGAAAATGTTTTTGTTCCAAAATTTAAGTAGCACTGTGTGTTAGTATCTTACAACAAAACTCACACCCAGCTGTCATCTTTTGTTGACCCTTAGAATGTGTGAATCAAGATATATCCTGAACAGGTTAAATGTGATGCTTATTGTGCAGGAGGAAATGGGTTGATGGAGAAATTACAGCAACTATAAGTCCATCCAAATGAATCCTAGCCTAATTACCATGAACTCAATGTCATGGTACGTAAACAGGGGAAAATACTCTAACCATTTCATGCAACGAATTTCAAACAAAAATTCAACCATTAGATTTGCAAAACCTGTTTTGAATTTACTGTCATTCTAATAGATTCCTTTCATGATTAATATACCAATACAACTTCAAAGAAGCAGCAATATCTTAACAGCCCAAAAATAATAAGAAATATGGAAAAGCAGAATTGACATGTTGATGTAACTGGGCCTTTGCTTTTTGCAGCTAATTCTTCTTTTCTGTTTTTTTTTTTCCTTCATCTTTTACACATATGATTCTTTCAGCATATTTCATTTGTGTGAATTAAAATGGAATTGATGTTGGTACTGATTCAAAGAGTGATGTTTACTTGCTTATGACTTCGGTGTTTTCTTAGAAAAGGAAATGGTTCAGTGCAGATCTTATCTTACCTTAAATGATGTGAGGATCAATTCAGTGCAGAAAATGCAGAAAAAAGAAAGCATGCTTAATGTAGTTCCTGTGACCCTATTTCCTGCACATCTTGAAGTCACAATGAATCTGATATTTTCAACTCTTAAACACACAGGAGGCAACTTAGGTGTTTTTACAGGGGAGACTGGCTTCTTTACAGCGGTCACTGATTTCTTATCTCCATTCTCTTCTAGCTGCTTCACCTCAATGTTTTTTGTGTTATTTCCTTTCTTTGTTGTTGCACTTCTTGGTTTGATATCTCTCTCTACTGCTGCTGAAGAATGCCAATTTCCAGAAGCATCTTGCGAGACCCCTAGCTTCTCTCCATGATTCTCGTTTTCAAGTAGTTTCACTGGAGTAATTTTGCTTTTTTGTGGAGCATCTTCTTCGACTCTTGGGCTGACTTCAATATCTTTTACATCCTTCTTTTTGTCCTCTGCCTTATCACAACCAGGGAACCAGATTATGGGCCACTGCAACTGAGGTTTCTTGTCTTCAGTTTGCTGGTCTTTGATTCTGTTCTCATCTCCACCCTTGTTCAAAGATCTGACACTGTTCAAATTCAAAGGAACCCATCCATTGCAAGTCTTCAATTCAGACTCCAAAGGCTTAGCTGTCTCTTCGTCCTTGATGCACCCAGGAGGCATACAAATGATTGGATATGGGTAGCTTTGCAATTTGGTTAACTCATTTGAATCACTGCCCTTCCTCTCAAGGCCAGGCTTCTCGTCTTCAATTCTCACTTTACTATCAGCCTTGCCATTGCAAGTGTGGTTTGGACATCCACAGCAGTGGTCTCTCACCATGTTCTTATCATATTCATACCGAGCCTGATCTGCAGCGTAATGTGGGGGAGGAATGAAGTAGGGAGAGTACACATCATGATGAGGAGGATAGGGTCCATAATAATACATAGGTGGATGAGATGAGAGGTAAGAATGTGGTGGTCTGTAACTGTAGTAACATGGTGGGTAGTTGTGGTTGCAGTAGCCATGACATTCTGTTGGATTTGGATAGCAAAGCTGCCACTGTATGGACAAGGTTTCAGAGTGAGAGGAGATTGAGTAGGGTCTATTTTGACTTGTGGGGGGATTACATTCCACCCTGGGTTGTAATGATGGGGATACGGGGCATGATTTTTCTGATGAGAAACTGGTTGAGGAAATGGTTCCATGCATCTGTAAACAGGGTACATCTTGGTACTATTCTAAAGTTAAACCCACTAGGACAGGCTCTTCTATTGAGAAGTCCTGTGAATTTCTTTGTCCCGTAGATCAAGCAATGAGAGCGAGATCGATTGTATTCTCAAAACCAAAAGCAGGCTTTTTAGCAAAACTGTATAGTACAATAAGAAACATGTTAAGGAATAGAAAATAAGATGCATAGTATTCTGCAATAGACACAGTTGACGATTTAGAAGATAAAATGGATGAATTTGTGGAAATGAAACTCAGGAATATAATCATACCCGAGATTTTAGATATTTTATAAAAACCAACAATTAAAATAAATCTCCAGATGCGCTTGAGTTTGCTTTCTCAAAATATTTCAAATTTAGAAGATATTGAATGAGATGTGTCTTTTCATTGGATCTATGTAATAATGTAACACTATCCTAAGTACTCTTGTCATTCTCTATGATCTTATGTTCTACATAGGAAAATATCATTAGTAAATTTTGATGCTATATAAAAATTTAAGCATATACAAATATTCCTAATTTGAATGTTTTTTTCCTTGATATGTGGCAAGTTTGCTGAATTCTGGACTAGTTGCTGATGCATTGCTGGTTTGTGGTTCTTTGCGGCCATCCATGGTTGACTATGTTTTTTTTTTACTTTTAGATAGCTATATTTTATATTTTTGGATGGTGTATATAACTTTGTTTTAAAAGTTAAGAACTAGTTTATGTGGGTAGATATTGGACTAAATTTTAAAGTGTTGTACACATTTTGTACTTAATTTTAAAGTATTGAAGGTTTAATTTGGATGGTATTGATGGTGGATGCTGTTTTATTTAGTTAGTTTGTGTGGTTGTGATTGTGATAAATGGTACAGGAAAAAAATCAATTAGGAAAACTAAAATAGCTGCAGCTGGGGGTTTTTTTTTTTTTTTTTAAAAAGAGTATTGCCGACCAAGTTTTGGTCGGGAAAGATTAGTTTTTCCCGACCAATTGGTCGGGAATTAATTAGGAAAAAGTATCTGAAGACTATTGCCGACCAAATCTCGGTCGGGAAAGGTTACTTTTGCCGACTAGTTGGTCGGGAATAAGTCACAAGACTCCACACCCCGGTTTATTTTTTAACACTATTGCCGACCAAGTTCTGGTCGGGAAAGGCTAGTTTTACCGACTAATTAGTCGGGAATAAATTAGAAAAAATACACGGGGTTTGTTGTTAAGGAGTATTGCCGACCAAATTTTGGTCGGAAGTGTTAGTTTTTGCCGACGAATTGGTCGGGAAAGGTAGTTTTTCCCGACCAATTAGTCGGGAAATGGTGTGTATATGCAATTTTTTTTTCCAATTTGCCGACTAACTAGTCGCTAAAATGTTGGTATTTCGCGACTATTTCGTCGGTAAAGATTAAATTATTGCCGACCAATCTTTAGTCGGTAAAAAAATGAGTTTAGCAACTAATAAATTATTTGGTCGGTAAAAGTTTTCCCGACAGAGCTTCGCCGACCAAATGCCGACCAAATTTGGATGGTCGGGAAAAGTATTGGCGACCAAATTTGGGTCTTCCCCGACCAATATTTTGGTCGGCTTTTATGTGCTATGTTGTAGTGTAGGCGGGAGTTTTCAGAGGCCATGATCAAATTGGGCAATGTGGGTGTCCTAACTGATCAAGGAGAGATCAGAAGGAATTGTAGAAAATTAAATAAAAGAAGTCATTGAAATTGTTAGAAAAAGAGAGAGACTAAGATAAAGAAGATTAAAGGGAGAAGAGAGAGCCTTTGTATACAAATACAAAGGTAGAGAGGCTTATTTATAAGCAAAGTAACTCCACAAGAGAAGAACCCTTGGATGACCACCATTCAAAAACAGTTTTCTCATTAAAAACATTGCTAAGGAAAAAAACCAATGAGAAAAAACCAAAGCGAATGGAAAAAGAGTGCAACATTCTTCAAGATCATTGAATTGGTGTTGGGCGTGCATAATGCTACCTCGTTAAAACCTTAACTAGGAAAACCCAGTGGGATAAAACCTAGAAAAGGAAAAAGAGTACAGCGCACGGATGTCTTGGGTAGCATACTTCAGGATGCCCCCTAATTAATCAACCCCCCCCCCCCCCCCCCCCCCCCCCGATTATTGCAATCATTCACATAGTTTGATTATGAACTCTACGCATGCCAATCTCATATACAAATTTCTGGAATATTGAATTTGGCAAAGATTTGGTAAATAGGTCAGCCAAGTTGTTACTCGAATAAACTTGCTTGATTTCAATTTCATTGTTCTTCTGAACTTCATGAGTGAAGAAGAACTTTGGTTCTATATAATTGGTTTTGTCTCCTTTAATGAGACCTTTTTGAATTTGTTTTATGCATGCTTCATTATCTTCAGAGATAATATTTGGGATACCTATAATAGATGGTAATTGATAAGAATTTCGAACATGTTGAATCAAAGATCTTAGCCACACATTCCTTACTGGCTTCATAAAGAGCCAAAATCTAAGCATGGTTGGAGGAAGTAGCTATCAAAGTCTGTTTAGTGGAACGCCAAGAAATGGAGGCATTACTAGTAAGAAACATGTAATCTGTCTATAATCGACCCTTATGAAGATCATAAAGATAACCCGAATATGCATATCCTACAAAACTGGAATCTCTAAGATCGTAAGAGTAAAATATTCCTAAATCAGTTGTTCCATGCAAATATCGTAGGATGTGTTTAATACCAATCCGGTGTGTTTGAGTTGGTGCGGAGTTATACCTGATAAGTAGATTCACAGAAAATGCAATATCTAGTCTAGTGCATTGTGCCAAGTACATCAAGGCTCCAATAACACTTTAAGTATGGTACTTTGGGATTCAATACTGTTAGACCCCGACCTAGACCAACTCGATTAGTACTAATTAAGTGAGTGTTTAGTCTTAAGTGAGTCTTAGTACTAGTTGGGTTAAAATGTGATTAGACTTAGTCTGGATTATAGCTTTGGGGATTTTGAGGACGTTTAGTATGGGTCAGACACGCTCAGGGACGCCCTGAGTACACGTGTGAGAATGGGTTTCGTTCTAGATATCTTGTTTGATCATGATTTTTATTTCTCTTAAATGGTTTTATTAATTGTGACAACTTTCATTTTTAACCTGCATGCATTTGAGGCACAGAAAACCAAGTTTTGGCTCAATAAGGGTAAATCTAACTATTCATGCTAAATCTGGGCACAATTTTCGAAGTCGTAAAACTATGTCAAAATTATACTTTTCCGAAACTAGATTTTTCGATGATTGTTTTGTTCTTCTTCGTCGTTTCCATCCGGGGTCCACAAGACCATGTTTTAATCGTTTCAAAGTTCAGCTGTAAAGGGACCCACTTCTCAACCCATATAAATATTCTCCTATTCCCTCTCCTCCATTCTTTCTTCCCCATTTTCCTGTAACGGTTTTGCCCTAGAGTGGAGAAGAGAAGAAAGTTCTTCCTTGGTCTTTCTCCCTTGGAAATCATCTAACAAGAAGGCTCCATTCTCCGATTCGACTCCGCCATTCTCTTCCTCTCTTCTCAAGCTTCGATTGGGACGTTTTTGGAGCCAAACCATTGCACTATTCATCATCTTCAACCTCCCTTCATCTTATTTAGCTAGCTCAAGGTTGGTGTTTTCCTTTATTCTTTCCATTTGATGATCTTTAGCTCACCTAGAGCTTGCTTATCATGATTTTAAACCCATTTTCGAAATGGGGGTTTGTAGTGGCCAAAATGGTGATTTTTGTGTGCTTTCTTTTGGGGGTTTTGTATAGATTTCGTGGAGCACCCCATTCTAGTTGGATTTTGTAGAGTCTTGCTTGGCTTTGGTTAGAGGCAAGTAAACTTTATAGGATTTTCATATACATTGTTTTGTGGTTTCATTACTTCCATTAAGACATATTTTTATGCTTAAACTTATGAATGTATTTTATGTTTATGTTCTCTTAAATCATGGGTTGAGTTCCTCTACTTGTGTTGTGGTTAATGACTTTTCTAAGTTCTTAGAATCAAGTTGATTTTGTAAGTTTTATGAAATTGTATTTGGAAATGCCTTGATGTTTCTCTTTGGAATGAATGGATTATTTGTGGATGGAATGCCTTGAAAATGTATGAAATCATCCCTTGGAAAGCATGTAGGCTTGGGGAGTGCAGGTGGTGAAAGTGTGGAAGTGAAGGAGGGAAGGAAGTATGAAAAATTCTGAACTGAAATGCACTACCCGAGTCCTGTCGGTCAGGTGTCGGTCATGTTTCGGTCGACCGACACCAACCGAGAACCTGTCGGTTCAAATTCCAGAGAGCAACATTTTGTCAGGTCATCCGTCGGACCGAGGACCCGTCGGTTCAAATTCTAGAGAGCAGCATTTCTGGGCTGGATCCTGTCGGTCATTCATCGGTCGAGCGACAGATTAACGTCAGTTGACCAACAGGTGACCGAGGGTTGACCGACAGTTACTAAAAGAACTGTTTTTGAAGAAATTTTGCGAGAATGAAAACTAGACTATGCCTCAGACCTTCATTTGACATTGTGCACTTGAAATTCCTAAATGTACCTTACCTTCGGGGACACCAAGTTATATAGAGTTTCGACGTTTGGGTTTTCAAGTCCACAAGGGTCAAAGATTTGGTCTTAGCCTATGCTTGATAGATTTATGTTTGGACTCTTGTTTTGATGCTTTATGCATCCTCATGTTCTTGTTTGATTTTTCAAGTATAAGCTTGTATTTAAGACGTGTTTCAAGAATAAAAAAGGGAATCATTTCTTAAGTTTGCTAAGCATTAATATTATGCTATTTTGCTAGTCTCGTCGTGTTGTGTTTTATAAATGATCTCCCTCTTGTTTTGTCGAGTTCTCGAACGTGTATTGCCATGTTTTGTGCATTCATGATATAAGTGAATACCACTGAGCTTGGACTGCCTTTCTAGCTTGATCCACTACCTGGGGGTCCTTAAACATGTGGACTGTCTGCAGACTAGTCGTGTATTATATTACACATCATGCGTGTTCGTGATCCGGTTTCGCGGCCGGATACCCCGTCTATCTTGTGTGGCGTGGGCTCGTGTTTTCGTGTCGTGCTTGTCGTGCGTGCTTGCTCTTGTTATCATGTATGACGGAGAAAGGATGAGCTCAATGTGGATTTATCTTTTCATGCTATTATAAGTATTCATGCTAGTTTCGTAAACTCCAAACATGTATTTAAATCTTGACTTGATTTAGCACTATTTCTTATATTCATGCCTAAATTGTTTATTTTCCAAACCGTCGTGTTTGATGCTTGTTATTTTGGTGTCCAGGTGCAGGAGTTTTCACGTGTGACGAGGAGTGCCCGGAGGAGGCTGTTGAGCCACCCCCAGCACACGAGTGGCAGCCCAACGACGTCATCTAGACGCCGGTCGGGATCTTGATTCTTGTTTCGCCTAGTTGGGTTATCTTTGTGGGATTGTATTGTTGTATTGGCCTTTGTTGGCCTCTCAGAGTTTTGTAATTGGAAGTAAAATACTTTGTCTAAATGTTGAAACTTAATCATGATAGGAATGCTATATTGACATTCTCTTTTGATACCAAGTCTCGTTATTATAATTTCTCTTACATCTAGTTGTTTTCAAGAATTGTATGATTTGTTTTGCTACACGCTTCCGCATACCCATTCGTGTGAGCTAGACCCATGTCTTGGGATCCTCGCAGTGAAACCTGTGGGAAAGAATATAGCGGCGGTGTGTTTATGTGTTGGTTGATCATACCGTTGCGCAGTCGCGGGCCCGGATGTCGGTCCGGGGTCGTGACTGGACTGGTATCAGAGCGGGACTTGTTTCAAGCACTTAAAAGAAATTAGAAAATCTTAGGAACATGGCGAGGATTCGTGAGTTCGTTAGAACGTTTGTTTAGACCAAGTTGACCAACCCAATTGTGCTTATATATGTGCTAACCAATTGTCTTGCAGCATCATGCCTCCAAGAAAAGCTCCAAGCCATCATGCTTCGGGTAGTAATAACAATGAGACTGATCCGTCTGAAAATCCTACCGCTACTCAATTCCAAGCACTAATGCAAGCCATGATAGATCAACAAAAACAAGCCAATGAAACTCAAGCGAAATTCTAAGAGCAAATGGCAAAGAAAGATGAGGAGATGGCTCAAGTTCAGAGGCAACTTCTAGAAGTCCTCCAAAACAGACCTCAATATCAAGTTGCTCAGAATGTGGTGTATCCCAATAGGGTTGATGACCCAAATGCTCTCTTTGAGAGATTCAAAAAGAGGGGACCTAAGGAGTTCTCGGGTCAAGAGGACCCTTTGATTGCAGATGATTGGCTTACGAACACTGCCAAGATATTCAACGTTTTTGTTTGCACGGGCAGGGAGAGGGTTAACCTCACAGCTTTTTTGTTCTATGGGCTTGCAGACGATTGGTGGCAGACAGTCAAAGAGCCATACCAGGTCATGGCAGATGAGGTAGCTTGGACGACCTTCAAGACACACTTCACAGACAAGTATGTCCCTTCCCATGTTAAGAGACAGAAGGCAATCGAATTTCAACAGTTGAAGCAAGGAAGTATGTCAGTTCTAGAGTATGTTACGAAATTTGAGAGGCTTGCTCGCTATGCTACCGAGCTGATAGATACGGAGCATAAGAAGATCGTCAAGTTTTTGGAAGGGCTGAATCCCATTCTTAAGAGGGATGTCTCGGGAGTGATTCCACCAATTACCTTTGATGAAGCAGTTAGTCGGGCATATAAGTTTGAAGAGTTCAACAATGAGATAATTCAGGATAGGAAGCAGCACTACCAGCAACAGAACCAAAGGCAGCAAAGTGGCAAGAAGCCATGGCAGGAACAGAACCAAGTCAGACAGAGTGGTTGCAATCACTGTGGCAAGAATCACCCTACCCACGAATGCCGCAAGGCAACGGGTGCTTGCTTCAAGTGTGGAGGAATGGACCATGCAATCAAGGATTGCCCACACCTTTAGAGTCAAGCCAACAGATATCAGCAGCCATGGCAGATGGCACCACATAATCAAGCAGTACCAGTTTAGAATCAAATAAGACCACCACAGCAACAACAGCAGCAAGGTAGGCAATTACAGAATCAGAATACTCGTCCACCTCAAAATAGGAACAATCAGGGCAGGCAGATTCAGCAGCAGAATAGGCCCAACCAGCAGGGACGTGCGTACAATATCAACCGTGCTGACGCTGAAGCAGCAGGTGACGTCATAGAAGGTAAACTTCTTATTTGTCGAGTAGAAGCACATATCTTATTTTATCCAGGATCCACACACTCTTTTCTATCCCCTTTGTTTGCAAAGAAGATTGATACACATCATACAGAATTGGATTTCATGTTGACTGTTACTACCCCAGTATGTAGACATGTTGTTTGTACCACCTATTACTCTAGTTGTCCGATTTTATTAGGAGATATTAGTTTACCGGCCAACCTCATCATTTTAGACATGCATGATTTTGATATTATTTTAGGCATGGATTGGTTAGAGACCTATCATGCTACCATGGACTGTTTTGGTAAGACCATCATATTCAGATTGCAAGGGCCATAGACAGAGTTGATGTTTCAGGGCAATAGGAAGAAGTCTTCCAGCGGTTTTATATCAGCTTTGAAAGCTAATAGGTTGGTGGGCAGTGGTTGTGAGGCATTTATAGCGTTTATCACGAAGGATAAACAGTCCCAAGGGGTGGAGGATATCCCCGTAGTGTGTAAATTTCCGGATGTTTTTCCAGAAGAAATCCCGGGTTTACCACCAGTTAGAGAAGTTGAGTTTACTATTGAACTCCTTCCAGGGACTGCACCGATCTCAATTGCACCTTATAGGATGGCTCCTACAGAGTTAGGTGAATTGAAACTTCAGTTGCAAGAATTGTTGAGCAAAGGCTTTATTAGGCCAAGTGTTTCACCTTGGGGAGCACCAGTTCTTTTTGTGAAGAAGAAGGATGGAAGTCTTAGAATGTGCATCGACTATAGAAGGTTGAATCATGTGACCGTCAAGAACACATACCCCTTGCCAAGGATAGATGAATTGTTTGACTAATTACAAGGAGCAGCGCACTTTTCCAAGATAGACTTGAGGTCAGGGTATCATCAATTGCTGGTTAGAGAGTCTGATGTGGCGAAGACAGCTTTTCGAACGAGATATGGGCATTATGAGTTCTTAGTGATGCCTTTTGGTTTGACAAATGCACCCGCAGTCTTCATGGCTCTCATGAACAAGGTCTTTTGCAGAGTTTTTAGATCACTCTACAGTGGTGTTCATTGATGATGTTCTCGTGTATTCTAAGAGTAAAGAGGAGCATGAAGAGCACTTGAGGACGTCGTTACAGCTTTTGAGAGACCATCAGCTCTATGCTAAGTTCAACAAATGTGAATTCTGGCTAGAGCAAGTTGCCTTTTTGGTTCACATCATTTCGAGAGAAGGATTAGCAGTTGATCCAGCCAAGATAGAAGCAGTTATTGAGTGGAAGAGGCCTAGCAGTGTGACGGAAATCAGAAGCTTTTTGGGGTTAGCAGGATACTATTGGAGATTTGTCCAAGGTTTTTCGTCCATTGCAGCTACTTTGACGAAGTTGACCCGGAAAAATATACCTTTTGTTTGGACCAATCAGTGTGAAGGCAGTTTTCAGGCATTGAAGAAAAGGCTAACCACAGCCCCAATCCTCACATTACCATCGGACAGCGGTGGATTTGTTGTTTTTACGGATACATCCAACGTGGGATTAGGCTGTGTATTGATGCAAGATGGCAAAGTGATTGCCTATGGCTCGAGACAATTGAAGAATCATGAGGTTAATTATGCAACTCACGACTTGGAGTTGGCGGCAGTAGTTTTTGCCTTGAAGATGTGGAGGCACTACCTCTATGGAGAGAAGTTCGAAGTCCATTCAGACCACCGAAGTTTACAATATTTGTTTTCGCAGAAGGAATTGAATATGAGGCAAAGACGGTGGATGAAATATATAAAAGATTATGACTTCCCCATCAAGTATCATCCGTGCAAAGTGAACGTTGTAGCAGATGCGTTGAGCAGAAAATCAGCAGTTATGGCTAGTTTGAGAGGAGTTAATGTTTTCCAACAGTTTGAAGAACTTGGAGTGGAAGTACAACACTTGAGGAGAGATGTTTTATTAGCAAACATGACAGTGTCTGAACCTACCTTCATCCAGAGAATCAAAGATAGTCAGTTGCAAGACCCGGAATTGGCCAAGATTGTAGATCAGATTGCAGAACGTCCAGATTTCAGGATTTTTGATGGAGTGTTGTATTTTCGTGACCGGTTGTGTGTATCAAATGTTGATGATTTGAAGAATGAAATTATGATTGAAGCCCACCATACCAGATACTCTATACATCCGGGTAGCACGAAGATGTACCATAACTTGAAGAACAGATTTTGGTGGAATAATTTGAAGCGAAGATAGCAGCTTTTGTGTCTCATTGCTTGACTTGTCAGATGATTAAGGCAGAACATCAAAAGCCTCCTGGTTTGTTACAGCCTTTGGAGATTCCGGAGTGGAAATGGGAGCACATCACTATGGATTTTGTCTCCGGTTTGCCTAATACCAAAAGAGGAAACAATGCGATTTGGGTTATTGTAGACCGTCTTACGAAGTCTGCACACTTCCTTCCGATGAAGACTGGGAATATGATGCACATGGCACCACTTGCAAGACTATTCATCGATGAGATCGTTAGTAAGCATGGACAACCCGTCTCCATCACTTCCGACAGAGATAGCAGATTTGTTTCGAGATTTTGGAAGTCTCTTCTTGAATCCATGGGTACCAAACCTCAGTTCAGCACAGCGTATCATCCTCAGACAGATGGTCAGTCAGAGCGGACGATACAAACTCTTGAAGATATGCTACGTGCTTGTGTATTGAATTTCATGGTTCAGTGGGATGAGAACCTACCTCTTTGTGAGTTTCCGTACAACAATAGCTACCATTCTAGCATTGGAATGACACCTTTCGAGGCACTCTATGGTAGGAGATGCAGAACTCCAGTCTGTTGGGAAGAAGTCAGTGTGCGTAGTTTTCATGGACCGACGATAGTTGGAGAGATAAGCGACAAGGTCAAGCAGATTCATGACAGATTGAAGATTGCTCGAAGCAGACAGAAGAGTTATGCTGACACTCGCCGGAGAGAATTACAGTTTGAAGTGGGTGACAAAGTATTCTTGAAAGTCTCACCGGTCAGAGGCACTCTAAGATTTGGAAAGAAAGGAAAGTTGTCCAGCAGATACATTGGCCCATATGAGATTTTGAGCAAGATTGGAAATGTTGCATACAGACTTGCGTTACCGCCGGAACTCTCCGGGGTACATAATGATTTTCATGTCTCCATGCTCAAGAAGTATGTTCACAGTCCTTCTCACATTATTCCCCACGAGCCTTTAGAGATTTGACAAGACGCGTCGTATGTGGAGAAACCGGTTAGAATCATCGACACCAAAGAGCATGAATTGAGAAATCGGACTATCCATTAGGTCAAAGTACTTTGGGAGAATCACGAGCCAGAAGAAGCCATATGGGAATTGAGAGGTCAAGTCCAGAAGAAGTATCCACACCTATTACCAGAGGTAAAATTATTTATATTTGGTGGACCAAATATCCTAAGGGGTGGAGGATGTTAGACCCCGACCCAGACCAACTCGATTAGTACTAATTAAGTGAGTGTTTAGTCTTAAGTGAGTCTTAGTACTAGTTGGGTTAGAATGTGATTAGACTTAGTCTGGATTATAGCTTTGGGGATTTTGAGGACGTTTAGTATGAGTCAGACACGCTCAGGGACGCCCTGAGTACACGTGTGAGAATGGGTTTCGTTTTAGATATCTTGTTTGATCATGATTTTTATTTCTCTTGAATGGTTTTATTAATTGTGACAACTTTCGTTTTTAACCTGCATGCATTTGAGGCCCAGAAGACCAAGTTTTGGCTCAATAAGGGTAAATCTGACTATTCATGCTAAATCTGGGCACAATTTTCGAAGTTGTGAAACTATGTCAAAATTATACTTTTCCGAAACTAGATCTTTCGACGATTGTTTTGTTCTTCTTCGTCGTTTCCATCCGAGGTCCACAAGACCATGTTTTAATCGTTTCAAAGTTCAGCTGTAAAGGGACTCACTTCTCAACCCATATAAATATTCTCCTATTCTCTCTCCTCCATTCTTTCTTCCCCATTTTCCTGCAACGGTTTTTCCCTAGAGTGGAGAAGAGAAGAAAGTTCTTCCTTGGTCTTTCTCCCTTGGAAATCATCTAGCAAGAAGGCTCCATTCTCCGATTCGACTCCGCCATTCTCTTCCTCTCTTCTCAAGCTTCGATTGGGACGTTTTTGGAGCCAAACCATTGCACTATTCATCATCTTCAACCTCCCTTCATCTTGTTTAGCTAGCTTAAGGTTGGTGTTTTCCTTCATTCTTTCCATTTGATGTTCTTTAGCTCACCTAGAGCTTGTTTATCATGATTTCAGACCCATTTTTGAAATGGGGGTTTGTAGTGGCCAAAATGGTGATTTTTGTGTGCTTTCTTTTGGGGGTTTTGTATAGATTTCATGGAGCACCCCATTCTAGTTGGATTTTGTGGAGTTTTGCTTGACTTTGGTTAAAGACAAGTAAACTTTATAGGATTTTCATATACATTGTATTGTGGTTTCATTACTTCCATTAAGACATGATTTTTATGCTTAAACCTATGAATGTATGTTATGTTTATGTTCTCTTAAATCATGGGTTGAGTTCCTCAACTTGTGTTGTGGTTAATGACTTTTCCAAGTTCTTAGAATCAAGTTGGTTTTGTAAGTTTTATGAAATTGTATTTGGAAATGCCTTGATGTTTCTCTTTGGAATGAATGGATCATTTGTGGATGGAATGCCTTGAAAATGTATGAAATCATCCCTTGGAAAGCATGTAGGCTTGGGGAGTGCAGGTGGTGAAAGTGTGGAAGTGAAGGAGGGAAGGAAGTATGAAAAATTCTGAACTGAAATGCACTACCCGAGTCCTGTCGGTCAGGTGTCGGTCATGTTTCAGTCGACCGACACCAACCGAGAACCTGTCGGTTCAAATTCCAGAGAGCAACATTTTGTCAGGTCATCCGTCGGTCGGTGTCGGTCATGTTTCGGTCGACCGACACCAACCGAGAACCTGTCGGTTCAAATTCCAGAGAGCAACATTTTGTCAGGTCATCCGTCGGTCGACCGACGGGTCGACCGACAACCAACTGAGGACCTGTCGGTTCAAATTCCAGAGAGCAGCATTTCTGGGCTGGATCCTGTCAGTCATTCATCGGTTGAGCGACAGATTAACGTCGGTTGACCGACATGTGACCGAGGGTTGACCAACAGTTACTAAAAGAACTGTTTTTGAAGAAATTTTGCGGGAATGAAAACTAGACTATGCCTCAGACCTTCATTTGACATTGTGCACTTGAAATTCCTAAATGTACCTTACCTTCGGGGACACCAAGTTATATAGAGTTTCGACGTTTGGGTTTTCAAGTCCACAAGGGTCAAAGATTTGGTCTTAGCCTATGCTTGATAGATTTATGTTTGGACTCTTGTTTTGATGCTTTATGCATCCTCATGTTCTTGTTTGATTTTTCAAGTATAAGCTTGTATTTAAGACGTGTTTCAAGAATAAAAAAGGGAATCATTTCTTAAGTTTGCTAAGCATTAATATTATGCTATTTTGCTAGTCTCGTCGTGTTGTGTTTTATAAATGATCTCCCTCTTGTTTTGTCGAGTTCTCGAACGTGTATTGCCGTGTTTTGTGCATTCATGATATAAGTGAATACCACTGAGCTTGGACTGCCCTTCTAGCTTGATCCACTACCTGGGGGTCCTTAAACATGTGGACTGTCTGCAGACTAGTCGTGTATTATATTACACATCATGCGTGTTCGTGATCCGGTTTCGCGGCCGGATACCCTGTCTATCTTGTGTGGCGTGGGCTCGTGTTTTCGTGTCGTGCTTGTCGTGCGTGCTTGCTCTTGTCATCATGTATGACGGAGAAAGGATGAGCTCAATGTGGATTTATCTTTTCATGCTTTTATAAGTATTCATGCTAGTTTCGTAAACTCCAAACATGTATTTAAATCTTGACCTGATTTAGCACTATTTCTTATATTCATGCCTAAATTGTTTATTTGCCAAATCGTCGTGTTTGATGCTTGTTATTTTGGTGTCCAGGTGCAGGAGTTTTCACGTGTGACGAGGAGTGCTCGGAGGAGGCTGTTGAGCCACCCCCAGCACACGAGTGGCAGCCCAACGACGTCATCTAGACGCCGGTCGGGATCTTGATTCTTGTTTCGCCTAGTTGGGTTATCTTTGTGGGATTGTATTGTTGTATTGGCCTTTGTTGGCCTCTCAGGGTTTTGTAATTGGAAGTAAAATACTTTGTCTAAATGTTGAAACTTAATCATGATAGGAATGCTATATTGACATTCTCTTTTGATACCAAGTCTCGTTATTATAATTTCTCTTACATCTAGTTGTTTTCAAGAATTGTATGATTTGTTTTGCTACGCGCTTCTGCATACCCATTCGTGTGAGCTAGACCCATGTCTTGGGATCCTCGCAGCGGAAACCTGTGGGAAAGAATATAGCGGCGGTGTGTTTATGTGTTGGTTGATCATACCGCCGCGCAGTCGCGGGCCCGGATGTCTGTCCGGGGTCGCAACAAATACCTTTTCATTTTCCTCGATGGGACGGTATGGATCTTTCTTTATATCAAGAGATCAGACAACCATGAGGGTACTTAATTGATGTGCCTTGTCCATACCAAATCGTTTTAAAACTTTCTCGATATAATTAGATTGATGGACCAACATCGCATTGGAATTTCTCTCCATTTGCAATTTGAGATAGAATCTTGTTTTTCCAAAGTCTTTCATTTCAGATTCTTTCTTTAAATAATCAGCAATTTCCTTTGAGCTCTTCTGGAGTCCCTATCAAATTTATATCATATACATAAACCGCTAATATTGCAAATCCCTTTAAGAATTTCTTTATAAATAGACACGGGCAAATGGGATCGTTTTTATACCTCCTTTTAGACAAGTATTCACTAAGACAATTATACCACATTCTTCCGGATTACTTCAGGCCGTACAATGATTACCTTAATTGGATTGAGTCCGTACTCCTTGGCTTTGCTTCAGGTAAGGGAAATCCTTTCGGGATTTTCATGTGAATTTTTGTGTCTAAGTCCCCATACAAGTAAGCAGTTATAACATCCATGAGTCTCATTTCTAGATTTTGAGAAACTATTAAACTTATCAAATATCTGAATGTCGTTATATCTATAATAGGGGATTATGTTTCCTTAAAATAAATTTCAGGTTTCTGTAGGAAACCTTGTGACACTAATCGTGCCTTATATCTGGTAATTTCATTCAGCTCATTATTTTTTCTTACAAACACCCACTTGTAACCTACAGGGTTAACATCTTTTAGGGTTTGTACTATAGGTCCGAACACACCATGTTTGTCAGTTTTGATGGCACTTTCCCATTGTGGCCAATCCTTTCTTGTCGACATTCATTTATAGAACGTGGTTCTGTGTCCCAATCATCATCATCATTTTCCTTTGATATTTGTGTAGCTACCGCATATGCAAATGCGTCATCGATGATAATCTCATTTTTATTCCATCTCTCTCTTGAATAATTGTCTCTTCATTTTCCGATACCATTGCCTCTCCAGGGGCTTCCAAAGTCTCATCGGGGACTTTTATTATTCTAGAGAGAATGGACTTTGCCATAACCTCTTCACGAGTATTATGTGCATCTTCGGGAGGAACCTCTTCAGGAACGTTACATGCCTTTTCGAGAGGATATGATGATGATTGCTCATTTCTCCTTTTCCGCGGAGTGTTGACACAAAAAAAGTCACTATGTCTCCTCAACATCAAAAAGCCTCGTGAAGCTGCATCCTGCTACAAAACAGGCAAGACTACTTCAAGCATCAGATTTTGTCAGAATTAGACAGAAACTGAGAGGTCCTTTAAGACAGCTAAAAGAGGGGTACACCTGAGGTTTCGGGCCATTCCGACATCGTTTGGCCCAACTTCACTGCTCTGACAGCTAAACAAGCGCTCCCGGCGGCGACATCATCAAAGACACCAAAACTTTGATCAGAGCCTACGGATGACTCCAGCATACCTCCAAAGGGCTCCATGCCAAATTTCAAGTCAAATCAACAGCGTTTGATCCTCCATCAATGCTCGAGCAGCAAAATCAAGCCTCCCGGCGGTGGGAACCACCGAAGCCATCACTCATCAAACAAAGTACATGAGTGGCTTCAACATGCCTCCAAAGGGCTGTACGTCAAATTTCAGGTCATTCCAACAACGTTTGACCAGGTTTTGATGCTTCGAGAGAAAATCAAGCTTACCGGCGGCGGAGCAACCCGGGACCATGACATTGAAAACGGAGCCCATGGAACGTCTCAAAATGACTCCAATAGGCTCCCTGTCAAATTTCAGGTCAATCGGACATCGTTTGACCACATATCAAAGCTCAGCATTTTCCCTGCAGCAAAATCAAGTGAAGCATCGATGGGACCCCAAACGGCTTCAAAACTCAAATAAAAGCCCATGGTTGGTCCTATCCACTGTTCAAGAAGCTTCACCTCAATTTTCAGGTCATTCCGACATCGTTTGACCTAGTTTCAACTCTTGACGGAAAATCGGCTACAAAGTCTTCGGCTCTCCCGAAAAATGGGAAACTTTGTGCCCCGATTTCGCGCGGGTTCTCGTCAAGTTTTCTCCAAGAAAATAGTGTCGATAATTGAGGAAAAATATCAAGAAAAATACAGAAGAAAAAAGGAACGAAAAAGACGTAAAATCGGCCGAAAACGAAGCTCGGCGACCAAAGGGCAAAAAACCCTAAGGTCGCCGGCGACCCTGCAAATCCGGGTCGCCGGATTTTGCACCAAATTGATCGTTTTTCGATCCTTTTCGCGTTTCGAGTGTTCCTGCCTCTGTGATTTTCTAAAAATCCAATGTTTGATGCTTGAAAACGACTGATCTTTGTCGACATCTCGAATCCGCCGTCAAAAGCATGAAATCATCACCGATCGCCTCAAGATCGCCAACCGGCTGACCAAGAAAGTGCACTTTCTGTCCGACCGATCGTGAAATCGACAAGATAGATGTCACTGGCCCACCAACATCAATCAATGTCTGAGATTGCACTGCAATCCGACATCAAACAATGCATGGATCCACCTGTGATGATCACAAGAAGAATCTCAAAAGGCGTAGCGCGGCCCGCGACTCTTCACATCCTGGGCGACCACTTAATGACGTTAATTGACCCGTTTATGACAACTTAATGCGGTCATTAACTCATTATTTTGGACGGCCCAATCAGATTCAAGCATTTGGGAGTTACAAATCCAAGTAATCATGGCAATAAACCCATGAAACTCCCATCATCATGAAGCTTAAAGGGAATTAAATGCCCACTACCTTCATCGGCCAATCACAAGCCATGGAAAAGTAGTTACAAAATCAACTTGTAACTCCTCATCAATTCTTTCATCATGGCCATCAATGTCAATAAACACCTCATGGCTACCAAAAGCCTATAAAAGGAGGTCCATTCCAAGAATAAAGCATGATGAAAATAGATCCCAAGTGCAAGCTCTGAAAATCCAGAAAATTCAAGAGAGAGACGAAGTCCTGCTACTTTGCTCCCGGAAGCACCACAAGGTGATCAACATCCCTTGGGGGGCCACCCCCCTCATCCTTCTCCAACATGGCCTAAACGAGGCTTTTCAGCCCGTTTACTTGGTTTTTCATTGGATATAGGACCTCCTCTTGGTCCTTGTCCTTTAAAAAACTGAGGTTAGGAGCCAAGCCAAAGAATCAAAGCATCACATGTTCTCATTTGAAGGACGATGGCGAAGCCCATACATGACTTGCGACCGTCGATCTCAACGTCTCCCCACAATCTCCTGAGAAGTTAGATCCATTTTCTTACTTTTCTATTTTAGTTTGTATTTCCTAAAGAGACAAAGAAATCACAATTCTGGTCTTTCACATTTGATGAGTTTTGTAAAATCGCCTTTCACGGCAAAATCGCCTTTTACGGCAAACAAACAAAAACGCCTCCTACGGCATTCTAAAAAAACAAACTTGTCTCTTTTCTTAATATTAATGCAATTTGAAAAGTTAGAAAAAAGGATTGATTTCATTTCCACTTGTGAAGGTGAATCTCCGGATTATCACCATCCCAAATTCCAAGTAGAAAGTAAATCTGGCATACCCGTACAAAATTGTTGATGCCCGAGATTTTCCCTCCTCCGCCGAGACCCAGGTCAGCCCCCGGGGTGCGGAAGGAGAGGACGGAAGATTTCTTTCGGGTCCATCAAGTTGGCATACCCAGTGGGACACGTTGACTTGAGAACGTGATGCTTTGATCACTTGCTCCTTTCTAGTTGGTGGCTTATGTTGCATTTTGCATCTAAAAAAAAATATGAGATGGGATTTCAATTGTTCTTTCTCACTTCAAAAAAAAAAAAAAAAAAAAAAACAAATCTGATTTCTTTTCTTAGATTCAACTTTGAGAAATTTTGATCATCTCCTCTTCGAACTTGATAGCTCACAGAAATGTTCGTAGCTATCGTTCATATCGGGGATTGGGCCATCTTTTCTCTTTGATGAGTCCAATTGGGATTTCAAAATAAATAAAAAAAAAATTAGTTTTCTATCTTTTGCATTCAAATTTTAGATACCTTGCTTCCTTCCCTTTCGGATTTAGCGCTCGCAGAAATGTTGAGCCTTTGTTCGGATTTGAACACCATTCGCTCTCTTTGATGAGTTCATTAAAAAACCTTTCAAAAAAAAAAAAAAAGAGCTAAAAAAAAACAAAGAAAAAAAAAAACACTAAGGTTCCACCAGTTGCGTTCTTTGACCAAATTAGATTTAAGAAAAGCCTTGTCCAGAGTGTGGAGACAGCTAGACTGTTCGAGGCAAGGGTCCTCCAAACGGGTTCATTAAGTAATCCTACCCTTACCTGGGGGCTGATCTATCCACTAAGGTTTCATAAGATCGAATTGGAAATCTATGTGCACCTTTCAAAAAAAAAAATCCTCTAAAAAAAAATCTTTAAAAAAAAAAAACTTCTGTCACTTTGAATTCAGAGTTGAGAAATCTTGGTTCTTTCCCTTTCGCATTTAGCGCTCGCAGAAATGTTGAGCCTTGTTCGGAATGGAACACCATTTGCTCTTTTCGATGAATTCAATCTTGACCTTTCAAAAAAAAAAAACCTTCCGTCACTTTTGAGTTCAGAGTTGAGAAATCTTGGTTCTTTCCCTTTCGGATTTAGCGCTCGCAGAAATGTTGAGCCTTGTTCGGAACGGAACACCATTTGCTCTCTTTGATGAATTCAATCTCGACCTTTCAAAAAAAAAACTTCCGTCACGTCTGGATTCACATTTGAGAAATTCTGGTTCCTTCCTTTCTGAATTTAGCGCTCATAGAAATGTTGAGCCTTTGTTCAGATTGGAACACCAATTTCTCTCCTTTATGAATCCAAATTTTACCTTTCAAAAAAAAAAAAAATCCCATCTCGTGTCCTTTCCAAGGATGCGATTTGCAACATTTGTGCCTAGCAGTGCTAGTACGCCCTTTCGGGTCTACTGTATTCGTGACCGACACATTTGCATCTCCAACGTTATATCATTTTACCTCGAGTGAGCTTTGCTTCTCGGTAATTTGAATTAAGGTCTACAATTGCTTCTAGCAGTCACTGGAACGCTCACTCTGAGCCTACCATACTTGCATTTTAGAATAATTGTATCCTCTATGACTTTTTGCCTTCTTCATCATCCTTGAGCTGGGCCATGTCTCCTCAAGTGATTTGAAAAGACAAAACATAGTTGTTCTCCATTTATGATCACCATATTCTTGTGATTACTAATGGATTTGGTCTTGTTTCAAAAGTTTTCCAAAACTAACAATGGCAGCTTCATTGACCATCATTTTCAATGAGGACAAGTACCTGCTTATGCTTCAAGATAAGCAAAACAAGCATAAGCACCCTACCAGTTGCCGAAGCGTCATCTCCCTCGACAACTCTCCAAACACCGGGTCAACTTCAACTCTCCGGACCATCGTCTTCGGGTCGCTGGGACCATTCCCACTCCCCGCAGAAGACACTGTACCTGCCAAGAAGCAGAAAATCGCCCCGCAACGTGTCACTAACATGGCACCAAGGGCGAACAACAAAAAGCCTGAAGCCCGTGGCGCTCCCACGAAGCCTCAACCCACAAGAAACCAGGTTTACCCCAAAACTTGGTCCCTGAGATCTTCACCAAAGCAACGGAGGTCCCGAACATCTGCAAAGCCAGCATACCTGGCCCCTCTCAAGGAGAATCGGTTCTACCCTCTCTCTTACATGAAAGAGGAGAAACCTACCCTCCACCCAAAAAAACAAACAAAATCATCATGAGCCGGTTTGCTCCTACAAGCCCAAAATCAAATCCTGCATTGTTAGGCCTATGCAAAAACATTCTAAAGCCTGCACTCCTGCGAGTCGACCCTTCATCTCAATAGGGGCCGAGCTAGCAAAATTCAAATCTTCACTGCGACAGACAAAGGACCGCGTCCAGATTCTGTCCTTGCCAAGCTTCAAAGAAGACAAACTCGGCTGCTGCGCACAAGGGACTACATCCTTCATCGCCAGAGCCCAGCCAGAGCTGACTGAAGCTCAAATTGCTCGTCGTATGCGTCACCGTGCAGCATATCGATAAAAGGGACTTGAGAAACAAAGAACCCAGTTTTCTAATCTCCATGTCTCAAATAAATGGGTCGAAAAAGAAAGACCCGACCAATTCGTTGCTATTCATATGGTTGGCAAAACCAGAAAACGCCAGAAGTCAACAACCAAAATCAGTGTTAGACGTCCGGTGACTCGCAGCGTCTCCCGGACACGAACACATTTAGAAGAATCCTCCACTCCTCCAAGCCAAGGATACCGGAGTAACCACTCCTTAGATTCTTCATCCAGAAGAATGAGCCCCAGCTCAGTCACTAGGACAATTTCTTCGTTCGAATCCCGAGGGATGAACGTCTTGGCTACAAGTTCTGAGCAGCCTCCACCGCATGATGATGTAACCACACGCATCCAGCAGTTGGAGCAAGGACAACAGAGAATTGAGGCTCTGATGGAAAACCTTATTCTCACTCTACAGCGTCCACCACCTAACAACCAAACCCCTCTGAATCATGAAGATGATGAGGGCAATGCAGAAAACAATGAGTCGCGCGCCCTTACCAAAAAGGACGTGGACGATATCCTCGCAAAAGCAAAAGAAGATGATACATTGAAGGAACATGGGATCAAGCCACCCTACCCTCTATGGATGAACTCGGTTCCGTTCCCTGCAAAATTCAAGCAACCTACTCTCCAGACATATACTAGGAAAGGTTCAGCCAGACAGCATGTCATCCATTTCAAGATATTGACGGGAGCCATTGCGGATCAAGATGCCCTCAAGATTCGCCTTTTTGCAAGTACCCTAAAAGGTACAGCCTTTGATTGGTACTCCACTCTGCCGGAGAACTCCATTCAGAACTGGGCTATGCTAGAGACACGCTTCCTGACCCACTTCCAAGGTGAGGATCATCTTGTTACTATGGCTCAACTTTGCAGCCTAAAACAGGGAGAGAATGAGTCAACATACGACTTCATTCACAAATGGAAGGCAATGGTGTACAAATGCTCAGATGTACTGCCACAAGCGTCGCTAGTCGACATCTGCCGTAACAATATGAGAGCAAAAATTCGCTCCATGATCATCGGCAACAAATCAAAGAACCTGGGAGAACTACTCGAATCTTCCATGGAAGCTGAAATAGTGATCAAAGACCTCAACAGTCAGAAATCATCAAAGAAAGAGCCGACTGCTATTACAACCTCAAAACCAAAGAAAAGGAGGTTCTCAATGTGCAGACTAAATCCGCTCCTCAGCAACCAAAGAAACCTGAAAACAAAACTGCAGGTAAAAGACCTGAACTCTTTGATGCCTTCAAAGAACGTGTAGAAAAGAAATATCCGTTCGATGAAGATGTTGAAGAAATCTTTGAGGCTCTCCTAGCAAATGGCAAACTCATTTTGCCAGAGCCCAAAAGACCAGGAGATGTTGGCAAAACCAATGATCCCCGATACTGTCCATACCATCAGATGATCTCACATCCTCTCAATCAATGCTTTGTTGTGAGAGAGAAGATCAATGAGATGTGGAAAAACGAAGTCATAACCTTTGATAAAAACTATGGTCCCGCCTCTGTCAACATGGTGTCGTGTCGGCAAACTTCAAAGTCACCGAAGGAGAAGATCACTACTTTATTCAAGGTGATAAAAATGGCTCAAGCGTCCCAAGAATTGGTTCCCTATCCAACATCAGATGGACAGCCTATATGGGTGCATCCCGATCTCCTAGATGATGAAAATTGGGAGATCGTCAAAACAAAGCCGACCACTCAGCAGCGAAGGCAAGCCAAGAGACAACTCCACAAGCTCAAACAGCAGCAGAAGTCTCAACCAAAACAAGAAGTCTTTGAAAAAGCAGGAACTTCTTCCACTGCTTCACTAGGGACGACGGAAGAATCTCTTCCCAAAACCTCCAAGGCGGTAAGAAAATTCACTCTTGATGATTTCATGCCACCTCTATACAAAAATGGAAATGTGCAGGGGGCATCATACTCTTGCAACTCGGTAGTTGGATTCTCCATGAATGGATACGAGTCCAGTGATACTGCCAGTGATATAGATGAGTGGGAAGAATCCCTTGAAACAGGAGAATACCTCTCCGACGAGGAATGGATTCCCGAGTCTCATCTTATGCCAGTAATCTGGTATAACCCATTACAGCCACAAGGATCTTGGACTGATGATGAAGAAGACCAGGGCCCTGTTCAAGAAAACGTTGTTGATCCAACACCAGCAAATGCTTCAGTGGAACCCAACATGGGCGAACCACGAGGAGCGGATGACGAAGAAGGTTTGGCTCCTATGCCTGATCTTGAGGAATATGCAAGAATCTTGCAACATCTTGCCATAGAGCAGGAGCAGGATCGCATTAATCTTCGTCATGATCCAGAACCGGAAGTCCCTGAAAATCAGCGGGAACTTTCTCCCTTAACTCCTGAAAATGGAGAAAACAGTTGGATCGATGATCCTCTCACATCTGAGGATGAGTCCGATTCCCAACATTCTACACTGGGGGCATCTCCTGTCATGATAACCTGCAATGCAATAGCTCAGGACGACAGTGCCTCTGAAGCTTCCGAAGACACGTACTTCCCAACCGGTAGTGTATCTTCCGGAGCTACATCCTCTCAGGTGACTTCCACTGAGATAACATCCTCTCAGCCCTCGTCTCCTAAAGCTATGACATCAGAGCTCAAGCCTCTCCCAACTGATCATCTTGAAGAAACTTCTGCCAATGAAATCTTCTTCAATGAAAACTCAGTCAAATTGTCCCAGATACCCGATCTCACGGGCGATGTCTGGGCTAATAAAGAAAATTGCTGGCTGCTGTTCAGGACTTGTTCCCGGAAATTGCTCCGTGCAACACAATTACTGAAGACACTAATGCTGTTACAGAGACATCTTCAGCAAAGGATCAACCCCTTGATCTTGAGAGGGATCTTCTAAAAGAAGACCAGTCTCTAGAAGCTCTTGAAGTTGGTAGAGGTACCCGTTCTGGCCGGGATTACCACAAAAATTACGACCAACCTTCTTCTTCTTATGTAAATCCTTCGGGAAATCAAGTTGTAAGCGCACCAAGTGGCAATAATAATGAAAATGCAGGCCCGAAGGAGGTTTTCAAGTATGACTTGATTGAGCACTTCAAACACATACCTACACGTCTGCACATCCTTGACTTATTACGAATGTCTCCACAAACTCGTGATAGTCTCATTTCAGAATTACAAAGGCTGAATGCGGATGTCGACAAACACGCCCCACAAGTCCTACAAATTGAAATGGACTATAGGGTCAAAAAATCAAATACTCCCTCAAAGGGAGAAAAGAAGAAAAACTGAGGGATCAAGCAATGAATGCCTTTCGGTACAAAAAGCAGCAAGTGCAACAATTGCCTTCGACAAGGATGACCTCCTCCTAGGCGAAACAAAGCACAACCGACCCTTGTACTTTACGGGGTATGTCAAAGAAATGCCAGTACACAGAGTTCAGATCGATCCAGGTTCTGCACTCAACCTCATCTCTACTTCGGCACTCGAAGAGCTGGGCATCCCACCTAGCAAACTGAGTCACACGTCCGTATCCATCTTCGGATATGACGGGAGCGCTCAAAGGCCTATCCGCAAAATCAGGTTCAAATTGCAAATCGGTGATCTTATTTCTGAAGTCACCGTATATGCAATAAGGACCCCTTCATGCTACAATATACTCCTTGGACGCCCCTGGATACATGAGAATGGTGTCGTCACTTCAACTCTACATTAGTGCATCAAGTTCCTTGGCAACGATGGCTTGATACATCTAGTATTTGCAGACAAAAAGCCCTTCAAAGGCAAGGATGTCCATTTTACAGATGCTCAAATGTATAAAGATGGAAAAGAAGAACAGGAGGAAAAAACAATTCACTTTGCCGACAGTCTCCAGAAAGATAAAAGCAAGGCTCCTCAGCAATCACCGGAGGTAAACAAACCCTCCACCAAACTCAAAGTAAGCAGTCAAGGTCCCTTCGTCGTCTCCTTCAAATCTCCAAAGCCTTTGGTAATCACTACCAAAGCAAAGAAGACAAAACAAAAGGCTGGGGGCAAGTTCACTGTCTCCTTTGTGTCTATTATGCATGACCCAGACTCAGAGTCAGAGTCAGAAGATGACACAGCATCAAGCCAAGCTGATACTCAGCAAGATCAGCTCACTCTCACTCCATTGGAGATACTTGCAGACATAGAAGACCCTACGTCTGCTTCCTTTGTTATCCCAGCAACTTCGCCAAAAGAAAAAACAATCTTCTTCCATAGATCGGGAGCATCTCCACTGAACTCTCTGCTTGAACCTTTCCAAAACGAAGGTATGCCTCAGCTATCCGTGTATAGTCCAATGGCACAAGCTATCATGAAGAAAATGGGCTACGATGCTCAAAATCCGACTGGTTTGGGAGGTGGCCGTGGAATTCTTACACCATTGGAACCCACCCTGACCAAAAGTCAACCAGAAGATTGGAAAATCCACCTTCACAAAGGCAAGTCTTCATATGGGTTGGGGTATGATCCTACCGCTTCTATGAGGAGACCGTTGACACCATGGCTACAAAGTCGCTTTACCGACCAAGCCTCAACATCTCATGAAGACATCGATATCCCTGGATATCTCTTTGAGGAGTCACTCGTCAAGGACCCAAAAAGCTCCTCCAATTGGTATGATTTCTCTGATAATAAAGAGGAACTGCCCGATGACATAGACGAGCGGTTCTCTGTCCCAGAAGAATCATCGTCTCCAAAAGAAGTAGCCTACTTCAACCTAGTTCCAGCAAATGCTTGGGACCATCTCATTGCAAGCCTTGGGAAGGACACTGATCAAGAAAATCCATGGATAGAAGCAAAGCCTCAGTCTGAAAATGTCCCTTGCACTCCAGAAGGTCTTGTTGAGTTGGAAGCCTCCGAAAATATTGTGGAGGAACCACCTTCAAACCTTCCGACAGAAGATCCTGTTCAAAAGATAGACTTGGGAACACCTGATAACCCACGTCCTGTATTCATAAGTAAGAATATAAAGGATGATGAGTTACCCGAGTATATCTCTTTTCTTTGCGAGTTCGTTGATTGCTTTGCATGGTCTTATGCCGAAATGCCTGGCCTGGATCCCAAAGTAGCAGTCCACAAGCTCAACTTGCAAAAAGAAATCAAGCCTGTCAAACAAGGCCAAAGAAGATTCCGTCCCGACGTGATGGACAAAATTGAACAAGAAGTTCAGAAACTCAAAAACGTTGGCTTCATCCGCGAGGAACAGCATCCTGAATGGTTGGCCAACATCGTCCCCGTGACAAAGAAAAATGGGCAGATAAGGGTCTGTATCGACTACAGAGACGAGACCTGAATAATGCATGTCCGAAAGATGAATTCCCGCTCCCCATACCAGAGGTGATGATTGACAACACCTATGGATTCGAGCGAATGACATTCATAGATGGATTCTCTGGCTACAATCAGATAAAGATGCATCCTGAAGATGAAAGGCATACGTCATTTCGTACACCATTTGGCGTGTATTGCTACACTATCATGCCATTTGGTCTGAAAAATGCAGGTGCAACATATCAGAGGGCTATGATGAAAATATTCTAAGATATGCAGCACAAGACGGTCGAATGCTATGTTGACGACCTCGCCATCAAAAGCGGAAGAAAAGAAGACCATCTCGATGATCTTCAAGAAGTCTTCCTCCGACTTCGCAAACACAAATTGCGGATGAATCCACTAAAGTGCTTCTTCGGTGTCTCATCAGGTAAGTTTCTCGGATTCATAGTACGGAAAGCTGGAATAGAACTTGACCCCACCAAAGTCAAGGCTATCCTGGAAATGCCATCTCCAAGAACCCTAAGACAATTAAAAGGGCTTCAAGGAAGGTTGGCCTACATTCGACGGTTCATCTCCAATCTATCAGGGAAGTGCCGTCCATTTTCTCGCCTGATGAAGAAAGGCGTGAACTTTGTCTGGGATGCTGAATGTGAAAATGCATTTCAAGACATCAAGGCATACCTCACTAAACCTCCAGTGCTGGCTGCCCCAACAACTGGAAAACCATTTATCTTGTACACGAGAGCTCTCGACCACTCTTTAGGTGCTCTGCTCGCACAAGAAAACGACGATGAAAAAGAAGCTGCTCTATATTACCTTAGCCACATAATGGTAGGTGCAGAGCATCGCTACTCCCCAGTCGAGAAAGAATGCCTTGCAGTAATGTTCGCTGTACAAAAGCTGCATCACTATCTGCTGTCGAACATAGTCTACCTGATTTCGAGGATCAATCTCCTAAAGGTCCTTGTCACAAAAGCAGGTTCTCTCAATGCCCGACTGGCAAAATAGTCCATCCTTCTATCACAGTTTGATATTAGGTATGTACCACAAAAAGCAATCAAAGGACAAGCTCTAGTAGACTTCCTTCAGAGCATCCATTGCCTAAAGATTCTCCACTCAGGGATGATCTCACAGACGAATTTGTCTACAACGTAGAAACTTCTTTATCAAATGCTTCCTGGGACATGTACTTTGACGGTGTAACCAGGACAAATGAAAAGGGAAAGCAAATATCGGGAATTGGCATCCTCTTTGTCAGTCCCGACAAATACGTGATCCCACACGCCTTCTCGCTACTGGAACCATGTTCGAACAATGCAGCTGAGTACCAAGCCCTAATTGTAGGATTGGAACTTGCCCTCGAATCTGGCATCACCATGCTGGAAGCTTTTGGAGACTCTCAACTGATAGTCAACCAGATGAATCAGACATATGAAGTTAGGAAACTTGATTTGCTACCTTACTACAATAAGGCGTAGTCACTTCGACAAAAATTCAACATCTGCCATATCACCCACATCCTCAGAGGTGAAAACATCTGTGCAGATGCCCTAGCCGGACTCGCCGCATCTATGGCAATCCAAGAAGGGGAAAACATGCAAGTCACAGTGTGTCAAAGAAGGATTCTCCCTCCTCTCAACACACACCAAGAAGTTGCTGAATGCCACCAAGTGGTTGGAAGTCGGATGTCCATCCTCAAACCTCCGATTGGCGACTGGAGAGATCCGTTCATTGATTACATCATGTTCGGAATCCTACCTTAAGATCCAAAAGAACGGGTAAGTATCCAAAGACGAGCCCCAAACTTTCATTTGGATATACCTTCAAAAGCACTTTATAGAAAATCCTTTAACGGAGTACTCCTACGCTGCTTGTCACAACAAGAGGCTGAGGAAACTTTCAAAGGAGTACATGCTGGTCTTTGTGGAGCCCATTAGGCTGGCCCTAAGCTCTACAACCAGATAAAAAGGATAGGTTATTATTGGCCTACCATGGTAGTTGATGCAATACAATTTGCCAAGCGCTGCCAAAAATGCCAGATTCATGGATATTATGTCCACATGCCTCCAGAATGGCTACATCCAACAGCAATCTCATGGCCTTTCGAAGCCTGGGGTATGGACATCGTAGGTCCTATTTCTCCCCCATCAAGCAAAGGTCATCGTTTCATCTTCGCCGCTATGGATTATTTCTCCAAGTGGTCAAAAGCATTTGCGCTCAGCGAAATGAAGACTTCATCAGTTCTTCAGTTCTTACGCACCAACATTATTTGTCGCTTCGGCATACCTAAAAGATTCGTCCATGATAACGGACCATAATTCCGGGATCACAGATTCTACAGGTTCTGCGACAAGTACAAAATCCAAAGTTGTCCTTCGACTCCATATAATCCAGCAGCGAACGGACTAGCAGAAGCCTTCAACAAGACACTCTGCAAAATTCTTAAGAAAATGGTCTCTAGTCACAAAAGAGACTGGGGCGACAAACTACCAGAAGCCTTGTGGGCCTATCGAACCACCGTTCGAGGACCAACCCATAGCACACCATTCTCATTGGTCTATGGATACGAAGCTGTTGTCCCTTTGGAAGTACAAATTCCTTCCTTAAGGGTATCTTTGCAAAATGACATGACGCAAGAAAGCAATGTCAAATTGAGACTCCAAGAGCTGGATAATCTCGATGAAAGACGACTTGAAGCTCTACAAAGCATTGAGTTGTACCAAGCACGCATGGCAGGATCTTTCGACAAGAAGGTCAGGCAATGCGCCTACAAAAAGGGTGACTTGGTTCTTGCAGTAAAAAGACCCATAGTCTTTGCCTACAAATCCAAAGGCAAATTTGAACCAAAATGGGAGGGACCCTTCGTCATCGACAAAGTCTTCTCCAACGGTGCATACGCTCTTCTAAACATGGAAGGAGATAGATGTATGCTACCTATCAATGGCAATTTCTTGAAGCGGTACTACCTTTGAAGACTTCCTCAAACAGGTCATAGCGATATCTACACGGCCAAAGCCTATTTCCAAGGTACTTGCTCGTCAAACCCACCCCTTTTGAAATTTTCATCTTTATATTGAGGTTTCCAAAAAAGAACTCTCTCAAAACTGATGGACCCGAAAGAAATCTTCCGTCCTCTCCTTCCGCACCCCGGGGGATGACCTGGGTCTCGGTAGAGGAGGGAAAATCTCGGGCATCAACATTTTTGTACGGGTATGCCAGATTTACTTTCTACTTGGAATTTAGAATGGTGATAATCCGGAGATTCACCTTCACAAGTGGAAAGGAAATCAATCCTTTTTTCTAACTTTTCAAATTGCATTAATATTAAGAAAAGAGACAAGTTTGTTTTTTTTAGAATGCCGCAGGAGGCGTTTTTGTTTGTCTGTCGTAAAAGGCGATTTTGCCGTGAAAGCCGATTTTACAAAACTCATCAAATGTGAAAGACAAGAATTGTGATTTCCTTTTGTCTCTTTAGGAAATACAAACTACAATAGAAAAGTAAGAAAAGGGATCTAACTTCTCAGGAGATTGTGGGGACACGTTGAGATCGACGGTCGCAAGTCATGTATGGGCTTCGCCATCGTCCTTCAAATGGGAACATGTGATGCTTTGATTCTTTGGCTTGGCTCCTAACCTCAGTTTTTTAAAGGACAAGGACTAAGAGAAGGTCCTATATCCAATGAAAAACTGAGTAAACGGGCTGAAAAGCCGCGTTTAGGCCATGTTGGAGAAGGAGGTGACCTTGGGGGGGTGGCCCCCCAAGGGATGTTGATCACCTTGTGGTGCTTCCGGGAGCAAAGTAGCAGGACTTCGTCTCTCTCTTGGATTTTCTGGATTTTCAGAGCTTGCACTTGGGATCTATTTTCATCATTCTTTCTTCTTGGAATGGAGCTCCTTTTATAGGCTTTTGGTAGTCATGAGGTGTTTATTGGCATTAATGGCCATGATGAAAGAATTGATGAGGAGTTACAAATTGATTTTGTAACTCCTTTTTCGTGGCTTGTGATTGGCCGATGAAGGTAGTGGGCTTTTAATTGGCTTTATGCTTCATGATGATGGGAGTTTCATGGGTTTAATGCCATGATTACTTGGATTTATAACTCCCAAATGCTTGAATCTGATAGGGCCGTCCAAAATAATGAGTTAATTACCGCATTAAGTTGTCATAAACGGGTCAATTAACGTCATTAAGCGGTCACCAAGGTATGTGAAGAGTCGCGGGCCGCGCTGCACCTTTTGAGATTCTTCTTGCGATCATCACAGGTGGATCCATGCATTGTTTGATGTCGGATTGCGATGCAATTTCAGACATTAGTTGATGTTGGTGGGCCGGTGACATCTGTCTTGTCGATTTCACGATCGGTCGGACAGAAAGTGCACTTTCTTGGTCAGCCGGTTGGCAATCTTAAGGCGATCGGTGATGATTTCATGCTTTTGACGGCGGATCCGAGATGTCGATGAAGATCAGTCGTTTTCAAGCATCAAACATTGGATTTTCCGAAAATCACAGAGGCCGGAACACCCGAAACGCGAAAACCATCGAAAAACGATCAATTTGGTGAAAATCCAGCGACCCGGATTCGCTAGGTCGCCGGGCGACCATGCACCCAGGGTTGCCGACGACCTTGGGCCAAGGTCGCCGGCGACCTTAGGGTTTTTTGCCCTTTGGTTGTCGAGCTTCATTTTCGGCCGATTTTACGTCTTTTTCGCTCCTTTTTTCTTCTGTATTTTTCTTGACATTTTTCCTCAATTATTGACTTCATTTTCTTGGAGAAAACTTGACGAGGACCCGTACGAAATCGGAGCACAAAGTTTCCCATTTTTCGGGAAAGCCGAAGACTTTGTAGCCGATTTTACGTCAAGAGTCGAAACTAGGTCAAACGATGTCGGAATGACCTGAAAATTGAGGTGAAGCTTCTTGAGCAGTGGATAGGACCAACCATGGGCTTTTATTTGAGTTTTGAAGCCGTTTGGGGTCCCATCGATGCTTCACTTGATTTTGCTGCGGGGAAAATGCCGAGCTTTGATACGTGGTCAAACGATGTCCGATTGACCTGAAATTCGACGAAGAGCCTATTGGAGTCATTTTGAGACGTTCCATGGGCTCCGTTTTGGATGTCAGGGTCCCGGGTTGCTCTGCCGCCGGTAGGCTTGATTTTCTCTCGGAGCATCGAAACCTGGTCAAACGTTGTCGGAATGACCTGAAATTCGATGTGCAGCCTTTTGGAGGCATGTTGAAGCCACTCATGTATTTTATTTGATGAGTGATGGCTTCGGTGGTTCCCACCGCCGGGAGGCTTGATTTTGCTGCTAGAGCATTGATGGAGAGTCAAACGTTGTCGGTTTGACTTGAAATTTGGCATAGAGCCCTTTGGAGACATTCTGGAGTCATCCGTAGGCTCTGATCAAAGTTTTGGCGTCTTTGATGATGTCGCCGCAGGGAGTGCTTGTTTAGCTGTCGGAGCAGTGAAGTTAGGCCAAACGCTGTCGGAATGGCCCGAAACCTTAGGTGTACCCCTCTTTTGGCTGCCTTGAAAGATCTTTCAGTTTTTGTCTGATTCTGATAAGATCTGATGCTTGAAGTAGTTTTGCCTGTTTTGTAGCAGGATGTAGCTTCACGAGACTTCTTGATGTTGAGGAGACAGTGACTTTTTTGGTGTCAACAAATGCCCCCTCGAGGTACAGCGACGAGTAGCTTTTTGGAGTCGATGTGCCTCGAAGAGAAACTTGGAGGAGAGATTCCAACTTGACCAAGAGTCTTGAGCTTTGTTTTTTTTTTTGAATAGCCTTCTGAGTTTCTGGGGGAATTTTATGGTAGTGAGAGGGATCACGTACCATCTCAAGGCAAAGTTTTGAAAGTGACATGGGGTGTTTGGATTTTGGGTTTTGGATTTTGGTTTTTGATCTTGTGACCTAACAAGCTGTATGTGGCAAGTTAGGGGGTCGGGGTTTGATTTTTGATTTTGACCTTGTGACCCAACAAGCTATATGTGGCAGGTTAGGGGGGTCAGATTTGGGGTTTTTGGTTTTGGGTTTGGTTTGGATTTTGGTCTTGTGACCTAACAAGCTGTATGTGACGAGTTAGGGGACCGGAATTTGGTTTTGTGAAATGTCAATTTCAAGATTTTGGCTCAATTTGGTTCATGAGGTTGGATGGTTTGGTTTTTGGAAACTCATGAGACTTTCTTTTCTCTCTTTTTTTTGAATGGTCCCATCAACTCAAAAGAGGCATGGGACCTTTTTTGCTATTTTTTTTTTTTTTTTTTTTTTTTTTTTTGCTCTTGGTAAGAGGAATATTTTGACTAAAAGGCACTTTTAGTGCCTAGGTGGTCAAACCTGGGTCATATGGGCTAACCCATGGGACCTTAGGCTTTGGAGATGGCCTAAATCTCATATGGTGTCATTTTTGTAAAGAATATCTAAGAATATCTCTTTTGTGTAGAGAATATCTAAAAAATATCTTTACTTGGAGAGAATTTCTCAAGTTTTCGTTTTGTGGAAAGATTCTCTCAAAATATCTTTCTTTTTGGGAAAGTAGCTAAATTTTAGCAATTACCTCCTTTCTTTCTCCTTGTTTCTTCTTTTGGCTTGCTCCCTTCTATAAAAACAAGAGGGTTGGTGCTTTTGCTCCATTGCTTTCTTTTTGCAAGAAATTTTCAAGAGTGCTCTCCAAGATAAGAAGTGCTTTCTCTTCTTCAAGGATCACCAGTCTTTTCTTCTTCTTCTCCATCAATGGCTTCAAGTAAGTTTTCTTCCTCCTCAAGAATTTCCATTGTAGAAGTAGCTTCTTCATTTTTCTTTTCTTCTTCGTTTTCTTTTCTTTCTTTCTTTTTTTTTTTCAAGCACGTTTTCCCCTTTTTTTTTTTTCGTGCTTCTTCTCTCTGTTTTTTTTTTTGTTTTTTTTTTCTTTGTTTTTTTTTTCTTTCTTTTCACGGTTTTCTCTGTTTTTTTTCCTTGTTTGCTCACCATGATAATGAGGCTATGCAATTTCAATATGTATGCATTTTTTTTTGTTGCATCAAGATAGAAGGCTAGAGTCTCTAGGTCAAGCCAACATGATTTTTTTGACTTGGACAGAGTTTGATTGGTTTTGACCAAATTGGGTTGGAATTGGTTAAACTTTGGTCAAGGTTTTCCTAGCATCTAATGCATGATGATATTTTTTGATGCATGATTTTGTAAATGGGTTTGGAAGTATGATGATGCATACCTGAAAATCTTTTGCAAGTATTGGGATTTTGAGCTCACAGCGATGTTGAGCTCTTTCTCGGTCTTGCTGGATTTTGAGGAAGTTTGCAATTTTTGGATTCTGAAGCTCGCAGCAATGTTGAGCTCTTTTCCAGATTTTGCGGAAGTTTGATGAGATTGGCTTTTTCTCGCAGCGATATTGAGTTCGAGCGTTCTTTGAGAATTCTCCATTGATTATGAGCTCGCAGCGATGTTGAGCTCATCTTCAGGCTTCCTGTCTTTTTCGGAGTATTTTCCTTTTCTTCGGAATTGCCCCGGAACCATGTCAAAATTTTACTAGAATATTTGTAGCAGAATTCTGTCATTTTGATGTTGATTGATCTTTTCTCTTCCATCTTTTGCAGGTAGTTCTTCTAGAACGAACAAAGGTAAAGGTCCTGTTACTGACGCACCTCGTCGGTCTGCTAGATCTTCCAATGCGGCTGTTCAGCAGGCTTGGGAGAAGATCCAGTTTGTTGAAAAGAACTTGGAAGAGTGCGATTCCCTCAATCGGGATGAGATGAGACAGCGACTGATCGCTCTCAAAGATGAGGAAATCTACAAGAAGAGGAGACAGCTGGTATGATCCTCTTTCTTTCTTTTGCCACTTCTTTTCTTTTATGAGAGATTTTTTATTTTGATCCGCTGCTTTCTTTTTTTTTTTTTTGCAGAGGATGATGACTTGGTGATGCCTGAGGTTCTGGCCGATGAGGCGATGACGGATCCAATCGTGGCATCTGAGGAAGAGCCCAGGGACTTTGGAGTGGTTCCAGAACCTTCTCCTGGTATGATTGCTTTGGTTTCTTTTTTTCTTCTTTTTTTGTTTGTGCTGGTCATTTGCTAACATGTAGCTTTTGTTTTCTTGACTTGCAAGAGGATTCTGACGATTTCGAGCCATCTATGGACGTAACTTTTGACGATGCTTCGGATGAGCTCAAAGAGGCAGAGAGTACTCCGCCGGTCGTCGAAGCAGGTATATTTGCAATAATAATCTTGATATATTTTTGGCAAGATTATATTAATACCTTTTTGTCTTTTTCCTTGACAGATTGTGGAGCAGCAGGAGAGATTCCTCCATCTTCTTTAGAGCCAACCTGCGGCTGATGCAGAAGTAGGGGCTTCTTTCACTTTCAATGAGTCAGCTTCTTCCGTTGGAAAGAGTTTATTGATTACTCTTCCAATGGAGCATGATGTGGGCAGTCGGGCACCAGAGCATGGCGAATCCTCATCTGCACCGCACCTTCAATATGCAAGGAAGGTGTTGAAGACTGTCTTGAGCTCATGGGTTGAGACTCTTTCTTCAGGTCATTTGGAAGCTGGTTTTGGCATGATCAAGTATGTGCAGGACATCCTCGCTAATAGCAAAGAAGTCGGCTGGACATCGCAAGCGCCAAGGATTTTGTTGAGGAAATCATCGTCTTGGGGAACAAATGGACTGAGACCAAGAGTTTCCCAGATTGTGACTTCTTTGATGAGATGTTCATAAAACCTTCCAACAAAGTCAAAGCTGAGCTGACTGAGGTCACGAAGACTCGGAGGCAGATCGTTCGGGAGAAGAACGTTACCGAGTAATCCATCATGGGGCTGAAGCAAGACTTGGACCGCCTTGATAAGGAGGTCGTCGAGGTTAGGCAGCGTCTTGATCTTTTAGAGGAAGAAGCTGCTGCCAAATGGACCGCCATTGTGGAGGCTCGTGACAAGGAGGGAACTCTCATTCGCCAGGTTGAGGAAGCTGAAGGTAATGTCCGGAGGAAGACTCAGGAGCATGAGCAGTGGCAGGTCCTCTGGGAAGAACTTCCTCGTGCTGCAGATGGGTCGCGACATTCGGCTGCATTTTATGGGAACATTCTGAAGAAGCGTGGCCTAAAAACTTTGGAAGTTAAGTCCAAGGGTCTGCTTGAGGAGTTGAACCTTTAGTTGAAGACCATGTCGGATTGAGCTCCTGAGTTGTAACAAACTCTTTTTCCTTCTTCTTTTTTTTGGTACCTCCATGTAAGCAATTTTGGTACTATATTTTTGTATCCCATTCTTTTCACTTAAATCATTTTTTGATGGAAACATGTTTGAGTAAAAGTTGATGGGAATGTTTGTTCAAATATTTGATCTAAAGGTTGTCATTTTGTGAAAATCTTTTGTCAAATGATTGTATTGGGCATGAAAGCCAATTTTGTGGCGGAAAGCCTTTTTTTTTTTATGATTTGAGAATCAAATTTTAGAACGGCATGGAAGCCAAATTTTGTGGCGTAAGAGCCAAAATTTGTTTTGCGGCATGAGAGCCAAAAATTTTGAAATGGCATTAGAGCCAAAATTTTTGAGATGGCATGAAAGCCGAATTTTGGAATGGCATAGAAGCTGAATTTTGTTTTGTGGCATGGAAGCCAAAATTTGTTTGTGGCATGAGAGCCAAAATTTTTGTTTGTGGCATGATAGCCAAGGCCTTTTTGTTTGTGGCATAAGAGCCAAAGCTTTTTGTTTGTGGCATGAGAGCCAAAGTTTTTTGGATGGCGTGAAAGCCGATTTTTTGGAATGGCATAGGAGCCGAGTTTTGTTTTGTTTGTGGCGTGAGAGCCAAAGTTTTTGTATGGCATGAAAGCCGATTTTGGCGTTTATAGCCGACTTTTGGCGTTTGTAGCCGATTTTTGGCGTTTATAGCCGGATTTGGCGTTTATAGCCGGATTTTGGCATTTATAGCCGAGTTTTGGCGTTTATAGCCGAGTTTTTTGAAAACCAAGTTTTGTTTTATTGGCGTGAAAGCCGATTTTGGCGTTTATAGCTGAATCTTGGCGTTTATAGCCGAGTTTTGGCGTTTATAGCCGAATTTTGGCATTTATAGCCGAATTTTGGTGTTTATAGCCGAATTTGGTTTTCAAAATGCAGGTATCGACTAAATGTCGCCTCCCCGCTGAATGGTCTTGCAAGTATCGATGGAATGTCGCTTCTTTGCTCATTCGGTTTTGCGAGTATTGATGGAATGTCACTTCCTCGCGGGCTGGGTTTTGCGAGTAACGATGGAATGTCGCTTCCTCGCGAATTGGGGTGCAAGTATCGACTAAGCGTCGCTTCCCTGCTTTTCCCAAAAATTTTGATTTTGCGGGTACTGACTTGGTGTCGTTTCCCCGCGATTTTTGAAATTTGCGGTTTTCTCGAACCATTTGAAATTTGGGTTGTGGATAGCAGCTGGAATATTGCGTCTCCACGATTTTTGAAATTTGGGTTGTGGATATCACCTTGTATGTTGCTTCTCCACGAGTTTTGAAATTTTACAAGTATCGAATGGGGTTCGCTTCCTTGCGATTTTTGGGTTTTGGAAGTATCGAATGGGGTTTGCATCCTTTCGGTTTTTGGGTTTTGCGAGTATCGACTAAGTGTCGCTTCCCTGCGGTTTCTAAAAAACCTTTTTTTGTTCAGAGACACGAGGGTCATAAATTTTGGCTCAAAACCATTTTGGTTGTAAGAGCCAAAGCAGACTAGGGTGAAAATTCCTGAGTCCTGATTTTTGTTTCAAACCATGAATTTTGGGTTCAAGGATCGAAATTTTGGTCAAGTCTTGGAAGAGGCTCCTAAACTTGGACTTTTGGATTTTGATTTTTTTTTTTGAATAATGAAACGATGAAAGTAAGCATTGTTTTGAAAGATTTTTTTTTTTTTTTTTGGAAACTTTAACATAAAGATGAAAATTTCAAAAGGGGTGGGTTTGACGAGCAAGTACCTTGGAAATAGGCTTTGGCTGTGTAGATATTGCTCTGACCCGTTTGAGGAAGTCTTCAAGGGTAGTACTGCTTCAAGAACTTGCCGTTGATGGGTAGCATACATCTGTCCCCTTCCATGTTTAGAAGAGCGTATGCGCCATTGGAGAAGACCTTGTCGATGACGAAGGGTCCCTCCCATTTTGGTTCAAATTTGCCTTTGGATTTGTGGGCAAAGACTATGGGTCTTTTTACTGCAAGAACCAAGTCACCCTTTTTGTAGGCGCGATGCCTGACCTTCTTGTCGAAAGATCCTGCCATGCGTGCTTGGTACAACTCAATGCTTTGTAGAGCTTCAAGTCGTCTTTCATCGAGATTATCCAGCTCTTGGAGTCTCAATTTGACATTGCTTTCTTGTGTCATGTCATATTGCAGAGATACCCTTAAAGAAGGAATTTGTACTTCAAAAGGGACAACAGCTTCGCATCGATAGACCAAAGAGAATGGTGTACTATGGGTTGGTCCTCGAACGGTGGTTCGATAGGCCCACAAAGCTTCTAGTAGTTTGTCGCCCCAGTCTCTTTAGTGACTAGAGACTATTTTCTTGAGAATTTTGCAGACTGTCTTGTTAAAGGCTTCTGCTAGTCCATTTGCTGCTGGATTATATGGAGTCGAAGGACAACTTTGGATTTTGTACTTGTGGCAAAACCTGTAGAATCTGTGATCCCAGAATTGTGGTCTGTTATCATGGACGAATCTTTTAGGTATGCCGAAGCGACAAATAATGTTGGTGCGTAAGAACTGAAGGACTGATGAAGTCTTCCTTTCGCTGAGCGCAAATGCTTCTGACCACTTGGAGAAATAATCCGTAGCGGCAAAGATGAAGCGATGACCTTTGCTTTATGGGGGAGAAATTGGACCTATGATGTCCATACCCCAGGCTTTGAAAGGCCATGAGATTGCTGTTGGATGTAGCCATTCTGGAGGCATGTGGACATAATCTCCGTGAATCTGGCATTTGTGGCAGCGCTTGGCAAGTTGCATTGCATCAGCTACCATGGTAGGCCAATAATAACCTAGCCTTTTTATCTGGTTGTAGAGCTTAGGGCCAGCCTGATGGGCTCCACAAAGACCAGCATGTACTTCTTTGAGAGTTTCCTCAGCCTTTTGTTGTGACAAGCAGCGTAGGAGTACTCCGTTGAAGGATTTTCTGTAAAGTGATTTTGAAGGTATATCCAAATGAAATTTCGAGGCTCGTCTTTGGATGCTTACCCGTTCTTTTGGATCTTCAGGTAGGATTTTGAACATGATGTAATCAATGAACGGATCTCTCCAGTCGCTAATCGGAGGTTTGAGGATGGACATCCGACTTCCAACCACTTGGTGGCATTCAACAACTGCTTGGTGTGTGTTGAGAGGAGGGAAAATCATTCTTTGACACACTGTGACTTGCATGTTTTCCCCTTCTTGGATTGCCATAGATGCGGCGAGTCCAGCCAGGGCATCTGCACGGATGTTTTCACCTCTGAGGATGTGGGTGATGTGACAGATGTTGAATTTTTGTCGAAGCGACTGCGCCTTGTTGTAGTAAGGTAGCAAATCAGGCTTCCTGACTTCATATTTCTGATTCATCTGGTTGACGATCAGTTGAGAGTCCCCAAAAGCTTCCAGCATGGTGATGCCAGATTCGAGGGCGAGTTTCAATCCTACAATCAGGGCTTGGTACTCAGCTGCATTGTTTGAACATGGTTCCAGTAGCGAGAAGACGTGTGGAATCATGTATTTGTCGGGGCTGACAAAGAGGATGCCGATTCCTGATATTTGCTTTCCTTTTTCATTTGTCCTGGTTAGACCGTCAAAGTACATATCCCAGGAAGCATTTGATAAGGAAGTTTCCACATTGTAGACAAATTCGTCCGGGAGATCATCCCTGAGTGGAGAATCTTTAGGCAATGGATGCTCTGCGAGGAAGTCTGCTAGAGCTTGGCCTTTGATCGCTTTTTGTGGTACATACCTAATATCAAACTGTGATAGAAGGATGGACCATTTTGCCAGTCTGGCATTGAGAGCACCTGCTTTTGTGACAAGGACCTTTAGAAGGTTGATCCTCGAAATCAGGTAGACTGTGTTCGACAGCAGATAGTGACATAGCTTTTGTACGACAAACATCACTGCAAGGCATTCCTTTTCGACTGGGGAGTAGCGATGCTTTGCACCTGCCAACATGCGGCTAAGGTAATATAGAGCAACTTCTTTTCCATCATCGTTTTCTTGTGCGAGCAGAGCACCTAAAGAGTGGTCGAGAGCTCTCGTGTACAAGATAAATGGTTTTCCAGTTGTGGGGGCAGCCAGCACTGGAGGTTTGGTAAGGTATGCTTTTATGTCTTGAAATGCATTTTGACGTTCAGCATCCCAGACAAAGTCTACGCCTTTCTTCATCAGACGAGAGAATGGACGGCATTTCCCTGATAGATTGGAGATGAACCGTTGAATGTAGGCCAACCTTCCTTGAAGCCCTTTTAATTCTCTTAGGGTTCTTGGAGATGGCATTTCCAGGATAGCCTTGACTTTGGTGGGGTCAAGTTCTATTCCAGCTTTCCGTACTATGAATCCGAGAAACTTACCCGATGAGACACCAAAGAAGCACTTTAGTGGATTCATCCGCAATTTGTGTTTGCGAAGTCGGAGGAAGACTTCTCGAAGATCTTCGAGATGGTCTTCTTTTCTTCTGTTTTTTATGGCGAGGTCGTCAACATAGCATTTGACCGTCTGGTGCTGCATATCTTGGAATATTTTCATCATAGCCGTCTGATACGTTGCACCTGCATTTTTCAGACCAAATGGCACGACAGTGTAGCAATACACGCCAAATGGTGTCCGAAATGATGTATGCCTTTCATCTTCAGGATGCATCTTTATCTGATTGTAGCCAGAGAATCCATCCATGAATGTCATTCGCTCGAACCCATAGGTGTTGTCAATCATCACCTCTGGTATGGGGAGCGGGAATTCATCTTTAGGACATGCATTATTCAGGTCTCTATAGTCAATACAGACCCTTATTTGCCCATTTTTCTGTCACAGGGACGATGTTGGCCAACCATTCAGGATGCTGTTCCTCGCGGATGAAGCCAACGTTTTTGAGTTTCTGAACTTCTTGTTCAATTTTGTCCATCACGTCGGGACGGAATCTTCTTTGGCCTTGTTTGAAAGGCTTGATTTCTTTTTGCAAGTTGAGCTTGTGGACCGCTACTTTGGGATCCAAGCCAGGCATTTCGGCATAGGACCATGCAAAGCAATCAACGAACTCATGAAGAAAAGAGATATACTCAGGTAACTCATCATCCTTTATATTCTTGCTTATGAATACAGGACGTGGGTTATCAGGTGTTCCCAAGTCTATCTTTTGGACATGATCTTCTGTCGGAAGGCTTGAAGGTGGTTCCTCCACAATATTTTCGGAGGCTTCCAACTCAACAAGACCTTCTGAAGGGCCAGAGGCATTTTCAGACTGAGGCTATGTTTCTGTCCATGAATCTTCTTGTTCAGTATCCTTCTCAAGGCTTGCAATGATATGGTCCCAATCATTTGCTGGAACTGGGTTGAAGTAGAGTACTTCTTTTGGAGACGATGGTTCTTTTGGGTCAGAGAACTGTTCGTCTGTGTCATCGGGCAATTTCTCTTTATTATCAGAGAAATCATACCAATTGGAGGAGCTTTTTGGGTCCTTGACGAGTGACTCCTCAAAGAGATATCCAGGGATATCAATGTCTTCATGAGATGTTGAGGCTCGGTCGGTAAAGCGACTTTGCAGCCATGGTGTCAACTATCTCATAGGAGCGGTAGGATCATACCCTAACCCATATGAAGACTTGCCTTTGTGAAGGTGGATTTTCCAATCTTCTGGTTGACTTTTGGTCATGGTGGGTTCCAATGGTGTGAGAATACCACAGCCACCTCCCAAACCAGTCGGATTTTGAGCGTCGTAGCTCATTTTCTTCATGATAGCTTGTGTCATTGGACTATACAAGGATAGCTGAGGGATACCTTTGTTTTGGAAAGGTTCAAGCAAAGAGTTCAGTGGAGATGCTCCTGATCTGTGGAAGTAAATCACTTTTTCTTCTGGCGAAGTTTTCGGAATAACAAAGGAAGCAGACGTAGGGTCTTCTATGTCTGCAGGTGTCTCCAATGAAGTGAGAGCGGGCTGATCTTGCTGAGTACCAGCTTGGCTTGATGCTATGTCATCTTCTGACTCTGACTCCGAGTCTGTGTCATGCATAATAAACACAAAGGAGACAGTGAATTTGCCCCCAGCCTTTTATTTTGTCTTCTTTGCTTTAGTAGTGATTACCAAAGGCTTTTGAGATTTGAAGGAGACGACGAAGGGAGCTTGGCCGCTTACTTCGAGTTTGGTGGAGGTTTTGTTTACCTCCGATGATTGCTGAGGAGCCTTGCCATTATCTTTCTGGAGACTGTCGGCAAAGTGAATTGTTTTTTCCTCCTGTTCTTCTTTTCCATCTTTGTACATTTTAGCAGCTGCAAAATGGACATCTCTGCCTTTGAAGGGCTTTTTGTCTGCAAACACTCGGTGTATCAAGCCATCGTTGCCAACGAACTTGATGCACTGATGTAGAGTTGAAGGGACGACACCATTGTCATGTATCCTGGGGCATCCAAGGAGTATATTGTAACATGAAGGGGTCTTTATCGCATACACAGTGACTTCAGAAACAAGATCACCGATTTGCAATTTGAACCTGATTTTGCCGATAGGCCTTTGAGCGCTGCCGTCATATCCGGAGATGGATATAGACGTGTGACTCAGCTTGCTAGGTGGGATGCCCAGCTCTTCGAGTGCCGAAGTGGAGATGAGGTTGAGTTCAAAACCTAGATTGATCTGAACTCCTGTACTGGCATTTCTTTGACGTACCCCGTAAAGTACAATGGACGGTTGTGCTTTGTTTCGCCTAGGAGGAGGTCATCCTTGTCGAAGGTAATTGTTGCACTTGCTGCTTTTTGTACCGAGAGGCATTCATTGCTTGATCCCTCAGTTTTCTTCTTTTCTCCCTTTGAGGGTGTATTTGATTTTTTGACCCTATAGTCCATTTCAATTTGTAGGACTTGTGGGGCATGTTTGTCGACATCCGCATTCAGCCTTTGTATTTCTGAAATGAGACTATCACGAGTTTGTGGAGACATTCGTAATAAGTCAAGGATGTACAGACGTGCAAGTATGTGTTTGAAGTGCTCAATCAAGTCATACTTGAAAGCCTCCTTCGGGCCTGCATTTTCATTATTATTGCCACTTGGGACGCTTACAACTTGATTTCCCGAAGGATTTACATAAGAAGAAGAAGGTTGGTTTTAATTTTTGTGGTAATCCCGGCCAGAACGGATACCTCTACCAACTTCAAGAGCCTCTAGAGAAGGGTCTTCTTTTGGAAGATCGTTCTCAGGATCAAGGGGTTGATCCTTTGTTGAAGACGTCTCTGTAACAGCATCGGTGTCTTCATCAATTGTGTTGCATGGAGCAATTTCCATGAACAAGTCCTGAACAGCAGCCGGCAACTTTTCTTTATTAGCCCAGACATCGCCCGTGAGATCGGGTATCTGGGACCAATTGACTGAGTTTTCATTAAAGAGGATTTCATTGGCAGAAGTTTCTTCAAGATGATCAATTGGGAGAGGCTTGAGTTCTGGTGTCACAGCTTCAGGAGACGAGGGCTGAGAGGACGTTATCTCAGTGGAAGTCACCTGAGAGGATGTAGCTCCGAAAGATACGCTACCGGTTGGGGAGTACGTGTCTTCGGAAGCTTCAGAGACACTGTCGTCCTGAGCTATTGCATTGCAGGTTATCCTGACAGGAGATGCCCCCAGTGTAGACTGTTGGGAATCAGACTCATCCTCAGATGTAAGAGGATCATCGATCCAACTGTTTTCTCCATTTTCAGGAGTTGAGGGAGAAAGTTCCCGTTGATTTTCAGGAACTTCCAGTTCTGGATCATGACGAATATTGGTGCGATCCTGCTCCTCCTCTATTGCAAGATGTTGCAAGATTCTTGCATATTCTTGAAGATCAGGCTTGGGAGCCAAATCTTCTTCGTCATTTGCTCCTTGTGGTTCGCCCATGTTGGGTTCCACCGGAGCATTGTTTGGTGTTGGATTGACAGCGTTTTCTTGAACAAGGTCCTGGTCTTCTTCATCATCAGACCAAGATCCTTGTGGCTGCAATGGGTTATACCAGATTACTGGCATAAGATGAGACTCGGGAATCCATTCCTCGTCGGAGAGGTATTCTCCTGTTTCAAGGGATTCTTCCCACTCATCGATATCTCTGGCAGTATCACTGGACTCGTATCCATTCATGGAGAATCCAACTACCGAGTTGCAAGAGTATGATGCCCCCTGCACATTTTCATTTTTGTATAGAGGTGGCATGAAATCATCAAGAGTGAATTTTCTTACCGCCTTGGAGGTTTTGGGAAGAAATTCTTCCATCGTCCCAAGTGAAGCAGTGGAAGAAGTTTCTGCTTTTTTGAGGACTTCTTATTTTAGTTGAGACTTCTGCTGCTGTTTGAGCTTGCGGAGTTGTCTCTTGGCTTGCCTTCGCTGCGGAGCGGTCGACTTTGTTTTGACGATCTCCCAATTTTCATCATCTAGGAGATCAGGATGCACCCATATAGGTTGTCCATCTGATGTTGGATAGGGAACCAATTCTTGGGACGCTTGAGCCATTTTTATCACCTTGAATGAAGTAGTGGTCTTCTCCTTCAGTGACTTTGAAGTTTGCCGACATGACACCATGTTGACAGAAGTGGAGCTGTAGTTTTTGTCAAAAGTTATGACTCCATTTTTCCACATCTCATTGATCTTCTCTCTCACAACGAAGCATTGATTGAGAGGATGTGAGATCATCTGATGGTATGGACAGTATCGGGGATCATTGGTTTTGCCAACATCTCCCGGTCTTTTGGGCTCTGGCAAAATGAGTTTGCCATTTGCCAGGAGAGCCTCAAGGATTTCTTCAACATCTTCATTGAACGGGTATTTCTTTTCTACACGTTCTTTGAAGGCATCAGAGAGTTCAGGCCTTTTACCTGTAGTTTTGTTTTCAGGTTTCTTTGGCTGCTGAGGAGCTGACTTAGTCTGCACATTGAGAACCTCCTTTTTCTTTGGTTTTGAGGTTGTAACAGCAGTCGGCTCTTTCTTTGTTGATTTCTGACTGTTAAGGTCTTTGATCACCATTTCAACTTCCATGGAAGCTTCGAGGAGTTCTCCCAGGTTCTTTGATTTGTTGCCGATGATCATGGAGCGAATTTTTGCTCTCATATTATTACTGCAGATGTCGACTAGCGATGCTTGTGGTAGTACATCTAAGCATTTGTACGCCATTGCCTTCCATTTGTGAATGAAGTCATATGTTGACTCATTATCTCCCTGTTTTAGGCTGCAGAGTTGAGCCATAGTAACAGGATGATCCTCACCTTGGAAGTGGGTCAGGAAGCGTGTCTCTAGCATAGCCCAGTTCTGAATGGAGTTCTCCGACAGAGTGGAGTACCAATCAAAGGCTGTACCTTTTAGGGTACTTGCAAAGAGGCAAATCTTGAGGGCATGTTGATCCGCAATAGCTCCCGTCAGGATCTCGAAATGGATGACATGCTGTCTGGCCGAACCTTTCCCAGTATACGTCTAGAGAGTAGGTTGCTTGAATTTTGCAGGGAACGGAACCGAGTCCATCCATAAATGGTAGGGTGACTTGATCCCATGTTCCTTCAATATATCCTCTTCTTTTGCTTTTGCGAGGATATCGTCCACGTCCTTTTTGGTAAGGGCGTGAGACTCATTGTTTTCTGCATTGCCCTCGTCATCTTCATGATTCGGAGGGGTTTCATTGTTAGGTGGTGGACGCTGTAGAGTGAGAATAAGGTTTTCCATTAAAGCCTCAATTCTCTGTTGTCCTTGCTCCAACTGCTGGATGCGTGCAGTTACATCATCATGTTGTGGTGGCGGCTCAGAACTTGTAGCCAAGACGTTCATCCCTCGGGATTCGAACGAAGAAATCGTCCTGGTGACTGAGCTGGGGCTCATTCTTCTGGATGAAGAATTTGAGGAGTGGTTACTCCGGTGTCCTCGGCTTGGAGGAGTGGAAGATTCTTCCAGATGTGTTCGTGTCCGAGAGACGCTGCGAGTCACTGGACGTCTAATACTGATTTTGGTTGCTGACATCTGGCGTTTTCTGATTTTGCGAACCATATGAACAGCAACGAATTGGTCGGGTCTTTCTTTTTCGACCCATTTGTTTGAGACGTGGAGAGTAGAACGCTGGGTTCTTTGTTTCTCGAGTCTCTTTTGTCGATATGCAGTGTGGCAACGCATACGACGAGCAATTTGAGCTTCAGTTAGCTCTGGCTGGGTTTTGGCAATGAAGGATGTAATCCCTCGTGCGCAGCAGCCGAGTTTGTCTTCTTTGAAGCTTGGCAAGGACAGAATCTGGACGCGATCCTTTGTCTGTCGCAGTGACGATTTGAATTTTGCGAGCTCGGCCCCTGCTGAGATGAAGGGTCGACTCGCGGGAGTTCAGGCTTCAGCATGTTTTTGCATAGGCCTAACGATGCAGGATTTGATTTTGGGCTTGTAGGAGCAAGCCGTCTCATGATGATTTTGTTTGTTTTTTGGGTGGAGGGTAGGTTTCTCCTCTTTCATGTAAGAGAGAGGGTAGAACCGATTCTCCTTGAGAGGGGCCAGGTATGCTAGCTTTGCAGATGTTCAGGACCTCCGTTGCTTTGGTGAAGATCTCGGTGACCAGGTTTTGGGGTAAACCTGGTTTCTTGTGGGTTGAAGCTTTATGGGAACGCCACGGGCTTCAGGCTTCTTGGTGTTCGCCCTTGGTGCCATGTTAGTGACACATTGCGGGGAGGTTTTCTGCTTCTTGACAGGTACAGTGTCTTCTGCGGGGAGTGGGAATGGTCCCAGCGACCCAAAGTCGATGGTCCGGGGAGTTGAAGTTGACCCGGTGTTTGGAGAGTTGTCGAGGAAGATGACGCTTCGGCAACTGGCAGGGCGCTTATGTTTGTTTTGCTTGTCCTGAAGCATAAGCTGGTACTTGTTCCCATCGAAAGTGATGGTCAATGAAGCTGCCATTGTTAGTTTTGGAATACTTTTGAAACAAGACCAAATCCATTAGAAATTGCAAGAATATGGTGATCATAAATGGGGAACAACTATGCTTTTGTCTTTTCAAATCACTTAAGGGGACATGGCCCAACCCAAGGACGATGAAGAAGGCAAAAAGCCGTAGAGGATACAATTGTTCTAAAATGCAAGTATGGTAGGCTCAGAGTGAGCGTTCCAGTGACTGCTAGAAGCAATTGTAGACCTTAATTCAAATTACCGAGAAGCAAGGCTCACTCGAGGTAAAATGATATAAGGTTGGAGATACAAATGTGTTGGTCGTGAATACAGTAGACCCGAAAGGGCGTACTAGCACTGTCGCGACCCCGGACCGGGTTCGGGGAACCAAATCCGGGATCGGGACTGTTTGTGATGAAGCCAATGATGTGATCATATGGAATGATGACCATAATTAAGATATGTTAATGATCAAGCGTACACGGGTTAACAAAAGAACACTCATTACCCGTGCACGTGATTTCCCACAGGTGTCCGCGGTGAGGATATTCCAACACACATAACCATTTAGTATAATTGCGGAAGCGTATGGTAAATCATGCATGTATTTTATTTCACAAAATATCAAGGCTGATTAGATTTGAATATGAGTATCAGAATGAGCAATGTCCTAAAGCATAACCCAAAAGTACATATTCAAGTTTAATCAGAAGGTCGGTTAATTACAGTTCCCAAAAATAGAGGCCAACAAAGGCCAATATACAAAACAATAATCACCAGAAATCTATCCAACCACCCCCAAAATGTTTCGCAACTCGGCAGCCCGATGTTTACATAACATCGTCAGCACGCCACTCCACTAGCGGCTGCGGTTCTCCGACCGCCTCCTCTGGCTCCTCCTCGGGGAAACCAGCAACGGGACCTGAGTACCAAAGCAAAGGGGTCAGACACGACGGTCTGGCAGGTAGATGAAAAGATAAGTACATTTAATAATAAAGACCTTTACCTTTGAAAACATGTAAACCTGTTTAACAATGGCTTTCAAAGTAAATGAATCGTTTCATTTAAAACACACATGCAGTAATAAAATATGCAAGGTAACCAAGGAAGTCGGGAAACAATCAAGATGGCATCCACAAGAAGCTAAATCCTCTATCACCGAAGTGACGTGAGTATCGGGTGTTGACCTCAGTCACCGAAGTTAGGTGCAACCAAGTTACATATACATATACAATAATACGGGACGGGACCGCGGTAGCAAACCGGGTATCGGGAATCACGGTAGCGAACCGGATATCGGGAACCACGGGAGCGAGCCGGGTATCGGGACGGGACCACAGTTAATAAACCGGGTATCGGGATCCAAGCTGCAGCTGGCGGGACGGGAAGGGATCTCCGAGTCAGTGGATCAGACTGACAAGGTTATCCAAGCTTAGTGGTGCCGACTCATAGGTTAAATCACATAAATCGAGACATGTATAAAACAAATCCAGGGCAAAGCTATAAACGGGCAAGACGGGGTGCTCAAGGCACAGCTATCATATCAGGCCTGGCATGTATATCAAAGCTAGCAGAACAGTACAAGTATACTTTCAAAGTTTTCAGGATGACAGGTTCCAAATCATAAATTTCAAGAAGAACGAGGTAAAGTACTCTTTTGAAAAGACAAAACAATGTCGGGTTAAAGCTAGTCCAAGTGGATAGGGATCCCGTATGTCTGTATAATAGACGAAACTTGGTACTCTTTGAATTTGGGAGACATTCCGGGTTCCTTATGCACTATAGTAGCCTCAATGCTTAAATGAGTCTCGATGATGTGGTTTCTCTCTCTAACGTACTACCAATAACACTCCACCTACGCTTCGAGCACAATCCCAGGTGAGAGGTGTCCATTGCTCTCAGAAAGGTTCACAAGCAATGGGGTGGAGGCTCCCTTCAATCCTCTTTTATTCATAGAATTCAGGGAATTTCGGTTACCTTGCAGTCAGATGGCGGTTAGCCGCCAGTGGATCCGGCGGTTAACCGCTGGCTGACCGTGAGGCTGACCGTGGAATTGCAGCTCTCGGGAAAAGTGACCGTAACTGTACGGTTAGATGGCGGTTAGCCGTCGGTGGACACGGCGGTTAGCCGCAAGCTGACCGCGGAGCTGACCGTGAGGTTACAGCTCTCTGGAAATGTGACCGAACTTGCTTCGGTTAGCCGCTAGTCGTCACGCGGCTAGCCGCTGGGTAATCGCCAGCTGACCGCCAGTCACGGGAATTTCTTCCCTGGGTTCAGATTCAAGCTTTCCTTTCCCCCAAATCGATTCCTATCATTCTCCATTGACATTCATACAATTTATAAGGGAAGGAGGACAACCAACATCACAAGGATTCACTTAGGCATTGTACAAAAGATGAACTCAAATCTACAATCCATGATTTAAAGACAATAGATGAAAACAAAAGCTAGAAATTATATTTCAAGACACTAAAGAGGCTCACCAACCCCATTCAAAGCATTTAATATCATGGAATGTAATTAAGACAAAGCATTAATGAAGTCATGATTTAAACACATTTGTCATAAAATCATTGAAAGCTAAACTATCCATTCAATCCATTTGCCTCAAGGTTCTCTATGCAAGAAATCAAAGCTAATAATCTCTTCCTCCAAGCCAAGAATGCTATCTACACAAAACCCCCAAATCCAAACCCTAAAATGGGTCAAACCAAGGAACAAGAAGAAGAACTCACAATAATAGAAATAGAGCTCCTCTATGGCTAAGAGATTATAAATCTAAAAGAATAGGAGGGAAAACTCACTTGGAAGCTCTTCAAATGGTCAAGGTGAGCTCAATGAGGGTCTTGAGTTGGGTAGATCCTTCCACAAATGGTATCAATGAATAGCCCTAGTAATGGGGAAGAAGAGGGTGAAGTTCACTTCTTGATTGGTGCAAGGTTTGATAGGGATTTGGTGGTGAGGAAGCAAGAAGAAGAAGAAAGGGAGAAAGGAAAACCCTAGGCTGTTCTCATAAACTTGTGCTGGAAAAAGGAAATGGAAGAAGAGTGTTCTCTTTATAAAGCAATGGGTGTGGGCTCCACCACTAGGAAAGCTCTTTGGGCTGTGTCGCGACCCCGGACCGGGACCCGGGCCCGCGACTGCGCCGCGGCGGCATGATCAACCTACAAACAAAGCACGCCGCCGCCGGCTTTATGTTTTATTTTCCCACAGGTTTCCGCGGTGAGGATCCCATGACACGGGTCGAGCTCACATGAATGGATATGCGGAAGCGTGTAGCAAAACATGACATACAAATCTTAAACGATAAGATTCAAGAGAAATATTTAACATCGAGACAAGGTATCAAAAGAGAATGTCAAATTAGCATTCCTATCATGATTAAGTTTCAACATTTAGACAAAGTATTTTACTTCCAATTACAAAACCCTGAGAGGCCAACAAAGGCCAATACAACAATTTGGGACCCAAAAGAATAACCCAACATAACCAGCTAGGTGAACGAGAATCAAAATCCCGACCGGCGTCTAGATGACGTCGTTGGGCTGCCACTCGAGTGCTGGGGGTGGCTCAACAGCCCCCTCCAGGCACTCCTCGTCACGCGCGAAGCCGCCGGCACCTGGACACCAAAATACAAGCATCAAACACGACGGTTTGACAAATAAACAATTTAGACATGAATAGTTGAAATAATGCTAAAACAGTTCAAAGTTTAAATACACGTTTCAATGCTTACAAAACTAGCACGAATACATATAATATCATGAAAAGATAAATCCACATGAGCTCATCCTTTCTCCGTCATACATGATGACAAGAGCAAGCACGCACGACAAGCACGACACGAAACACGATCCCACGCCACACAAGGTAGACGGGGTATCCGGCCGCGGAACCGGACCACGAACACGCACGATGTGTAATAAACTACACGACTAGTCCGCAGACAGTCCATGAGTTTAAGGACCCCCAGGTAGTGGATCAAACTAAAAGGGCGGTCCAAGCTCAGTGAAATTTACTTATATCATGAATGCACAAAACATGGCAATACACGTTCGAAAACACGTCAAAACAAGAGGGAAATCATTTAACGAGCACGAAGTGACAAGACTAGCAAAATAGCATAGTATTAATGCTTACAAACTTAAGAAATGATTCCCTTTTTGATTCTTGAAACACATCTTGAAACAAACTTGCACTTGGAAATCAAAAGAGAACACGAGGATGCATGAAGCATCAAAACGAGAGTTCAAACGTAAATCCATCAAGCATAGGCTAAGACCACATCTTTGACCCTTGTGGAATTGAAAACTAAATGTCGGATTTCAATAAGACTTGGTGTCCCCGAAGGTATATTACATTTTGGAAATTTCAAGTGCACAAGGTCAATAAAAGGGTCTAAGACCAAGTCTAGTTTTCATTTCTGCAAAATCCTTCGAAACAGTACTTTTTGGTGTGGTTCATGCCTCTCTACCGGTAGAAATTCCGGTAGAAGATGTTCTACCGGTAGAACTTCCGGTTGAAGTGCTTCTACCGGTAGAACTTCCGGTTGAAGCACTTCTACCGGTAGAACTTCCGGTAGAACTGAGGTTCACAGTTTTTCTCAACTCTCTACCACAATTTGGGCCGTTTCTACCGGTAGAACTTCCGGTAGAACTGCGGTTCACAGTTTTTTTCTCACTCTCTGCCGAAATCTGGGCCATTTCTACCGGTAGAACTTCCGGTAGAACTTGGGGTTTTTAATTTCCTCAACTCTCTGTCAAAATTTGAGCCCTTTCTACCGGTAGAACTTCCGGTTGAAATACCCCTACCGGTAGAACTTCGGAATTTCAATTTTTTTCCACACTTCATTCACTTCTTCACTTCCACATTTTCACCACCTGCACTCCCCAAGCCTACATGCTTCCAAGGGATGATTTTCACACCAAATCCATTCACATTTCATTCAAAACATCAAAATCATTAACCCTTATACATTCAAGTCATGAATCACTAACTTGTAAGGCTTTCCATAGAAAATATACTTCCATTCAAGACAAACTTCTAAATAAAATGGAGAAATTAGTACTCTTGCTTATCAAGCTTAAAACAAACTAAAAGAGATTAATAATATGCAAGAAAGATAAGCTTGATGATAAACAACATTTCCAAAAGTAACAATGCCCAAAAACTTGAAATGCACTAAGGAGAACTAAAAGGTTTACTTGCCTTTAACCAAAGCCAAGCCAAAGCTTCTCAAAATCAACAAGAAAGGGGTGCTCCACGAGATCTACACAAAACCCCCAAAATGGAGCATACAAAATCAACATTTTTGGCCATTACAAAACCCCATTTCGAAAATGGGTTTGAAATCATGAGAAACAAGCTCTTGGTGAGCCTAAGAACGTCAAATGGAAAGATGAAGAAAGACACCAACCTTGAGCTAGCCAAACAAGAAGAATAGGGCTTGAAGATGATGAATAGTGGAAAGGTTTGGCTCCCAAAAACGTCCAGCTGTAGCTTGAGAAGAGAGGAAGAGAATGGTGGTCTTGGATCTTGATTTGGAACACTATAGCTAGATCATTTCCAAGGGAGAAGACCAAAGAGGAAAGCTCTCTACTCACTTGCTCTAGGGCAAAACCGTTGCAGAGATTGGAAAAAGGGAAAATGAAGAAGGAAAGGGCTTATATAGTGTCTGGAGGTGGGTCCCTTTAGCAGTGAAACTTGGAACGCTTGGAACATGGTCTTGTGGACCCCGGATGGAATCGACGAAGAAGAACAAAACGATCGCCGAAAAATCTAGTTTCGGAAAAGTATAATTTTGACATAGTTTCACGATTTCGAAAAGTGTGCCCAGATTTAACATGCAAAGACAGATTTACCCTTATTGGGCCAAAACTTGGGTTTCTGGGCCTCAAATGCAAGCAGCTTAAAAACGAAAGTTGCCATAAATAATAAAACCATTCAAGAGAACTAAAAATCACATCCACAACAAAGATCTAGCACAAAAACCCATTCTTACACGTGCACTCAGGGCGTCCCTGAGCGTGTCTGACTCATACTAAACGTCCTCAAAATCCCCAAAGCTATAATCCAGACTAAGTCTAATCACATTCTAACCCAACTAGTACTAAGACTCACTTAAGACTAAACGTTTACTTAATTAGTACTAATCGAGTTGGTCTGGGTCGGGGTCTAACATCCTCCACCCCTTAGGATATTTGGTCCACCAAATATAAATAATTTTACCTCTGGTAACAGGTGTGGATACTTCTTTTGGACTTGATCTCTCAATTCCCATGTGGCTTCTTCTGGCTCGTGGTTCTCCCAAAGTACCTTGACCCAATGGACAGTCCGATTCCTCAATTCATGCTCTTTGGTGTCGATGATTCTAACCGGTTTCTCCACATACGACGCGTCTTCTCGAATCTCTAAAGGCTCGTGTGGAATAATGTGAGAAGGACTGTGAACATATTTCTTGAGCATGGAAAAATGAAAAACATTATGTACCCCGGAGAGTTCCGGCGGTAACGCAAGTCTGTAAGCGACATTTCCAATCTTGCTCAAAATCTCATATGGGCCAATGTATCTGCTGGACAATTTTCCTTTCTTTCCAAATCTTAGAGTACCTCTGACCGGTGAGACTTTCAAGAACACTTTGTCACCCACTTCAAATTGCAATTCTCTCCGGCGAGTGTCAACATAACTTTTCTGTCTGCTTCGAGCGATCTTCAATCTGTCCTGAATCTGCTTAACCTTGTCGCTTGTCTCTCCAACTATCGTCGGTCCATGAAAACTACGCACACCGACTTCTTCCCAACAAACTGGAGTTCTGTATCTCCTACCATAGAGTGCCTCGAAAGGTGCCATTCCAATGCTAGAATGGTAGTTATTGTTGTACGCGAACTCACAAAGAGGTAGGTTCTCATCCCACTGGACCTTGAAATCCAACACACAAGCACGTAGCATATCTTCAAGAGTCTGTATCGTCCGCTCTGACTGACCATCGGTCTGAGGATGATACGCTGTGCTGAACTAAAGTTTGGAACCCATGGATTCAAGAAGAGATTTCCAAAACCTCGAAACAAATCTGCTATCTCTGTCGGAAGTGATGGAGACGGGCTGGCCATGCTTACTAACGATCTCATCGATGAATAGTCTAGCGAGTGGTGCCATATGCATCATATTCCCAGTCTTCATCGGAAGGAAGTGCGCAGACTTCGTAAGACGATCAACTATAACCCAAATTGCATTGTTCCCTCTCTTGGTATTAGGCAAACCGGAGACAAAATCCATAGTGATGTGCTCCCATTTCCACTCCGGAATTTCCAAAGGCTGTAACAAACCAGGAGGCTTCTAATGTTCTGCCTTGATCATCTGACAAGTTAAGCAACGAGACACAAATGCTGCTATCTCTCTCTTCATATTATTCCACCAAAATCTATTCTTCAAGTTATGGTACATCTTCGTGCTACCCGGATGTATAGAGTATCTAGTATGGTGCGCTTCAATCATAATTTCATTCTTCAAATCGTCAACATTCGGCACGCACAACCGGTCACGAAAATACAACACTCCATCAGAAATTCTGAAATCTGGACGTTCTGCAATCTGATCTACAATCTTGGCCAATTCCGGGTCTTGCAACTGACTATCTTTGATTCTTTGGATGAAGGTAGGCTCCGACACGGTCATATTTGCCACTAAGACACCTCTCCTCAAGTGTTGTACCTCCACTCCAAGTTCTTCCAACTGTTGGAGAACGCTAACTCCTCTCAAACTAGCCATCACTGCTGACTTTCTGCTCAATGCATCTGCTACCACATTCACTTTGCCCGGATGATACTTGATTGGGAAGTCATAATCTTTAATATACTCCATCCACCTTCTCTGCCTCATATTCAACTCCTTCTGTGAAAACAAATATTGTAAGCTTCGGTGGTCTGAATGAACTTCAAATTTCGCTCCATAGAGGTAGTGCCTCCACATCTTCAAAGCAAAAACCACTGCTGCTAACTCCAAGTCATGCGTTGCATAATTAACCTCATGATTCTTCAACTGTCTCGAACCATAGGCAATCACCTTGCCATCTTGCATCAATACACAGCCTAATCCCACGTTGGATGCATCTGTAAACACAACAAATCCACCGCTGCCCGATGGTAATGTGAGGATTGGGGCTGTGGTTAACCTCTTCTTCAACTCCTGAAAACTTCCTTCACACTGATCAGTCCAAACAAAAGGTACATTCTTCCGAGTCAACTTCGTCAATGGTGCTGCAATGGACGAGAAACCTTGGACAAATCTCCGATAGTATCCTGCTAACCCCAAAAAGCTTCTAATTTCTGTCACACTGCTAGGCCTCTTCCATTCAATAACTGCTTCTATCTTGGCTGGATCTACTGCTAACCCTTCTCTTGAAATGATGTGACCCAAAAAGGAAACTTGCTCTAGCCAGAATTCACACTTGTTCAACTTAGCATAGAGCTGGTGGTCTCTCAAAAGCTGCAATGACGTCCTCAAGTGCTCTTCATGCTCCTCCTTACTCTTAGAATACACGAGGACATCATCAATGAACACCACGGTAGAGTGATCTAGGTACTCTGCAAAGACCTTGTTCATGAGAGCCATGAAAACTGCGGGTGCATTTGTCAAGCCAAAGGGCATCACTAAGAACTCGTAATGCCCATATCTCATTCGGAAAGCTGTCTTCGCCACATCAGACTCTCTAACCCGCAACTGATGATACCCTGACCTCAAGTCTATCTTGGAAAAGTGTGTTGCTCCTTGTAATTGGTCAAACAATTCATCTATCCTTGGCAAGGGGTATTTGTTCTTGACGGTCACATGATTCAACCTTCTGTAGTCGATACACATTCTAAGACTTCCATCCTTCTTCTTCACAAAAAGAACTGGCGCTCCCCACGGTGAAACACTTGGCCTAATGAAGCCTTTGCTCAACAATTCTTGCAACTGAAGTTTCAATTCACCTAACTCTGCAGGAGCCATCCTGTAAGGTGCAATTGAGATCGGTGCAGTCCCTGGAAGGAGTTCAATAGTAAACTCAACTTCTCTAACTGGTGGTAAACCCGGGATTTCATCTGGAAAAACATCCGGAAATTCACACACTACGGGGATATCCTCCACCCCTTGGGACTGTTTATCCTCCGTGATAAACGCTAAAAATGCCTCACAACCACTGCTCACCAATCTGTTAGCTTTTAAAGCCGAAATGAAACCACTGAAAGACTTTTTCCTATTGCCCTGAAACATCAACTCTGTCTGTGGCCCTTGCAATCTGAAGGTAATGGTCTTACCAAAACAATCCATGGTAGCATGGTAGGTCTCTAACCAATCCATGCCTAAAATAATGTCAAAATCAGGCATGTCCAAAATTATGAGGTTGGCCGGTAAATTGATATCTCCTAACAAAATCTGACAACTAGGGTAAAAGGTGGTACAAACAACGTGTCTACCTACGGGTGTAGTAACAGTCAAATTATAATCCAATTCTGCATGCTGTGCATCAATCTTCTTTGCAAACAAAGGTGATAGAAAGGAGTGTGTGGATCCTGGATCAAATAAGATTTGTGCTTCTACTCCACAAACAAGAAGTTTACCTTCTATGACGTCACCGGCTGCTTCAGCGTCAGCACGGTTGATATTGTATGCACGTCCCTGCTGGTGTGGCCTGTTCTGCTGCTGAATCTGTCTGCCCTGGTTGTTCCTATTCTGCGGTGGACGAGCATTCTGGTTTTGTACTTGCCTGCCTTGTTGCTGTTGTTGCTGTGGTGGTCTCATCTGAACCGGTACTGCTTGATTTGGTGGTGCTGTCTGCCTTGGTTGTTGATATCTGTTAGCTTGACTCTGAAGGTGTGGGCAATCCTTGATTGCATGGTCCATCCCTCCACACTTGAAGCAAGCACCCGTTGCCTTGCGGCATTCGTGGGTAGGGTGATTCTTGCCACAATGATTATAACCAGACTGTCTAACTTGAGTCTGTTCTTGCCTTGGCTTCTTGCCACTTTGCTGTCTTTGGTTTTGCTGCTGGTAGTGCTGCTTTCTATCCTGGATGATCTCATTATTAAACTCCTCAAATTTGTATGCCCGACTGACTGCTTCATCAAAGGTGGCTGGAGGGATTATTCCCGAAACATCCCTCTTGAGAATGGGATTCAGTCCTTCCAAAAACTTAGTTATCTTTTTCTGTTCAGTGTCAATAAGCTCGGTAGCATATCTGGCAAGCCTCTCAAACTTCGTAACGTACTCCAAAACGGACATACTCCCTTGCTTCAACTGTTGGAATTCAATTGCCTTCTGTCTCTTAACATGGGATGGGACGTACTTGTCTGTGAAATGTGTCTTGAAGGTTGTCCAAGCAACCTCATCTGCCATGACCTGGTATGGCTCTTTGACCGTTTGCCACCAATCGTCTGCAAGCCCATAAAATAGAGAAGCTGTGAGGTTCACCCTCTCCCTGCCAGTGCAAACGAAAACGTCAAAAATCTTAGCCGTGTTCGCGAGCCAATCATCAGCCGTCAAAGGGTCCTCTTGACCCGAGAACTCCTTGGGTCCCCTCTTCCGAAATCTTTCAAAGAGGACATTGACATCATCAGCCCTATTCTGGTACACCACATTTGGTGGGGCTTGATGTTGAGGTCTATTTTGGAGGACTTCTAGAAGTTGCCTCTGTACTTGAGCCATCTCTTCATCTTTCTTAGCCATTTGCTCTTGAAATTTTGCTTGCGTTTCATTGGCTTGTCTCTGTTGCTCTAACATGGCCTGCATGAGTTGTTGGAACTGAGTAGCAGTAGGATTTTCAGTCGGTTCTGTCTCATTCTGATTACTGCCCGAAGCATGGTGATTCGGAGCTTTACGTGGAGGCATGATGCTGCAAGACAATTTGTTAGCACATATATCGACAGATTTGGGTTGGTCATGTTGTCTAGACAAACATTCTATCGAACTCACGAATCCTCGCCACGTTCCTAAGACTTTCTAGTTTCTTTTAAGTGCCTGAAACAAGTCCCGCTCTGATACCAGTCCTGTGATGGAGACGGGCTGGCCATGCTTACTAACGATCTTATCGATGAATAGTCTAGCGAGTGGTGCCATATGCATCATATTCCCAGTCTTCATCGGAAGGAAGTGCGCAGACTTCGTAAGACGATCAACTATAACCCAAATTGCATTGTTCCCTCTCTTGGTATTAGGCAAACCGGAGACAAAATCCATAGTGATGTGCTCCCATTTCCACTCCAGAATTTCCAAAGGCTGTAACAAACCAGGAGGCTTCTGATGTTCTGCCTTGATCATCTGACAAGTTAAGCAACGAGACACAAATGCTGCTATCTCTCTCTTCATATTATTCCACCAAAATCTATTCTTCAAGTTATGGTACATCTTCGTGCTACCCGGATGTATAGAGTATCTAGTATGGTGCGCTTCAATCATAATTTCATTCTTCAAATCGTCAACATTCGGCACGCACAACCGGTCACGAAAATACAACACTCCATCAGAAATTCTGAAATCTGGACGTTCTGCAATCTGATCTACAATCTTGGCCAATTCCGGGTCTTGCAACTGACTATCTTTGATTCTTTGGATGAAGGTAGGCTCCGACACGGTCATATTTGCCACTAAGACACCTCTCCTCAAGTGTTGTACCTCCACTCCAAGTTCTTCCAACTGTTGGAGAATGCTAACTCCTCTCAAACTAGCCATCACTGCTGACTTTCTGCTCAATGCATCTGCTACCACATTCACTTTGCCCGGATGATACTTGATTGGGAAGTCATAATCTTTAATATACTCCATCCACCTTCTCTGCCTCATATTCAACTCCTTCTGTGAAAACAAATATTGTAAGCTTCGGTGGTCTGAATGAACTTCAAATTTCGCTCCATAGAGGTAGTGCCTCCACATCTTCAAAGCAAAAACCACTGCTGCTAACTCCAAGTCATGCGTTGCATAATTAACCTCATGATTCTTCAACTGTCTCGAACCATAGGCAATCACCTTGCCATCTTGCATCAATACACAGCCTAATCCCACGTTGGATGCATCCGTAAACACAACAAATCCACCGCTGCCCGATGGTAATGTGAGGATTGGGGCTGTGGTTAACCTCTTCTTCAACTCCTGAAAACTTCCTTCACACTGATCAGTCCAAACAAAAGGTACATTCTTCCGAGTCAACTTCGTCAATGGTGCTGCAATGGACGAGAAACCTTGGACAAATCTCCGATAGTATCCTGCTAACCCCAAAAAGCTTCTAATTTCTGTCACACTGCTAGGCCTCTTTCATTCAATAACTGCTTCTATCTTGGCTGGATCTACTGCTAACCCTTCTCTTGAAATGATGTGACCCAAAAAGGAAACTTGCTCTAGCCAGAATTCACACTTGTTCAACTTAGCATAGAGCTGGTGGTCTCTCAAAAGCTGCAATGACGTCCTCAAGTGCTCTTCATGCTCCTCCTTACTCTTAGAATACACGAGGACATCATCAATGAACACCACGGTAGAGTGATCTAGGTACTCTGCAAAGACCTTGTTCATGAGAGCCATGAAAACTGCGGGTGCATTTGTCAAGCCAAAGGGCATCACTAAGAACTCGTAATGCCCATATCTCGTTCGGAAAGCTGTCTTCGCCACATCAGACTCTCTAACCCGCAACTGATGATACCCTGACCTCAAGTCTATCTTGGAAAAGTGTGTTGCTCCTTGTAATTGGTCAAACAATTCATCTATCCTTGGCAAGGGGTATTTGTTCTTGACGGTCACATGATTCAACCTTCTGTAGTCGATACACATTCTAAGACTTCCATCCTTCTTCTTCACAAAAAGAACTGGCGCTCCCCACGGTGAAACACTTGGCCTAATGAAGCCTTTGCTCAACAATTCTTGCAACTGAAGTTTCAATTCACCTAACTCTGCAGGAGCCATCCTGTAAGGTGCAATTGAGATCGGTGCAGTCCCTGGAAGGAGTTCAATAGTAAACTCAACTTCTCTAACTGGTGGTAAACCCGGGATTTCATCTGGAAAAACATCCGGAAATTCACACACTACGGGGATATCCTCCACCCCTTGGGACTGTTTATCCTCCGTGATAAACGCTAAAAATGCCTCACAACCACTGCTCACCAATCTGTTAGCTTTTAAAGCCGAAATGAAACCACTGAAAGACTTTTTCCTATTGCCCTGAAACATCAACTCTGTCTGTGGCCCTTGCAATCTGAAGGTAATGGTCTTACCAAAACAATCCATGGTAGCATGGTAGGTCTCTAACCAATCCATGCCTAAAATAATGTCAAAATCAGGCATGTCTAAAATTATGAGGTTGGCCGGTAAATTGATATCTCCTAACAAAATCTGACAACTAGGGTAAAAGGTGGTACAAACAACGTGTCTACCTACGGGTGTAGTAACAGTCAAATTATAATCCAATTCTGCATGCTGTGCATCAATCTTCTTTGCAAACAAAGGTGATAGAAAGGAGTGTGTGGATCCTGGATCAAATAAGATTTGTGCTTCTACTCCACAAACAAGAAGTTTACCTTCTATGACGTCACCGGCTGCTTCAGCGTCAGCACGGTTGATATTGTATGCACGTCCCTGCTGGTGTGGCCTGTTCTGCTGCTGAATCTGTCTGCCCTGGTTGTTCCTATTCTGCGGTGGACGAGCATTCTGGTTTTGTACTTGCCTGCCTTGTTGCTGTTGTTGCTGTGGTGGTCTCATCTGAACCGGTACTGCTTGATTTGGTGGTGCTGTCTGCCTTGGTTGTTGATATCTGTTAGCTTGACTCTGAAGGTGTGGGCAATCCTTGATTGCATGGTCCATCCCTCCACACTTGAAGCAAGCACCCGTTGCCTTGCGGCATTCGTGGGTAGGGTGATTCTTGCCACAATGATTATAACCAGACTGTCTAACTTGAGTCTGTTCTTGCCTTGGCTTCTTGCCACTTTGCTGTCTTTGGTTTTGCTGCTGGTAGTGCTGCTTTCTATCCTGGATGATCTCATTATTAAACTCCTCAAATTTGTATGCCCGACTGACTGCTTCATCAAAGGTGGCTGGAGGGATTATTCCCGAAACATCCCTCTTGAGAATGGGATTCAGTCCTTCCAAAAACTTAGTTATCTTTTTCTGTTCAGTGTCAATAAGCTCGGTAGCATATCTGGCAAGCCTCTCAAACTTCGTAACGTACTCCAAAACGGACATACTCCCTTGCTTCAACTGTTGGAATTCAATTGCCTTCTGTCTCTTAACATGGGATGGGACGTACTTGTCTGTGAAATGTGTCTTGAAGGTTGTCCAAGCAACCTCATCTGCCATGACCTGGTATGGCTCTTTGACCGTCCGGGGTCGCGACAGGCTGAAATCGTTAATTTCGGGATCTCGAATGAAATCGACGAAGAAGAGAAAAGTGATCACCGAAATATCTAGTTTCGGAAAAGTACATGTTTCGCGGGTTTCGAGGATATCGAGTGTTGGGCACAGATTTCATGTAAAAAGACTGTTTTGCCCTCAAAGCAAGAAGATCGGGTTTCGGGGTTCCGGACGGGTTCGGGATCAACGTGAAAGTTGTAGGGATTTACAAGACGAGTAAAACGAGATAGAAATGCAAATTACCGGAATACGAATAATCCCCCAGCACTTAGTAAAACTAATCAAAAAGGGAACCCCCAAAGGGTCCCACCAACACGAAGCACTAAAATAATTTCCCAAAGCTATCAAGAACTATACTAATCCAAGCTTAGTCAAAAATCACTAATCGAGCTTAGCACTAACACGCAACATAATTAGTACTAATCGAGTCACTCGGGTCGGGGTCTTACAAGCACCGCTAGGCACAAATGTTGCAAATCGCATCCTTGGAAAGGACACAAGATGGGATTTTTTTTTGAAAGGTCAAATTTGGGTTCATAAAGGAGAGCAAATGGTATTCCAATCCAAACAAAGGCTCAACATTTCTGCGAGCGCTAAATTCAAAAGGAAAGGAACCAGAATTTCTTGGATGTGAATCCAGACGTGACGGAAGTTTTTTTTTTTTTTGAAAGGTCAAGATTGAATTCATCAAAGAGAGCAAATGGTATTCCGTTTCGAACAAAGGCTCAACATTTCTGCGAGCGCTAAATCCGAAAGGGAGGGAACCAAGATTTCTCAACTCTGAATTCAAAAGTGACGGAAGTTTTTTTTTTTTGAAAGGTCAAGATTGAATTCATCGAAGTGAGCAAATGGTGTTCCATTCCGAACAAGGCTCAACATTTCTGCGAGCGCTAAATCCGAAAGGGAAAGAGCCAAGATTTCTCAACTCTAAATTCAAAAGTGACAGAAGTTTTTTTTTTTTTTTTAAAGATTTTTTTAGAGGATTTTTTTTGAAAGGTGCACATAGATTTCCAATTCGATCTTATGAAACCTTAGTAGATAGATCAGCCCCCAGGTAAGGGTATGATTACTTAATGAACCCGTTTGGAGGACCCTTGCCTCGAACAGTCTAGCTGTCTCCACACTCTGGACAAGGCTTTTCTTAAATCCACTTTGGTCAAAGAACGCAACTGGTGGAACCTTAGTGTTTTTTTTTTTTTTTTAGAACTCTTTTTTGAAAGGTTTTTTAATGAACTCATCAAAGAGAGTGAATGGTGTTCCAATCCGAACAAAGGCTCAACATTTCTGCGAGCGCTAAATCCGAAAACAAGGAAACCAAGGTTTCTCAAATTTGAATTCAAAAGAGAGAAAAATAATTTTTTTTTTTGAAATTATAACTTTTTTTTTTGAAATCCAAATTGGATTCATCAAAGAGAAAAGATGGCCCAATCCCCGATATGAACGATAGTTGCGAACATTTCTGTGAGCTATCAAGTTCGAAGAGGAGAGGATCAAAATTTCTCAAAGTTGAATCTAAGAAAAGAAATCAGATTTGTTTTTTTTTTTTTTTTTGAAGTGAGAAAGAACAATTGAAATCCCATTTCATATTTTTTAAGATGCAAAATGCAACATAGGCCACCAACTAGAAAGGAGCCAAGGAATCAAAGCATCACGTTCTCAAGTGAACGAGTCCCACCGGGTATGCCAACTTGATGGACCCGAAAGGAATCTTCCGTCCTCTCCTTCCGCACCCCGGGGGCTGACCTGGGTCTCGGCGGAGGAGGGAAAATCTCGGGCATCAACATTTTTGTACGGGTATGCCAGATTTACTTTCTACTTGGAATTTGGAATGGTGATAATCCGGAGATTCACCTTCACAAGTGGAAAGGAAATCAATCCTTTTTTCTAACTTTTCAAATTGCATTAATATTAAGAAAAGAGACAAGTTTGTTTTTTTTAGAATGTCGTAGGAGGCGTTTTTGTTTGTTTGCCGTAAAAGGCGATTTTGCCGTGAAAGTCGATTTTACAAAACTCATCAAATGTGAAAGACAAGAATTGTGATTTCTTTTTTACTCTTTAGGAAATACAAACTACAATAGAAAAGTAAGAAAAGGGATCTAACTTCTCAGGAGATTGTGGGGACACGTTGAGATCGACTGTCGCAAGTCATGTATGGGCTTCGCCATCGTCCTTCAAATGAGAACATGTGATGCTTTGATTCTTTGGCTTGGCTCCTAACCTCAGCTTTTTAAAGGACAAGGACCAAGAGAAGGTCCTATATCCAATGAAAAACCGAGTAAACGGGCTGAAAAGCCGCGTTTAGGCCATGTTGGAGAAGGAGGTGACCTTGGGGGGGTGGTCCCCCAAGGGATGTTGATCACCTTGTGGTGCTTCCGGGAGCAAAGTAGCAGGACTTCGTCTCTCTCTTGGATTTTCTGGATTTTCAGAGCTTGCACTTGGGATCTATTTTCATCATTTTTTCTTCTTGGAATGGACCCCCTTTTATAGGCTTTTGGTAGTCATGAGGTGTTTATTGGCATTCATGGCCATGATGAAAGAATTGATGAGGAGTTATAAATTGATTTTGTAACTCGTTTTTCGTGGCTTGTGATTGGCCGATGAAGGTAGTGGGCTTTTAATTGGCTTTATGCTTCATGATGATGGGAGTTTCATGGGTTTAATGCCATGATTACTTGGATTTATAACTCCCAAATGCTTGAATCTGATAGGGCCGTCCAAAATAATGAGTTAATGACCGCATTAAGTTGTCATAAACGGGTCAATTAACGTCATTAAGTGGTCACCAAGGTATGTGAAGAGTCGCGGGCCGCGCTGCGCCTTTTGAGATTCTTCTTGCGATCATTACAGGTGGATCCACGCATTGTTTGATGTCGGATTGCGATGCAATTTCAGACATTAGTTGATGTTGGTGGGTCGGTGACATCTGTCTTGTCGATTTCACGATCGGTCGGACAGAAAGTGCATTTTCTTGGTCAGCCGGTTGGCGATCTTGAGTTGATCGGTGATGATTTCATGCTTTTGACAGCGGATCCGAGATGTCGACGAAGATCTGTCGTTTTCAAGCATCAAACATTGGATTTTCCGAAAATCACAGAGGCCGGAACACCCGAAACACGAAAACCATCGAAAAACGATCAATTTGGTGCAAATCCGGCGACCCGGATTTGCAGGGTCGCCAGGCGACCATGCACCCAGGGTCGCCGGCAACCTTGGGCCAGGGTCGCCAGCGACCTTAGGGTTTTTTACCCTTTGGTCGCCGAGCTTCGTTTTCGGCCGATTTTGCGTCTTTTTCGTTCCTTTTTTCTTCTGTATTTTTCTTGACATTTTTCCTCAATTATTGACTTCATTTTCTTGGAGAAAACTTGACGAGAACGCGCACGAAATCGGAGCACAAAGTTTCCCATTTTTCGGGAAAGCCGAAGACTTTGTAGCCGATTTTCCGTCAAGAGTCGAAACTAGGTCAAACGATGTCAGAATGACCTGAAAATTGAGGTGAAGCTTCTTGAGCAGTGGATAGGACCAACCATGGGCTTTTATTTGATTTTTAAAGCCATTTGGGGTCCCATCGATGCTTCACTTGATTTTGTTGCGGGGAAAATGCCGAGCTTTGATATGTGGTCAAACGATGTCCGATTGACCTGAAATTCGACGAGGAGCCTATTGGAGTCATTTTGAGATGTTCCATGGGCTCTGTTTTGGATGTCACGGTCCCGGGTTGCTCTACCGCTGGTAGGCTTTATTTTCTCTCGGAGCATCGAAACTTGGTCAAACGTTGTTGGAATGACCTGAAATTCGACGTGCAGCCTTTTGGAGGCATGTTGAAGCCACTCATGTATTTTGTTTGATGAGTGATGGCTTCGGTGGTTCCCGCCGCCGGGAGGCTTGATTTTGCTGCTCGAAGATTGATGGAGGGTCAAACGTTATCGGTTTGACTTGAAATTTGGCATAGAGCCCTTTGGAGACATTCTGGAGTCATCCGTAGGCTCTGATCAAAGTTTTGGCGTCTTTGATGATGTCGCCGTGGAGAGCGCTTGTTTAGCTGTCGGAGCAGTGAAGTTAGGCCAAACGCTGTCGGAATGGCCCGAAACCTTAGGTGTACCCCTCTTTTGGCTGCCTTGAAAGATCTTTCCGTTTTTGTCTGATTCTGATAAGATCTGATGCTTGAAGTAGTTTTGCCTATTTTGTAGCAAGATGCAGCTTCACGAGGCTTCTTGATGTTGAGGAGATATAGTGACTTTTTTGGTGTAAAAAAAAAAAACAATGCTTGCTTTCATCGTTTCATTGTTCAAAAAAGAAATCAAAATCCAAAAATCCAAGTTTAGGAGCCTCTTCCCGGACTTGACCAAAATTTTCGATCCTTGAAACCAAAAATTCATGGTTTGAAACAAAAACCAGGACTCAGGAATTTTCACCCTAGTCTGCCTTGGCTCTTAACACCAAAACGGTTTTAAGCCAAAATTTATTACCCTTGTGTCTCTGAAAAAAAAAATGGTTTTTAGAAACCGCGGGGAAGCGACACTTAGTCGATACTCGCAAAACCCAAAAACCGGAAGGATTCGAACCCCATTCGATACTTCCAAAACCCAAAAATCGCAAGGAAGCGAACCCCATTCGATACTTGCAAAATTTCAAAAATCGTGGAGAAGCAACATACCAGTTGATATCCACAACCTCAAATTTCAAAAATCGTGGAGAAGCAACATACCAGTTGATATCCACAACTCAAATTTCAAAAATTGTGGAGAAGCAACATACCGGTTGATATCCACAACCCAAATTTCAAAAATCGTGGAGAAGCAACATACCACTTGATATCCACAACCCAAATTTCAAAAATCGTGGAGAAGCAACATACCGGTTGATATCCACAACCCAAATTTCAAAAATCGTGGAGACGCAATATTCCAGTTGCTATCCACAACCCAAATTTCAAATGGTTCGAGAAAACCTCAAATTTCAAAAATAGCGGGGAAAACGTCACCAAGTCAGTACCCGCAAAACCAAAAGTTTTGGGAAAAGCAGGGAAGCGACGCTTAGTCGATACTTGTACCCCAATCCACAACCCAAATTTCAAAAATCGTGGAGAAGCAACATACCGGTTGATATCCACAACCCAAATTTCAAAAATCGTGGAGACGCAATATTCCAGTTGCTATCCACAACCCAAATTTCAAATGGTTCAAGAAAACCTCAAATTTCAAAAATCGCGGGGAAACGACACCAAGTCAGTACCCGCAAAACCAAAAGTTTTGGGAAAAGCAGGGAAGCGATGCTTAGTCGATACTTGTACCCCAATTCGCGAGGAAGCGACATTCCATCGATACTCGCAAAACCCAGCCCGCGAGGAAGTGACATTCCATCAATACTCGCAAAACCGAATGAGCAAGGAAGCGACATTCCATCGATACTTGCAAGACCATTTAGCGGGGAGGCGACATTTAGTCGATACCTGCATTTTGAAAACCAAAAGTGGCTATAAATGCCAAAAAGCGGCTATAAACGCCAAATTCGGCTATAAATGTCAAAACAAAAAAAAGGGCTATAAACGCCAAAATCGGCTTTCATGCCAACAAAACAAAACTTGGTTTCCAAAAAAACTCAGCTATAAACGCCAAAACTCGGCTATAAACGCCAAAATCTGGCTATAAACGCCAAAACTCGGGTATAAACGCCAAATCCGGCTATAAATGCCAAAACAAAAAAAAATTTTCGGCTATAAATGCCAAAAATCGGTTATAAATGCCAAAATTCGGTTATAAATGCCAAAACAAACAAAACAAAATTCGGCTCTTATGCCATTCCAAAAATCGGCTTTCACGCCATTCAAAAAAAAAAACTTTGGCTCTAATGCCATCTCAAAATTTTTGGCTCCCATGCAACAAACAAATTTGGCTCCCATGCCACAAACAAAATTAGGCTTTCATGCCACCCAAAATTTGGTTTTCAAGCCATCAAAAAATCGGGCTTTTTCGCCACAAAAATTGGCTTTCATGCCCAAAACAACCTTTTGACAAAAGATTTTCACAAAATGACAACCTTTTGATCAAAATCAAAACAAACATTCCCATCAATTTTTACTCAAATGTGTTTCCATCAAAAAATGATTTAAGTGAAAAGAATGGGATACAAAAAATATAGTACAAAAACTGTTTATACATGGAAGTACAAAAAAAAAAGAAGGAAAACGAGTTTGTTACAACCCAGGAGGTCAATCCGACATGGTTTTCAACCAAAGATTCAACTCCTCAAGCAAACCCTCGGCCTTTACCTCCAAAGGTTTTAGGCCACGCTTCTTCAAAATGTCCCCATAAAACGCGGCCGAATGTCGCGACCCATCTGCAGCACGAGGAAGTTCTTCTCAGAGGACCTGCCACTGCTCATGCTCGTGAGTCTTCCTCCGTACATTACCTTCAGCTTCCTCAACCTGGCGAATGAGAGTTCCCTCCTTGTCACGAGCCTCCACAATGGCGGTCCATTTGGCAGCAGCTTCTTCCTCCAAAAGCTCAAGACGCTGCCTAGCCTCGACAACCTCCTTATCAAGGCGGTCCAAGTCTTGCTTCAGCCCCATGATGGATAACTCGGTAACGTTCTTCTCCCGAACAATCTGCCTCCGAGTCTTCGTGACCTCAGTCAACTCAGCTTTGACTCTGCTGGATGGCTTTATGAACATCTCATCAAAGAAGTCACCATCTGGGAAACTCTTGGTCTCAGTCCATTTGTTCCCCAAGGCGATGATTTCCTCAACAAAATCCTTGGCGCTTGCGATGTCCAGACCGACTTCTTTACTATCAGTGAGGATGTCCTGCACATGGTTGATCATGCCAAAACCAGCTTCCAAATGACCTGAAGAAAGAGTCTCAACCCATGAGCTCAAGACAGTCTTCAACACCTTCCTTGCATACTGAAGGTGCGGTGCAGATGAGGATTCACCATGCACTGGTGCCCGACTGCCCACGTCATGCTCCATTGGAGGAGTAATCAATAAACTCTTTCCAACGGAAGAAGCTGACTCATTGAAAGAAGAAGAAACCCCTACTTCTGCATCGGCCGCAGGTATCCCCTGCTCTGGCTCCAAAGAAGACTGAGGAACCTCTCCTGCCGCTTCACAATCTGTCAAGAAGAAAAGACAAAAAGGTATGAATATAATCTTGTCAAAAATATATCAAGATTATTATTTCAAAAATACCTGCTTCGACAACCGGCGGAGTACTCTCTGCCTCTCTGAGCTCATCCGAAGCATCGTCAAAGGTTGCGTCCATGGATGGCTCGAAATCATCGGAATTCTCTGGCAAGTAAGCTAACAAGAAAACAGAAGCTACATGTCAGCAAATGACGGCACAAAAAAAAAAAAAAAAAAAAGAGAAGAAACGAAAGCAATCATACCAGGTGAAGGTTCTGGAACCACTCCAGAGTCCCTGGGCTCTTCCTCAGATGCCACAACTGGATCCGTCATCGCCTCATCGGCAGGAACCTCAGGCATCACCAGGTCATCGTCCTCTGCTAAAAAAAAAAAGAAGGCAGCGGATCAAAAAAACAAATCTTTCACAAGAGAAAAGAAGAAACAAAAGGAAGAAAGAGAATCATACCAGCTGTCTCCTCTTCTTTGCTCCTCTTCTCTGGAGACTCGTCAGCATCCTCAGACACCTCCTCAGTAATGGTGAGAGGAACTTCAAGATCAGAAGGACTATCGTGCCGTCTCATGTTACGGCGCTGTCCTCTCCTTCTCTTGCCTCGGCGGGTCAATCTGCTCGACAGTCCTACCCCACTATCAACATCAGGCCTCTCATAAGAGTCATCACTGGATGGTCTACTTTTCTCAGTAGACTCCATAGAAGCCTTCGTATGCTCTGCCTGTATCATAGCATTGATCTCGGCCTCCTCCTCTTCCAGCTATCTCAAGACGTCACCAGGAATCCCTTGTGCAGCTCCTGATCTGATGATGTCCTGTTCATTGAGAAAGCCTATCTTATGCTTCTCCCTAGAAAGGAAGGCGAAAACTTCCTCCCGGCGGACACCATCTGATTTGCCAAGACCCTTCCCAGGAGACTGCTTGACATCAAGCTCTTTCTTGGAAAGCCCCCGGTACACTGAAAAGTACGAACCACTTCGTGAAGCCAGCAGTCCGGAAAGTGGGAAGCTCAGGATAGGAAATCATGGTGGTAGTGTCCTCAGCGCTATAAAAAGCCCATGCATTTCTCCCATCCTGCAGACCTCCAAAACGCTTCACCATGCTTGAAGGCGCTCCAACAACGCCTTGAGAGAAGCCAAGCTGCAATGCAAAACGCGAAGGGACATACGGTTGGATATCGACGAAAAGATGTCTGCGGTACACCATAGTACCAACCCGTATGTTGAAGAGCCATCTCTTCTCCGCGTCTGTCAAAGCATAGTGTCTTCCCGACCCCGCCCTGGTCGAATCACGGGAGACACCAAAGTCAAAAGCCTTCTTCCTCAAACCCGGAGAAAGCTTTACCGAAGACTGCCCAATCTCGACGTCCCTAAATCGTCGGATCCTCAAACGGGCAAATAAAAGTCATTCGGGAACGGCTGTCCCTCTGGCCAAACGAATCATAAATGGATCTTCGTCCTGTGCAACTCCCAAACGATGGAAGCTAGGACAGTGGTATACATACCACAAATAGAAGATATGGGCTGAAAATACCCTGTTCATGGGAAGCCCAAGCCGAACCAGGAAAGCAGCAGCCTGCAGTTCAGTACACAAATAGGAGTAAAGAGTAGGTACCAAAGCCAGCCGCTCTCCAAACGCCATCTGACAAGCCGGAAAAATACAGTGCGGCCTGATGTGCGTTCCATTTCCTCCAGTAAAAATTGCCTCACCCAGCCAATAAGTGAGGGAAACAGCGAGATCTCTCCGCACCTAACTTTCGAGCCCTCCTTCTCCTTCAAAAAATCATAGAAGGCGACGAGCTGAAAGTATACAAGCCTGAACTCCTCAGACTGCTCCTCAAGGACGCTGTCAATAGGCATAAACTCCTCATAGAATTTGTCGAGGATAGGCAATCCGGTGATGGCGCTCAGCTCCTTCAAAGAAAAACCAATCTCACCATTCGTCACAATGAAGGTGTTGGTTTATGGAAGGAATGACTCCAGCATGGCCATGAAAGCCTCATCGGAGAAAACGACGGTTTGCCGAAAAGCGCGAACCGCATCAAAAATCTCGGCCTCCCGAAGAACGGCCTCACCAATCCTCAGGGTGTGATCAGTCCATGATTCCCAGCTCGAGTCAGCGCTGAAACGGCCATGAAGTCGAAAAGGCTTCACCCAATTGCTGCCGTCACCCCGAAAAACAGCAAGGCCCACGGGTCTCAATTCAACCGATGGATGATCAGAACCTTGGTAGCCACTGGCTGGCATCAACATGTCCATACGGACAGGTGGCTTCTCTGCAAAACCGGAAGGGCCGCCAACAAAAACCCCGGTCTTGATCACACTGGTCCTCTTCACCCAGCTCTGAGGATCTTCCCTCTTAGGGCACGTGGGAGAAAGGCTCAGGATCGAGATGGTCCGATCAAAAGACGACTGGGTAGAAATAGTTCTCTCCTCACCATCTGCTGTGTAAGAGAACTGAAAACATCTCCTTTGGTATGTCAAGTCGTCGGGGACTGCATCACCAAAGAAGAAGGTGGGCTTGACCACAACGCTCTGATCGTCCGTAACCTAGGGACAACTGCTTACCATGATCTTATAGAACTCCTCATCTTTGAGAGCGACAATCGTTGTCTCATCTCATCACGATTGAGGGAATCGCATTCTTCCAAGTTCTTATCCACAAACTGGACCTTCTCCCAAGCCTGCTGAACGGCCGCATTGGAAGATCTAGCAGACTGACGAGGTGCGTCAGTAACAGGACATTTACCCTTGTTCGTTCTAGAAGAACTACCTACAAAAGATGGAAGAGAAAAGATCAATCAACATCAAAATGACAGAATTCTGCTACAAAAATTCTAGCAAAATTTTGACATGGTTCCGGAGCAATTCCAACGAAACGGAAAATACTCCGAAAAAGATAGGAAGCCTGAAGATGAGCTCAACATCGCTGCGAGCTCATAGTCAGTGGAGAATTGTCAAAGAATGTTCAAACTCAACATCGCTGCGAGAACAAGCCAATCTCATCAAAACTTCCGCAAAATCTGGAAAAGAGCTCAACATTGCTGCGAGCTTCAGAATCCGAAAATTGCAAACTTCCTCAAAATCCAGCAAGACCGAGAAAGAGCTCAACATCGCTGCGAGCTCAAAATCCCAATACTTGCAAAAGATTTTCAGGTATGCATCATCATACTTCCAAATTCATTTACAGAATCATGCATAAAAAAATATATCATCATGCATTAGATGCTAAGAAAACCTTGACCAAAGTTTGACCAACTCCAACCCAATTTGGTCAAAACCAATCAAACTTTGTCCAAGTCAAAAATCATGTTGGCTTGACCTAGAGACTCTAGCGTTCTATCTTGATGCATCAAACAAAAAAAAATGCATACATATTAAAATTGCATAGCCTCATTATCATGGTGAGCAAACAAGGAAAAAGAAAAAGAAAGAGAGAGGAAAAATCTCAGCAAAAAAAAAAAAAAAAATTTTTTTGCCCACAGGCCGTGGACCCCTGCCATGTGGCAGGTCGTCCGTACAGCCAAAAAAAAAAAAAAAAACAAAAAAAAATGCTGAAACAAAAATCAGCGTGGAAAAAAAAAACAGAAAAAAAAAACGCTAAAAAAAAAAGAAGGGAAAATCAGCGAAGAAAAAAAACAGAGAGAAAGAAAAAAGAGTACATGGTGAAAAAAAGAGAAAACCGTGAAAAGAAAGAAAAAAAAACAAAGAAAAAAAAAAGAGAAGAAGCACGAAAAAAAAAGGGAAAACGTGCTTGAAAAAAAAACGAAAGAAAGAAAAGAAAAAGAAAAACAGAAGAAAAATGAAGAAGCTACTTCTACAATGGAAATTCTTGAGGAGGAAGAAAACTTACTTGAAGCCATTGATGGAGAAGAAGAAGAAAAGCTTGGAGCCCTTGGAGCAAAAGCACTTCTTATCTTGGAGAGCACTCTTGAAGATTTCTTTCAAAAAGAAAGCAATGGAGCAAAAGAAACAACCCTCTAGCTTTTATAGAAGAGAGCAAGCCAAAAGAGGAAACAAGGAGAAAAGAAAGGAGGTAAGTGCTACAATTTAGCTACTTTCCAAAAAGAAAGATATTTTGAGAGAATCTTTCCACAAAAGGAGGAAACTTGAGAAATTCTCTCCAAATAAGGATATTTTTAGATATTCTCTACACAAAAGAGATATTTTAGATATTCTTTACAAATATGACACTATATGAGATCTAGGCCATCTCCAAAGCCTAAGGTCCCATGGGTTAACCCATATGCGCCAGGTTTGACCACCTAGGCACTAAAAGTGGCTTTTAGTCAAAATATTCCTCTTACCAAGAGCCAAAAAAAAAAAAGAAAAGAGCAAAAAAGGTCCCATGCCTCTTTTGAGTTGATGGGACCATTCAAAAAAAAAAAAGAGAAAAGAAAGTCTCATGAGTTTCCAAAAACCAAACTATCCAACCTCATGAACCAAATTGAGCCAAAATCTTGAAATTGACATTTCACAAAACCAAATTCCAGTCCCCTAACTCGCCACATACAGCTTGTTAGGTCACAAGAGCAAAACCAAAATCAAAATCCAAACCAAACCCAAAACCAAAAACCCAAATCTGACCCCCCAACCTGCCACATACAGCTTGTTGGGTCACAAGGTCAAAATCAAAAATGAAACCCCGACCCCCTAACTTGCCACATATAGCTTGTTAGGTCACAAGGTCAAAAACCAAAATCCAAATACCCCATGTCATTTTCAAAACTTTGCCTTAAGATGGTGTGTGATCCCTCTCACTACCATAAAATTCCCCCGGAGACTCAGAAGGCTATTCAAAAAAAAAAATGCTCAATACTCTTGGTCAAGTTGGAATCTCTCATCGAAGTTTCTCTTCGAGGCACATCGACTCCAAAAAGCTACTCGTCGCTGTACCTCGAGGGGGCATCTGTTGACACCAAAAAAGTCACTATGTCTCCTCAACATCAAAAAGCCTCGTGAAGCTGCATCCTGCTACAAAACAGGCAAGGCTACTTCAAGCATCAGATTTTGTCAGAATCAAAAAGAAACTGAGAGATCCTTCAAGATTGCTAAAAGAGGGGTACACCTGAGGTTTCGGGCCATTCCGACATCGTTTGGCCCAACTTCACTGCTCCGACAGCTAAACAAGCGCTCCCGGCGGCGACATCATCACCGACACCAAAACTTTGATCAAAGCCTACGGATGACTCCAGCATGTCTCCAAAGGGCTCCATGCCAAATTTCAAGTCAAATCGACAGCGTTTGACCCTCCATCAATGCTTGAGTAGCAAAATCAAGCCTCCCGGCGGGGGGAACCACCGAAGCCATCACTCATCAAACAAAGTACATGAGTGGCTTCAACATGCCTCCAAAGGGCTGCACGTCAAATTTCAGGTCATTCCGACAACGTTTGACCAGGTTTCGATGCTCCGAGAGAAAATCAAGCTTACTGGCGGCGGAGCAACCCGGGACCATGACATCGAAATAGGTGCCCATAGAACGTCTCAAAATGACTCCAATAGGCTCCCTGTCAAATTTCAGGTCAATCGGACATCGTATGACCACATATCAAAGCTCGGCATTTTCCCTGCAGCAAAATCAAGTGAAGCATCGATGGGACCCCAAACAGCTTCAAAACTCAAATAAAAGCCCATGGTTGGTCCTATCCACTGCTCAAAAAGCTTCACCTCAATTTTCAGGTCATTCCGACATCGTTTGACCTAGTTTCGACGCTTGACGGAAAATCGGATACAAAGTCTTCGGCTTTCCCGAAAAATGGGAAACTTTGTCCCCGATTTTGCGCGGGTTCTCGTCAAGTTCTCTCCAAGAAAATGAAGTCAATAATTGAGGAAAAATATCAAGAAAAATACAGAAGAAAAAAGGAACGAAAAAGATGCAAAATCGGCCGAAAACGAAGCTCGGCGACCAAAGGGCAAAAAACCCTAAGGTCGCCGGCGACCCTGGGTGCATGGTCGCCTGGCAACCCTGCAAATCCGAGTTGCCGGATTTTGCACCAAATTGATCGTTTTTCGATCCTTTTCACGTTTCGAGTGTTCCTGCCTCTGTGATTTTCTAAAAATCCAATGTTTGATGCTTGAAAACGACTGATCTTCGTCGACATCTCGGATCTGCCGTCAAAAGCATGAAGTCATCACCGATCGCCTCAAGATCGCCAACCGGCTGACCAAGAAAGTGCACTTTTTGTCCGACCGATCGTGAAATCGACAAGACAGATGTCACTGGCCCACCAACATCAATCAATGTCTGAGATTGCATTGCAATCCGACATCAAACAATGCATGGATCCACCTGTGATGATCGCAAGAAGAATCTCAAAAGGCGCAGCGCGGCCTGCGACTCTTCACATGCCTGGGCGACCACTTAATGATGTTAATTGACCCGTTTATGACAACTTAATGCGGTCATTAACTCATTATTTTGGACGGCCCAATTAGATTCAAGCATTTGGGAGTTACAAATCCAAGCAATCATGGCATTAAACCCATGAAACTCCCATTATCATGAAGCTTAAAGGGAATTAAATGCCCACTACCTTCATCTGCCAATCACAAGCCATGAAAAGGAGTTACAAAATCAACTTGTAACTCCTCATCAATTGTTTCATCATGGCCATCAATGCCAATAAACACCTCATGGCTACCAAAAGCCTATAAAAGGAGGTCCATTCCAAGAAGAAAGCATGATGAAAATAGATCCCAAGTGCAAGCTCTGAAAATCCAGAAAATCCAAGAGAGAGACGAAATCCTGCTACTTTGCTCCCGGAAGCACCACAAGGTGATCAACATCCCTTGAGGGGCCACCCCCCTCATCCTTTTCCAACATGGCCTAAACGCGGCTTTTCAGCCCGTTTACTTGGTTTTTCATTGGATATAGGACCTCCTCTTGGTCCTTGTCCTTTAAAAAACCGAGGTTAGGAGCCAAGCCAAATAATCAAAGCATCACATGTTCTCATTTGAAGGACGATGGCGAAGCCCATACATGACTTGCGACCGTCGATCTCAACGTGTCCCCACAATCTCCTGAGAAGTTAGATCCCTTTTCTTACTTTTCTATTGTAGTTTGTATTTCCTAAAGAGACAAAAAGAAATCACAATTCTTGTCTTTCACATTTGATGAGTTTTGTAAAATCGCCTTTCATGGCAAAATCGCCTTTTACGGCAAACAAACAAAAACACCTCCTACGACATTCTAAAAAAACAAACTTGTCTCTTTTGTTAATATTAATGCAACTTGAAAAGTTAGAAAAAAGGATTGATTTCCTTTCCACTTGTGAAGGTGAATCTCCGAATTATCACCATCCCAAATTCCAAGTAGAAAGTAAATCTGGCATAACCGTACAAAAATGTTGATGCCCGAGATTTTCCATCCTCCGCCGAGACCTAGGTCAGCCCCCGGGGTGTGGAAGGAGAGGACGGAAGATTCCTTTCGGGTCCATCACGGAGCTGAGTCCTTTGAACCTATAGATTTGTCACGCTTCTGGCATATTGCAGATTCTTTTGCTGTCGTATTTTGACTTCGTCCTACAGGGTCATTAATCCTGGCAGGTACATTCATAGCTGGCACATGTGACTTCATCACCTTTGCTGCATCATGAAATGCATCAGGTAATCTGTTTGCAATTTCTTGCAAGTGTACAATTCTCTGTACTTCATTATCGCATTGCGAAGTTCGTGGATCTAGATGAGACAGGGTGGAACTATTCCATGTTAATTCTCGCCGTTCTTCAGGAACGGGTTGTTCTACAGGAACAATACGTTCTTCAGGAACTATCTTATCTCCCCCTAACGGCGGGAAGATTGTCTCATCGAATTAACAATCGAGAAAACAAGCAGTGAAAACATCTCTTGTCCTTGGTTCTAGATATCGAATAATCGAAGGAGAGTTATAACCTACATATATTCCTAATCTATGTTTTGGTCCCATCTTAGTACGCTTAGGAGGTGGTATTGGGACTTGAACTGTACAACCAAACTTGTGCAAGTGAGGAATATTGGGTTGATGTCCTGATATAAGTTGTGCAAGAGAATATTGATGGTAGGCCATGGGGCGAAGTCGAATTAACATTGCCGCATGCAACACAGCATGTCCCCAAGCACTAACTGGTAATTTAGACTGCATCAATAAAGTCCTAGAAATAAGTTGGATGCGCTTGATCATGGATTCAGCGAAGCCATTATGAGTGTGGACATGGGTGACAGGATGTTCGGCTACAATTCCTACAGACGAACAAAAATTATCAAAAACCTGTGATGTTAAATTCGCCTGCATTATCAAGTCTTATAGACTTAGTGAGATAATCAGGGATGTGAGCCCTTAGTTTAATTATTTGAGTTAATAGGAAGGAAAATGCTATGTTCCTAGTTGAAAGTAGGCAAACATCCGACCCATGGGTGGAGGCATCGATCAAAACCATAAAATACTTAAAGGTCTACTAGAGGGATTGATGAGTCCACAAATATCACCTTGTATCTTTTGTAGAAAGGATGTGGATTCGTATGCAACTTTAGTAAGAGAGGGTCGGGTGATCAATTTCCCTTGTGAACATGGGGTACATAAGTGCCCACTAGGTATGGTCAATTGATGGTTCTCTAAAGAATGCCCAAAAGAGTTATCTATGACTTTTCTCAATATAGTAGCCCCAGAGTGACCTAACCTATTATGCCAAAGCTATAAAGTCTTAGGATCACCAAGCTTCGGGCTTGACTTTGTTGTTTTGCTCATAACAGAATGTGATTCAACATTGGAGATTGTCGTGTAATATAACCCTGAGGAGAGTGCACTTAGTTTTTCTAGTATTTGGTTATGGCTTCCAAACTAGTAACGATGTATAAGTATTCCTTGTTACCTTCACTTATAGTCTCAATGTGGTACCCATTCATTCTGATGTCTTTAAAACTAACCAAGTTTCTTCGGGAACTTTTTGAGAACAAAGCATCTTTAATGAATAAATGGGTACCATTAGGTAATATCATATGGGCTCTTCCGGAGCCTTCAATTATTTGCACATGTCCAGCTATGGTGGATACCTTTCGTGGAATGAACATCAATTCTGAGAAAAATTTCTGATTTTTCAGAATGGTGCGTGTTGTGGCACTATCTACTAAACAGAGATTGTCTTCAATTCCATGATCCATACCTTAAACAAAAATAATAAAACATCATAACTATGCAATCACATGATTAAAATTGAAATAACTAAAAAAAACATTCACCATAAATTAGGACATTAATGAAGTTCTCTATCAAAACAGAAAAGTCTAAGAAACATGCATCTCAAATGAACTAAAAAAAAATTTAAGTTTGTGATGTTCAAAGAATCATGGGTCTTCTAGACCATGTCAGGGGTTGCCCCGAAAGATTATTAAATGTCTCATTTTCCAGATGTTGATTATCTTCATCCCCAAAGAAGTCACGACTCTCCAAGTTTGTAATGTCAATTGGAGGCCTCTCTGATGTCATTATATCCCAATTTCTGCCTTCTAGATCATTTGTCTCTGTTGAATGAACAGAGGTCTTGTGTGCTTTGTATTGTTCCACCATTTCCTTTGGTACACAGCAAGTGCGTGACCAATGCCCACTTCTTCCACATCTGTGACACGTGTCATTAGGATGGTGGGAAGGATTTCCGATGGATTCTGGTTGTTCTTATGCCGAGGGCCAGACCACTTCGGGTGACTTTTGAATTTTGGTGGATGACCTTTAAAACCACCTCGCTTTGAGGAGTTTTGTCGTCCACCTTTAGTGAAGGATTTATGTCTGCTATTCCCCCTATCTCTACCTCTGTTTGAGCTAAGACTGGCATTTGCTTCAAGAAGTGCCAAATATCGAGTTGGTCTGGAGTTATGATTTTTCATCAGTACTATGGAATTTTGTTCAGCGACAAGAAGACATGAGATAAGTTCTGAATATTTGGAGAAACGTCACTCTCGATACTGCTGCTGCTGGAGCACATTCGAGGCATGAAAAGTAGATAACGTTTTCTCCAACATCTGCTCCTTCGAAACCTTTTCACCACATAATCTTAATCTAGAAGCAATATTGAATAGGGCAGAGTTGTATTCCGATACTGGTTTATAATCCTGTAACCTTAGGTTTAACCATTCATTATGGACAGCTGGTAGTATGACCATCCTCTAGTGAGCATATCTATCCTTCAAGGATTTCCATAGGCCTGCTGGGTCTTCCTCAGTAAGGTATTCATTTTTGAGGTCGTCATGTATGTGATGGAGCAGGAAGATGAGGGCTAGCGCCTTTTCCTTTGGGGACATCTTATTACCTTCTTTTATGGTCTCTCCCAATTTCTTAGATTGCAAGTGGATTTTAGCATCCAGTTGCCAAGATAAATAATTGTACCCATTTATGTTAAGTGCTTTAAAGTCAAGTTTAGCCAGATTTGACATCATGCAAGAACTGTAATAAGAAATATATATTAAGTTAACATTGTACAGATAATCAATAAAGTAAAAGGAAAAGAAAAAAATAATGAAATATTAACATCAAAAGTAATTAAGGAAGAAATTTTAAAAAACATTGGCCAAAGAAAAGTTAGAACATTAGGTTTACAACTTTGAGAATTAGAACTGCTAGTTTTGTCAAGACTTCAGGCTTCATTTTGAAATTCAGGTTCATAACTTTGAGAATTAGAATTGCTGGTTCTGTAAAGACTTCAGGCTTGATTTAGAACTTCAAGTTCATAACACATGAGATTAGAACTGTAGGTTTTGTCAAATCTTCAGGTAGAACTTCTGGCTCTAACAAATGATCAGAACTTCTGGTTCTGTCAAATTTTTCATATTTAATTTTATGGCCGTATAATTTATTTGGATTTAAACAAAAAACTCCAGGTTTTGATTTATGGATATGAATCTACAGGTTCATATCAGTATTCTAACTTCTAGGACTACTGGTCCATAGATTGGTGAACTTCAAGTTCAATTTGTTTTTTAGAACTTCTGGTTCTATTTTGTGGTCCATTCATAATATTGATAAATTAAAAGTAAAATAAAATAAAAACATGCAAGAGGATGAACAGTAACCAAAACACTTTGAATACTATGAACAAGCATTAAAAACTGATTTCATGCATTAATAAATTGGTTTTAACTATGGTTTAGATACCACTTACCGTAATCCCAGTCCAGAAAAAATTGTTGACCGTTGGAATTCTCTGGCTGGGTCTGATAATAAAAAGTACTTCTCTTGCATGCGTCCCGAGACGAGAGGGAGGAAGGTGATGCAGCATGTGATTAAAAAGTGAATGGATCACGTTGTACGAACCAGATGGATGGATCACGTTGGTTTTCTTCTTGTTGTATGGACACAAAGATGGATGAAGGAAAAGAGATAACCGAGGGGAAAACTCGTTGACGCATGCACAAGGCAAAGTATTAGAAACCGAAAGCGTGGCAGAAGTGCAGAAGACCAAAGCAAATCAATGTATGCGTGACCCGAGGCAAGGTTGGCTTGTGATGGGATCGTTTGAAGCAAAGGTTTGAAACAAACCTTGTGTTGCACGCAAGCTATGAAAGGCTTTGAGGCAGGAAAAACTGAGCAGCTTGGCAGTTTTTTTTCTTTTCTTTTGTTTTTTTTTTTTTTTTTTTGGCAAACGTACGCAAGCCGAGGAAGGCTCTGGCTGGGTTTTATTGTTTTTCTTTTTCGTGCTAATAATATGTTAGAAAAAGAGAGAGACTAAGAAAAATAAGATTAGAGGGAGAAGAGAGAGCATTTCTATTATCTCATTATATGTGTACAAATACAAAGGTAGAAAGGCCTCTTTATAGGCAAAGTAACCCCACAAGAGAGGAACCCTAATTCTAACCCTAACTCATCTCAAGTGGGCAACCACCCAAGATCCATCTCTTATAACAAAAATATGTATATGCTGAAATTTTTTCGCTACCCTATTGATTTTGTAGTTATTAATAAGTATTAGAAACAATTAATAGATATATTAGAAATAGCAGTCTTTTAATTTTTTTATGCATTTGGATATTATCCAAAGTTCTTATTGTTTAAAATGTTTGGCAAATGTTGTGGTATAAATGACAATTACTAACTACACTTTGCATTTTGCAGAAATCGAGAATTACATTAAGCTAAAATTGATATTTTAAATTGCTAGAATTCTCAGTTTGAGCGTAGAGAAAACAAAATAGAAACTTTTTAATATTTTTAACAAATCCTCTACAACCTCAATTAATCTTAGCATATATGTGGATTATAATAATTCACCATCCAGAATTCTGTATGTATATATTCCAACATATTGAGTGATTACATGAGCTATACAATCAGTGACAAATACGACAATCCTAATCCTAATTTGAAATCTTTATACTTATATTGATAAGATGAGATGTCATGGCCCTGAACCCGATTAGAGATTAAATCGGATCTGGGGTTGAAATTTAGGGATAATTAAAAAATTTTGCCCTTAATGCCCAAGGATTGAAGTCCGTTGTGAGGATTGTGTAGTTGAGCCTCATTAACACATTAATCAATGGGACTTGTCCGATAAACACAATATTAACCTGTAGAAATATCAAAGCAAGTACGGTATTCATCCCATTACAAATATTCAAGTTTCAAAAGATAAAACTGTTGACACAAAAAAAAAGTCACTATGTCTCCTCCACATCAAGAAGCCTCGTGAAGCTGCATCCTGCTACAAAACAGGCAAAGCTACTTCAAGCATCAGATCTTGTCAGAATCAGACAAAAACTGAAAGATCTTTCAAGGCAGCCAAAAGAGGGGTACACCTAAGGTTTCGGGCCATTCCGACAACGTTTGGCCTAACTTCACTGCTCCGACAGCTAAACAAGCGCTCCCGGCGGCGACATCATCAAAGACGCCAAAACTTTGATCAGAGCCTACAGATGACTCCAGAATGTCTCCAAAGGCTCCATGCCAAATTTCAAGTCAAACCGACAACGTTTGACCTTCCATCAATGCTCGAGCAGCAAAATCAAGCCTCCCGGCGGCGGGAACCACCGAAGCCATCACTCATCAAACAAAATACATGAGTGGCTTCAACATGCTTCCAAAAGGCTGCACGTCAAATTTCAGGTCATTCCGACAACGTTTGACCAGGTTTCGATGCTCCGAGAGAAAATCAAGCCTACCGGCGGCGGAGCATCCCGGGACCATGACATCCAAAACGGAGCCGATGGAACGTCTCAAAATGACTCCAATAGGCTCCCTCTCAAATTTCAGGTCAATCGGACATCGTTTGACCACATATCAAAGCTCGGCATTTTCCCCGCAGCAAAATCAAGTGAAGCATCGATGGGACCCCAAACGGCTTCAAAATCAAATAAAAGCCCATGGTTGGTCCCATCCACTGCTCAAGAAGCTTCACCTCAATTTTTAGGTCATTCCGACATCATTTGACCTAGTTTCGACTCTTGACGGAAAATCAACTACAAAGTCTTCGGCTTTCCCGAAAAATGGGAAACTTTGTGCTCCGATTTCGCGCGGGTTCTCGTCAAGTTTTCTCCAAGAAAATCAAGTCAATAATTGAGGAAAAATGTCATGAAAAATACAGAAGCAAGAAGGAACGAAAAAGACGGAAAAACGGCCGAAAAAGACGTTCGGCGACCAAACGGGCCAAAACCCTAAGGTCGCCGCCGACCTTGGCCCAAGATCGCCGGCGACCTTGGCCCAGGGTCGCCGGATTTTGCACCAAAATGCCTGATTTTCGATCCTTTTCGCGTTTCGGGTGTTCCTGCTTCTGTGATTTTCTGAAAATCCAATGTTTGATGCTTGAAAACGACGGATCTTCGTCGACATCTTGGATCCGCAGTAAAAAACATGAAATCATCACCAATCGTTCCAAGATCGCCAATCGGCTGACCAAGAAAGTGCACTTTTTGTCCGACCGATCGTGAAATCGACAAGACAGATGTCACCGGCCCACCAACATCAACTAATGTCTGAAATTGCATCGCAATCCGACATCAAACAATGCGTGGATCCACCTGTGATGATTGCAAGAAGAATCTCAAAAGACACGGCGCGGCCCGCGACTTTTCACATGCCTTGGCGACCACTTAATGTCGTTAATTGACCCGTTTATGACAACTTAATGCGGTCATTAACTCATTATTTTGGACGGCCCAATCAGATTCAAGCATTTGGGAGTTACAAATCCAAGCAATCATGACATTAAACCCATGAAACTCCCATCATCATGAAGCATAAAGGCAATTAAAAGCCCACTACCTTCATCGGCCAATCACAAGCCATGAAAAAGGAGTTACAAAATCAACTTGTAACTCCTCATTAATGCTCTCATCATGGCTATCAATGCCCATAACCACCCCATGGCTACCAAAAGCCTGTAAAAGGAGATCCATTTCCTAGAGAGAGAGGATCATCGACATCTATCGACTTGAAATTCTGCACTTCTCCCAAAGAAATCAAGATGAAGTCCTGCTGCTCTGCTGCAAAGAACACCTCAAGGTGATCAACGTCCCTTGCCCCCCCCCCCCCCCCCAAGGTCACCTCCTTCTCCAACATGGCCTAAACGCGGCCATGTTGAGCCTTTGTTCCTTCCCTTTCGGATTTAGCGCTCGCAGAAATGTTGAGCCTTTGTTCGGAATGGAACACCATTTGCTCTCTCTGATGAATTCAATCGTGACCCTTAAAAAAAAACTCCCGTCATTACTAGATTCACATCTGAGAAATTCCGGTTCCTTCCCTTCTGAATTTAGCGCTCGCAGAAATGTTGAGCCTTCGTTTGGACTGGAACACCATTTGCTCTCCTTTATGAATCCAAATTTGACCTTTCAAAAAAAAACTCATCTCGTGTCCTTCCCAAGGATACGATTCGCAAAATTTGTGCCTAGCGGTGCTAGTACGCCCTTTTCGGGTCTACTGTATTCGCGACCGACACATTTGTATCTCCAACATTATATCATTTTATCTCGAGTGAGCCTTGCTTCTCGGTAATTTGAATTACGGTCTACAATTGCTTTTAGTAGTCACTGGAACGCTCGCTCTGAGCCTACCATACTTGTATACTAGAACAATTATATCCTCTATGGCTTTTTGCCTTCTTCATTGTCCTTGGGCTGGGCCATGTCCCCTCAAGTGATTTGAAAAGCCAAAAACATAGTGGTCCTCCATTTATGATCACCATATTCTTGTGATTACTAATGGTTGGTCTTGTTTTAGAAGTTTTTCAAAACTAACAATGGCAGCTTCATTGACCATCACTTTCGATGAAAACAAGTACCTGCTTATGCTTCAAGATAAACAAAACAAGCATAAGTGCCATACCAGTTGCCGAAGCGTCATCTCCCTCGACAACTCTCCAAACACCGGGTCAACTTCAACTCCCCTGACCATCGTCTTCGGATCGCTGGGACCATTCCCACTTCCCGCAGAAGACACTGTACCTGCCAAGAAGTAGAAAATCGCCCCGCAACGTGTCACTAAAATGGCACCAAGGGTGAACACCAAGAAGCTTGAAGCCCCTGGCGTTCCCACGAAGCCTCAACCCATAAGAAACCAGGTTTACACCAAAACTTGGTCCCCGAGATCTTCACCAAAGCAACGGAGGTCCCGAACATCTGCAAAGCCAGCATACCTGGCCCCTCTCAAGGAGAATCAGTTCTACCCTGTCTCTTACATGAAATAGGAGAAACCTACCCTCCACCCAAAAAACAAACAAAATCATCATGAGCCGGCTTGCTCCTACAAGCCCAAAATCAAATCCTGCATCCTTAGGCCTATGCAAAAACATGCTGAGGCCTGCACTCCCGCGAGTCGACCCTTCATCTCAACAGGGGCCGAGCTCGCAAAATTCAAGTCTTCATTTCGACAGACAAAGGACCGCGTCCAGATTCTGTCCTTGCCCACCTTCAAAGAAGACAAACTCGGCTGCTGCGCACGAGGGACTACATCCTTCATCGCCAAAACCTAGCCAGAGCTAACTGAAGCTCAAATTGCTCGTCGTATACGTCGCCGCACTGTATATCGACAAAAGAGACTCGAGAAACAAAGAACCCAGCGTTCTACTCTCCATGTCTCAAACAAATGGGTAGAAAAAGAAAGACCCAACCAATTCATTGCTGTCCATATGGTTGGCAAAACCAGAAAACGCCAGAAGTCAGCAACCAAAATCAATGTTAGGCGTCCAGTGACTCGCAGCGTCTCTCGGACACGAACACATCTGCAAGAATCCTCCACTCCTCCAAGCCAAGGACACCGGAGTAACCACTCCTCAGATTCTTCATCCAGAAGAATGAGCCCCAGCTCAGTCACCAGGACGATTTCTTCGTTCGAATCCTGAGGGATGAACGTCTTGGCTACAAGTTCTGAACTGCCTCCACAGCATGACGATGTAACCGTACGCATCCAACAGTTGGAGCAAGGACAACAGAGAATTGAGGCTTTGATGGAAAACCTCATTCTCACTTTACAGCGTCCGCCACGTAACAACGAAACCCCCCGAATCATGAAGATGATGAGGGCAATGCAGAAAACAATGAGTCCTGCGCCCTTACCAAAAAGGACGTGGACGATATCCTCGCAAAAGCAAAAGAAGAGGATACATTGAAGGAACATGGGATCAAGCCACCCTACCCTTTATGGATGGACTCGGTTCCGTTCCCTGCAAAATTCAAACAACCTACTCTCCAGACATATACTGGGAAAGGTTCACCCAGACAGCATGTCATCCATTTCAAGATCCTGATGGGAGCTATTACGGATCAAGATGCCCTCAAGATTCGCCTCTTTGCAAGTACCCTAAAAGGTATAGCCTTTAATTGGTACTCCACTCTGTCGGAGAACTCCATCCAAAACTGGGCTATGCTGGAGACACGCTTCCTGACCCACTTCCAAGGTGAGGATCATCCTATTACTATGGCTCAGCTCTGCAGCCTAAAACAGGGAGAGAATGAGTCAACATATGACTTCATTCACAAGTGAAGGCAAATGCGCACAAATGCTCAGATGTGCTACCACAAGCGTCGCTAGTCGACATCTGCCGTAACAATATGAGAGCAAAAATCCACTCCATGATCATCGGCAACAAATCAAAGAACCTGGGGGAACTCCTCGAAGCTTCTATGGAAGCCGAAATGGTGATTAAAGACATCAACAGTAAAAAATCATCAAAGAAAGAGCCGACTGCTGTTACAACCTCAAAACCAAAGAAAATGGAGGTTCTCAATGTGCAGACTAAGTCAGCTCCTCAGCAACCAAATAAACCTGAAAACAAAACTACAGGTAAAAGACCTGAACTCTCTGATGCCTTCAAAGAACGTGTAGAAAAGAAATATCCATTCGATGAAGATGTTGAAGAAATCTTTGAGGCTCTCCTAGCAAATGGCAAACTTATTTTGCCAGAGCCCAAAAGACCGGGAGATGTTGGCAAAACCAATGATCCCCGATACTGTCCATACCATCAGATGATCTCACATCCTCTCAATCAATGCTTCATTGTGAGAGAGAAGATCAATGAGATGTGGAAAAACGGAGTCATAACGTTTGACAAAAACTACGTCTCCACTTCTATCAACATGGTGTCATGTGGGCAAGTTTCAAAATCACCGAAGAAGAAGACCATTACTTCATTCAAGGTGATTAAAATGGCTCAAGTGTCCCAAGAATTGGTTCCCTATCCAACACCAGATGGACAACCTATATGGGTGCATCCCGATCTCCTAGATGATGAAAATTGGGAGATCGTCAAAACAAAGCCGACCGCTCGGCAGCGAAGGCAAGCCAAGAGACAACTCCATAAGCTCAAACAGCAGCAGAAGTCTCAACCAAAACAAAAAGTCCTTGAAAAAGTAGAAACTTCTTCCACCGCTTCACTTGGGACGACGGAAGAATCTCTTCCCAAAACCTCCAAGGCAGTAAGAAAATTCACTCTTGATGATTTCATGCCACCTCAATACAAAAATGAAACTGCACAGAGGGCATCATACTCCTGAAATTCGGTAGTTGGATTCCCTATGGTAGATACGAGTCCAGTGACACTGCCAGTGATATCGATGAGTGGGAAGAATCGCTTGAAACGGGAGAATACCTATCCGACGAGGAATGGATTCCCGAGTCTCATCTTATGCCAGTAATCTGGTATAACCCATTGCAGCCACAAGGATCTTGGTCTGATGATGAAGAAGACCAGGACCATGTTCAAGAAAACGTTGTTGATCCAGCACTAGCAAATGCTTCAGTGGAACCCAACATGGGCGAACCACAAGGAGCAAATGACGAAGAAGATTTGGCTCCCATGCCTGATCTTGAAGAATATGTAAGAATCTTGCAACATCTTGCCATAGAGCAGGAGCAGGATCGCATCAATCTTCATCATAATCCAGAACTGGAAGTCCCTGAAAATCAACGGGAACTCCCTCCCTCAACTCCTGAAAATGGAGAAAATAGTTGGATCAATGATCCTCTTACATCCGAGGATGAGTCCGATTCCTAACAGTCTGCACTGGGGGCATCTCCTGTCCGGATGACCTGCAATGCGATAACTCAGGACGATAGTGTCTTAGAAGCTTCCGAAGACACGTACACCCCAACCGGTAATGTATCATCTGGAGCTACATCTTCTTAGGTGACTTCCACCGAGATATCATCCTCTCAGCCCTCGTCTCCTGAAGCTGTGACATCGGAACTCAAGCCTCTCCCGATTGATCATCTTGAAGAAACTCCTGCCAATGAAATCTTCTTCAATGAAAGCCCAGTCGATTGGTCCCAGATGCCCTATCTCATAGACGATGTCTGGACTAATACAGAAAGGTTGTCGGATGCTGTTTAGGACTTGTTCCCGGAAATTGCTCCGTGTAACACAATTACTGAAGACACCAATGCTGTTACAGAGACATCTTCAGCAAACGATCAACCCCTTGATCCTGAGAGTGATCTTCCAAAAGAAGACCAGTCTCTAGAAGCTCTTGAAGTTGGTAGAGGTACCCGTTCTTGCCGGGATTACCACAAAAATTACAACCAACCTTCTTCTTCTTATGTAAATCCTTCGGGAAATCAAGTTGTAAGCGCCCCAAGTGGCAATAATAATGAAAATGCAGGCTCGAAGGAGGCTTTCAAGT